>OU342738.1:8448307-8517524 GCA_910589765.1 Avena atlantica | reverse complement strand
AAACGCATTTCTCAATGGTAATATTGAAGTAGAGTTATGATACAACCAAAGGGTTTTGTCGATCTAAGGATGCTAACAAGGTGTGAAAGCTTCAGCGATCCATCTATGGACTAAAGCAAGCATCACGAAGTTTGGAATCTCCCCTTTGATGAGGTGATCAAAGAGTTTGGATTTGTCCAAACTTATGGAGAAGATTGTATTTACAAGAAAGTGAGTGGGAGCAATGTGGCATTTCTGACATTATATGTGGATGACATATTATTGATCGGAAATGATATAGATCTTTTAAACAGTGTTAAAAGTTATCTAAACAGCAAATTTTCAATGAAGGACCTAGGTGAAGCGTCGTACATATGAGGCATAAAGATCTACAGAGATAGATCTAGGCAACTAATAGGGCTATGACAAAGTACATACTTGATAAGAATTTAAAGAAGTTAAAATGGATGGAAGTAAGAAGGGGTTCTTACCTATGTTGCAAGGCAAGACATTGTAAGACTCAAAGTCCGGCTATGGCGGAAGAAAGAGAGATAATGGACAAAGTCCCCTATGCTTCAGCCATAGGCTCTATTATGTACGCCATGATATGTACAAGACCGGTTGTGGCACATGCTATTAGTTTTACTAGTAGGTACCAATCAGATCCAGGTTCGGAACACTAGATAGCGGTCAAGAATATCCTTAAGTACTTGCGAAGGACTAAGGATATGTTTCTTGTATACGGAGGTGAAGAAGAGTTGTCGCTAAGTGTTATGTCGACACAAGATTTGACACCGATCCGGATGACTCTAAGTCTCAATCCGGAAACGTATTTCTCATGAATGGCGGAGCGGTTAGTTGGAGGAGTTCCAAAGAACCTGTGGTGGCGGGATCAACAATGGAGGCCGAATATGTTGCTGCTTTGGAAGCGGCTCATGAAGCAGTTTGGATGAAGGAGTTCATATCCGAACCAGGTGTGGTTGCGAGAGCGTTGGACCCAATGGTGACCTATTGTGACAACAATGGTGCCATTGCCAATGCCAAAGAATCAAGGTCTCATAAGAATTCCAAGCATATTAAGCGCCGGTTTCACTCCATCCGCGAGCATGTCAAGGATGGATATATAAAGATTTCTAAATTACACACGGATCTCAATGTATCAGATCCGTTGACTAAAACTCTCCCTAGAGCAAAACATGATCAACACCAGAACTCCATGGGTGTTAGATTCATCACTGTAACTAGATTATTGTCTCTAGTGCAAGCGGGAGACTAAAGGGAATATGCCCTGAGAGGCAATAATAAAGTGTTTATTATGTGTATTCCAAGTATATGATAGATGTTTTTTTGCATTATATAATTGTATTAATAAGGAAACGTTAATACATGTGTCTTTAATAAACAAACAGAAAGTTCCTAGTTATACCGCTCTCATAAACTAGCTCGTTGATTAACAAGATGATCAAGGTTTCCTGATCATGGACATTGGATGTTGTTAATAACGAGATCACAACATTAGTGTAATTGTGTGATGAACATTCATCCGAAAGTATAGCATTATGATCAAAGTCATTGAGTTTATATTGTTATAACAACTTACGAAGTGATCCTAATCCTTAGACCATGAGATGATGTCAATCACTAACACCGGAAGAGTTTCTTGATAACATCAGATGTCACACCGTAACAGGGTGATTATTAAGATGGGTTCAGAAATAATAAAGTGTTATGTTGAGGACCATGGATTGAGAGTGGAATTTGTTCATCCCGATGACGGATAGATATACTTTGGGCCCTCTCGGTGATATCACATTGGTTAGCTTGCAAGCAAGTGATTTGATCACTAGAATGTTATATCACGAGAACAAGAAAAGAGTGCATGTCAGTAACGAGATCAAACTAGGTATGGAGATACCGATGATCGAATCTCGGACATGTAATATATTGTGAAACAAAGGGATTAAGAGACTAGCATAAAAGGTTCCGACGATCACAAGAAAGACATCGTTGAATTTGTGGGAGTCAGTATGGGTCTCTAGATCCCACTTATGATTATTGATCGGAGAGGGGTCTCGATTATGTCCGCATTATTCGTGAACCGTAGGGTGACACACTTAAGAGACACCGACATCCAATTGGAGAAAAAGTTTCATGCCGGAAGGAATAACAAGCGCAGGAATTTATTTCACTAGATACCGAAACAGGTTTTTGGGTGAAATTGCAGAGAGTGTTTTTGCATGTGAAATGGAATACTATCAAGGGGTTATATGTGAATGTTTGTCATTAAAGTAATTGGAAAAATTCTGAATAAATAAAAGGAGTTTTATTTAATGAGAGTTTGCATTAAATTTGGTGAAAATTTAATAGCAATTTTGAGTGGATGAGTGAGTGAATTGAAAGGATTTTTGTGAGTGGAGAGTCCACCCACATGAATGAGGGGAGGGCAGGGGGCAGCCCCCATGCGCCGGCCACCCCCTTGGGGTTCCCCGCCTCTCCTATAAAAGGCACCCCCCTCCTCACTTCTCACTCACACCTCCTCGTGAAGGATCTCTCTCCCCCTCTAGAATTTATCCCCCATGGTCTCGGACTAGCGAGATACATGATCCCGTTGGCTATTCGGCAAGAAAGAATTGTGCTTCCACTGCATCACTGGGCTAGGAGGCGGAGTTTGCTCGGTGCCTCAGACGTGTGTGAGAGCACGGATGCGCCGCTAAGTTGCGGTGCTAAGGACTTCCTCTCGATCTTGAGACCGACAAGAGATCGTCTACAAAACCACGAGTTTAACTCTTAAGCTTTGTCGGTCTTCAAGGGTATGTTCTCTATGCATATAAATCCGCCTGTTGTTTGTATCTAGTAGATAGATCTTGGTACATAGTTGTTCCCATCGTAGGAAAGTTTTTTTTTCTATGCTGCGAACCCTATAGCTCCCCTCTGGTCGCCCTTCGGTCTCTTTGTTCGTCCTGGTGAAATATTGACTTTGGGTTTGGTGTAACATCCCAATTTCAGCAACCCTAATTAAATGTCCAAAAAGGAAAACATCAGGGGGAACAAAAACTTTTTCTTGCATTGTGTACTTACCTGTTTGCTTGTGCTCAAGCAATTGTTTGTGTATTAGTTGTGTATTCCTCATCTCAACCCTAGTTTATAAAAACTATCTTTATAAAAGAGATGTCTTGGCTCATCTTTCATATTCTCAAATGTTCTGGCATTTCAAAAACCTGAGCCAACTTGACTTTGACCAAACCAAATACGTTGATAGTTTCTACTGCCAAAACTATGGAGACATAGATATACTCTCCCTATGTTTTCAAGACAGAACCTTCAACTACTCTTATCCCTAGAGTTTTTCCAAAACTTTATTAAAACCTTTTCCTATCAATCTTGGTAGAGATACCAAGATGGTACTTATCTTACTTCAAGCAAAACCCCTTTCAACCCATCCATATTTACCTCAAGCTAGGATTGATGGTAACCCTAGTAGTAGATAGATAAGTGATTGATGAATTGCCTTGATCTGAAGTTTGCCTTGTTTGCTTAGGAACTAGAGTGAGCTAATCTAGTATCTCATCCCTTAGGACCCCATCCTTGCTTGTGATCATCAATCTCAAAGCAAGCATCCAAGTCTGGACCTATCCTAAGCCACTCAATTGATCATCTCATCTCATGCTTATCTCAACCCAAGGATAAGCCCTCTGGATTGATTCCAACTCAGTGGAGACCCAACCTAAGCAAGAAACCTATATACTTAGTTAGTACCTCCACCTCATCCCCTTGATCATGAGTTGGGAATCTAGCATCCTCTCAAATGTTTCCCTCTTGCACTCTAGTCGAAAACCCTAAAGCTGCCAAAATGGCTATGTCTGGATTTCTTATATGGATACCATTTTTGGAGCTCTACCTTTCCAACCTATGTGCATTCTTGAGAATGTACTTGAACCATCTTGTAGTACATCAGTAGTACTACCAAAGCCCACTCTTTCCTTGGCTAAGCCAATTTAATTCCCACTCATCCATGATGGTTTTGTAGTCAAGATAATAATATTTTCTGCAAACCTTTTCATCTTGCCTACTTTGGCAGAAGCTCACATCTATATGCTACCTCTTGACCAACTCTTTGCCTGGTTATGACCTACTAATCATATCCTATCAACTCCCACTTCACTTGTTTCCATTGGAGCCTTGTGCTTCTAAACCCACATGGTTTAAGAGGCTACCTGATGTATCTGCTATGGTAGCCTTATTTTCAACAAAGTTTGCCATCTGTCCTAGATCACCTCAAATGAAACCAATCCTAACCCTTGCCTCCATGGTCATATATATGACATGGTATATCCATCCATATACCCCTTGTACCTAGGTGAGCTCTGAGCTCCCTAATCCAACCCTGTTTAGGAGGCATCAAATTAACCAAACCCTAGATCCTCCAGTATCTAGTTTCAATTCTTTTCACCACTTTTCTTCAAAACCAAGGTTCACCTTGATGTCTACATCAATTTCACATCATCTACCTTGGATATAAGCATCCCAAATAATTCCCACAATTATTTGGATTATTAGACTTATTTTTTCCTTTACTTACCCATTTCTCAAAACCCATGTCTATAAAAGCAAGTTTGCTTTTCTCCAAACCACCTTGTAAACTCAAGGTACATTTGATGCCTATATTATATCCCATCTTCCCAACTCAAAAATAAATATGTTTGAGATTCTTTATTAACTCTTTTGCCATTTTTCTTAAATGGCCGAAAAAAGAAATAATTCCCCAAAAATTACTTTCCCACTTCAATAATCCTAATAAATTCTCCAAGTGTGTTATGGTATTTAGGACCATACCACATCAAAACACACGCTTTCTCAATGTAAAAATATCATTATTCTTCCATAATTTACTTCAGCACTTTTTGAAGAAGTGCATCTAAATGGGATTATAATCACCAGAAAAATCCCATTTAATTCTTGGAGAGATTATTTGACCTACTCCACCTACTGTACCATTTCCACACTTGTTCCAATGTAACAATTTTAACTTCTTCACAAGCACCCATGTGATCAATTTTGCTAAACCAAGCAAAGTTTGATTCAAACCAACACCAAACCAGCCCCAAATTTTATAAAGTACTCCTTCATAGCAGCACACATCCCCTCTGGTCGTGCACTGAAGCCCTAGCTACTGTAGCACCTCCCCCTCCCCTTGTCACATGTGCTCTAGAGAGAGAAAAATGAAAATGTGTGGTCACAAGTCCTTGCCCAGCAAAATATTCTCCCCTCTCCCTCCCTGGTCGATCCCTGGCCCCACCACACCCCATAGCACCGCCCTCCTTGCCCAACCAGCAGCCATCACCCTAGCCCTTGTCCTAAGGGACCTACCCAACCAACCCCACCTCCCTCTTGTTTATAATGACCCAGGCCGCCCCAGCTCTCCCCTGCCCTCTCATTTCTCCCGCTTATGCCCAGAGAGCCTCCCAGAGCACCCCTTCCACCTCCCCCTGCTCTGCCTTGCTCGGGAGAAAAGGAGCTAGGATTCTCGGCCTCCCCTCCTCTTGCAAGAATACTTCCTCCTCATGCAGACTTAGTTCTGTACCAAAATAATGCTTGGTTAAAAAGGATAAATCCCCTACTAAGATCTATCCATATCACTAAATAATTTCTCCAGAAAGTTTGGTACATCCAATTGTATTTAATCCAACTGGTGATGATAGTTACTAACCATAGTCTTCATACCCCACTAGCCCCATCCTATTCTGCTTCATAGTTTGCTGTTAGCAAAAATAACAAAAGCAGCCTTTTTCTGCCTTTAGAAAATTCTCTAGGCCAAAACAAATGAGGTTTTGACCTAATTCCAACTCTCAGATGACACACACATCTATATACTTCACAATCCATCATCTCATAATTTTATGAGTCTTTGTCGAATTTTAGTGAATTAAACTATTCTGTGCATGGTTTAATCACTAATAAAATCACTACAGTAGCTATGTAACTCAAAAAGGTTGATTCCAATTTCTACAGAAATTTATTTCCATAGCCTAACATGTGTACTTGGAATTAACTAAAAATATTATGTAAAATAATTCTGGTGAAAAAGACAAATCCTATCCAGTAATGACTTTGGGAATTTCTCCATGGCATTCTGGTAATTGTTTTGAGGTGATTCCAACTCCTCTTGATTCAGTCCACCAGACACTACCATTTCCCCTAAGGAAACAATTCTTGGAACTCCAGAGAAGTTCTAGTGAATTATTTCCTTAAACCAAGGTTTTATCCACTACAAAATCCATTGTAAATCAAGGGAAATTGATAAAAGAGTGAAACCACTTTTGATGGATTCATATTATCAATACCTACCTGATGGTATCATTTTTATACCATGGTATCACACATATCAAGTCCTTGAGAAAAAACCCTCTCTTAGGTAGTTCCGAGACTACAAATCCAAAGGGAGCCTTTCCCTAATCTTCTCCCAACCCAATCAATCATAACCTCCAACACCCTACTGATGTATATCTCGTAGTTATCCTTTACTTGCTGTATGGTTTGTTGCTTTTATGCCTTGTATTGATTGGTGTATTGTTGGTTTGCATGTGTACTCGATAACGGCGATAGTTGCGATTGTGTGACGCCGAGAAGAAGGAAGCATCAGGGTATTCTTATTATTGTTATTATTGGTATTCTGGTATTTTAAGAAAGTCATGGGACATATCGCTGGTCACAGGCAAGCCACCATTCCTAAACTCCTATATTAACCTACTTCTGTTTATCAACTGATTTATATATCGTTTATGAATTGCATGATTAAAGGCATGTTTTGTTTCAAATAAAAGTGTGTGAGTAACTTGGCTCCTCCAAGATATGGATAAGTGTCCATTAGGACACCTACCCTACGAATACCTACTCTTACCCCTTTAGACTGAGGCAAAGATGGTTAGCATCTTCCCTCTTGGAACCCACGGATTTTCAAAGATAAATCTATTTTGGGTTCTTACCCTACAAAAAGTTTTCAAAAATAAAACCCTTGGAAATAGGCATCATTTCCGAGTGGAAGTTTTACAAAAAGAAGATACAAGGTGGATGAAGACAGAGTCAAGCAAAAGAAAGAGAAGGGATGTTCTAAGCCAATGTCCGGAACAATTTTATCCATGCAACCACATTACCCCAGATGCTGGGGCTTAGCTCATAGTTTGTGGTCTTTAGTCAGGGATGCTCTTACTCTCTAAAGGGGAGAAATCCCCTGAAATCCGGGCTACATGTAGGGTAAGGCACTGGTGCAACAATTGGGTCTCTCGCGGACGGTATGCTTTTAGGTAGTACAGATGGAAGATTGTCACTATTGCTACTGGCCAGACTTCGGTCTGGAGGTAGGGGTCAGTACGGGAGGAAGGACGAGGGTCATCGTACCCCATACTCGTACCAGAGAGAACAACCCAAAAGGAAAAGCCGTCGTTGCTAGGGATGGACAAATGAAAAGTGTAAGTTTGATTATCCGAGCCCCTGTCTTCCATGTGTAGCAGGCCGTAGTTTTATCCCGACGGACGTATTGATTCTTGTGGGTAAAGTGCACAAACTCTACAGAGTATAATATATTCGAATAGCCATGTCCACAGTCAAGGACGGTTGGAATGGCAAGTGCTAGGAGGACCCTTCGGATAAGTTATGATGAAATAAAGGATGTGACTTGGTCACGAGGAAAGATAAGAATAAGTTTGGTTTTGACCAGAGATGGTCGAAGATGTTTAAAAAAAGGGTTTTAAAACAAAATGTTTTCTAAATCTTTTTAACAAGGATGTGGAGATGTCTAGATTTTCAAAAGGAGGCATATTTTCAAAAAACTCTTTTTCAACAAAGATATAGAGATGCCATTGTAGGTTTTCTACAGAGGACAACTTAGTGTAGAGCTATATCGCCACATCCATTTATGCATTATCTTTGTTACCTTATCCCGGTGGTTTGCGAGTACATTCAAAGTACTCACCAGCGTTGTCCCTGGCTATTTACTTGGACATATTGTAGATGTTAAGAAGGAATGAAGGAGATGACATTTATGCGAGCTAGGCCGTGTTCCCAGTCAGTTGCCTGTAGGTTAAGGCACGGGCTCTGCGCTGAAGACTTCCGCTACTTGTGTTGTATTCGCCATAATGGCCTCTTTGTAAGTGTTGTACTCGTTACCTTATGGATGTTATAATGATACTAGTCGGTTATGCTCACGGCTCACTGATCATAGGAACGTGAGTTGTATGCATAACGGGTATTCTCGGACCATAAATCCGGGGTGCCACATTTTGTCCCGTCCAATTCCGAGAATATTTCCTTACTAGCTTTTCTGAAACCAAAAACAGCAGAACACAGGCAACTGGCACTGTGACATCTTGTTAATAGGTTAGTCCCAAAAAATGTATAAAAATACCTCAAAGTGTAGACAAAGCATAGCAAAGTGGATACTAAACAAGCATGAAACATCAAAAATTACAGATACGTTTACGACGTATTAGCCTTGTTCGTCCGCTAGCCTATCCAGGACCTAAAGTGTGAGCTCTAAACGTCCGGACTGGCTAAAAGTTACCTCACCCACGCTCCTGGACCTCAAAAACAAAAAAAATGTTTTCGAAAATGGCTCACGAGGCCCTGTTCCTCCGCCAGCTTGTCCAGGCCCTAAAGCGTGAACTCTGAACTTACAGACCGGGTCCAGCTACGAGTGACCTTACCCACGGTTCCTGATATTCAAAAAATGGCTCGCGAAGCCCTGTTCCTCCACCATCTTGTCTAGGCTCTAAAGTGTGAGCTCTAAACTGTCATGGACCAGGTCCGGCTATGAGTTACCTCACCCACGGTTCCTGATACTTTGAAAACCCCTCCTTCTAAGCAATGGATCACGAGGCCCTATTCCTCCGCTAGCCCGTACGAGACCTAAATATTGAGATCTGAACTTACAAACTGGGTATGGCTACGAGTTACATCACACATGCTCCTTGACCTTAAAAAAGAAAAACTTATCGATATGTGTATTTTTTCCTACGGCCCTCTCCTTAAAAGGTCCACGGGGAGGCTCAGGAGGCCATGTTCCTCCGCTGGCCCGTCCAGGACCTAAAGTGTGAGCTCTGAACTTTCGGACTAGGTCCGGCTACGAGTTACTTCACCCAAGCTCCTGGACATTAAAACAATGTTTTCGCAAATGGCTCGCGTGGCCCGATCCCTCTGCCTACTTGCTCAGGACCTAAAGTGTGAGCTCTGAACTCTCATGGATCGGGTTCGGCTGCGAGATACCTCACCCACGCTCCAGGGCGAAAAAATAAAAAAGGCTTTAATAGCGCCTCGCGAGGCCCAGTTCCTACGGACCCCTTCAGGTCCCGTGCATGAGCTCTGAACTTATGATCCGATTCCCAGCCTCAAGTTACCTCATCCACGGTACCTGACTCTTAAAAGGCAGGATAAATCCTTGTATCGGCTGCTAGCCCCTCCTTAAGAAGGCAGCCGGGTCAACACCTGTCCTACGGTTTTCTCCTCGAGAGGCTTTCGGGGTGACCCTAGAGATTCCCTCTCCATGGGATGAAGCTTCGTGGTATCCAGGGTTGGATCTATGAACTTACAATCCTAAACCGCTAGGGTTGAATCCTAGCGCCCAAAACGCTCTGCACAAGTGCATTTCAGGATCCCAGCGACACGCATTTTCACGCTGTGGCAATCCCCTCGGGAGGCCCCGGGAAGGCGCACGAGGCAAAGACCTCATGCACCAGAAACCACATACGGCTTGAGAAGTTTCACCGTCGGATCGTTTTGCCTACCATCAGGCTCTATCCTTACAGTGCTCTGCAAGGATACCTATAGTCAGCTCGCGGGGTAGCCCCGGCCATGGGCCTCTACAATGATGGATACACCAGTGCTCGCCCGCCTTTTACCAGAAGACGGATAGTGCCCTCACCCTCGTGGCTGCAAAACAGCGATAGCATGGACCTCGCGAGGCCGGGCATCCGCTTGAAACGTGAAATCCAGGGTCCTTTGGCCCACTGGCTGGGAGGACTCCACAAGCGATGCTCCTCGGACACTGCCTTAGGGAATTTGCCTCACAGAGCGGTATCCTTAAAACCTTGCCTCGCAAGGGCATCATACCAGGACACTTGGCCTCTCGACAGGACCGTCGAAGGCTCACAAAGCTCTTCCCTGGAAGATAGGGGTGCAGGTAGCCGAGGCCGGCCACGCCAAGTGAGCGCCGCACCATAAACACACAAACAAGAACTTCAGCCATCACGGCAAGAACATACAAAAGAGAGCACCTTATATAGAGGTCCCGCATGAAGAGGTTCATTACAAGCGACAAGGCCAAAAGGCTCACAAGCACTACAGAACTATCGTCCCGGGGGTAGCGGGGCCGCATTCCCTCTGTGACGCCACAATAGAGGCTCCCGTCAGGCCACCCAGAGGACAGGGGGTAGACCACTTGGCACAACAGGGTGTCAAAAACCGTGATGGAGAAGTTCCCCTCGCCAAGGTGGTGGAACAGCAGCACGACACCGCATCGAATGCAATGGTCGTCGAGGAAGCTCCCCCAGCCATCACAGAGGTACATCTCGTAAGGTGGAAGGGTCTCCATGCTCACCCTCCACATCTTGTGCCCTCTGGCGTGCTGTAGATCCACATCGTCAGGGAAGTCCGGCATGACCTCGGCGACAATGCGTGCGGGGAGCCTCACCCGAGCGAACCGGCTAGAGTCCCCAAGGATAATGAAGAAATCAGTCACCTGGGCCGGCTCGATGTCGTCCTCGATCCTGATTACACGGGAGATGAAGCCTCGCCCGCGGCCAAAGAGTTCGGACCGGTCTCGGCCCTGAACCTCGCGCCCAGTCCATCACGGCGATCTCGACCGCTCCCACGGGGATGCCCACGAATGTGCCGAGCGGGAGCTTCCCTAGCAACCATCTGAACCTCCACAGCCGCAACCGCGGCTAGGGCTCCCACCAGCCGTCGTGTCTCCCGTGATCGCTCCCACATGGTCGTCTGCAGCCAGGCTTCACTTGTAGGATCTTGTAGCATCCCGTCTGTCTAACATTTGTAATGCTACATGGTTCCTAATAAATTGCTACTTCCTAGATATTATTCTTGCATTGCATCATCATTATATCATGCTCATGTCACCATGCCACCTTCCATTTGAGCATCATATAAAACCCCTTTTGTTGGTTCTTCTCCCTTATGCATTCATATTGCATTACTTGTATTTGCCTCTTGATATATTGTAGATGGTTCTTGATATATTGCTTAATTCCCAAGTTGAATTGGTGTCATATCTTATTAACTCCACCACCTTACAATTCCACCATCCTAATGATATATGAGCCTTTGCAATTATTTTTGGTATTTACATCTAGCTCATATGTGTTGGGGTGGATCCACTTCTTTCTACATGCTTCCATATATGATACATGTTGTTTTCGCAATATTGGATACGGGAAGCCACATGGCCACCTTTGCATGCTATGTGAGTAGTTTCTATTTCAAGCTTCTATATGGTTTGTATTTGAATGTAAGGCCATTATGAATATAATTGTGACTCTATATTTATTAGTGGATCACACACACTAGTTGGTCAATTATATTCTTCATGCTTTATTCCATATTTACCATGTGGGGAAGCAAGCTCATCTTTTTTTGCATTGGCCTTATTAAATTTGGATGCATGATGAAATAAATGACCATGTTGAATTGTAGTTGTTCTCACAATTATTAATGGAATTTAACACACATGCATGTCCCATGGAAAGCTTGATCACCTTCCCCTATTTTAGTTCTTCCTTGAATTTGAGAGGGGCTTGTGATTTTAAGATCACTCTAGTTGGATCAAATTCTTATGGAACATGATGGTTTTCTTCCTCTACCCATATCTGTCTATTGGTTTCTTTTGATCTTGCCCTTTTGAGAAACCATGTTTCAGTCCCTCCTATTTTTCCTCCCTGATGCCTTCCACTTGACCCGGAAGCACCTCCCTGTCGCTCCCTATGCATAAAGCAAGCAACGTCATCAACCCTAGCCCCCACCACTTCTTCCCCACCCTCACTTTCTCCTCCTATCCAAAGAAACCGCCACCGCCGCGGCGATGTGCAGGCATGTAGGAGTTCCGGCGCCGGCTTGGGCGCAGCCGCTGTCGTCGTCGTCTACCGGAGCAGCAACGAGGAGAAGCACCCATGCCAGCCTGTCATCGCTCGCTGTCCACCTCCTCGTCACCTTTCAGCTGCCCCGCACCACCCCGGTGAGCTGCTGCCTTGCCTCTCTCCCCTCTGCTCTCGCTGTCCAGTAGCCACCGCCCGCCTCGCGCCAGGACATATTTTCTAGACCGCTCGCCGTGTGTGTAGCGCTCTGGAGCGAACAACAGCAGCAACAACAGTCACCCGCGACCTCGGTTTTCTGTCCATATATCGGCGTCCCTATCCCTCTTCCGGTGAGGCCCCAAAAATAAAACTTGTAGAGCCATCTCCCTTCTTTGTTTTTCCTTTTTACAGTTTGCTTTGTTTCTGGTTGTGTACTTCGCCATCGTCACTGGAGTTTGGGCTTAGATAACTGGAATCGCGGTCGAGATTCAGTTTCATTAGTAAAGTTTCCTTCTCGGGGCTGCTGTTCATCGCAAGATTCCGAGCAGTACAGTCCCCCACCGGCGGAACCCCCGAAACGGAAGTTGTAGATCAGGGATCTGTCTTCGTTTTTCATTTTTGCATCATCTCCTTATTTGCTTTGTATCAATAATGACTTACCTCGCGAGATCAGGAAAACCCCGGTGTTCTGTCAATGAAGTTCAGTCCTTTTTGCCCTCAGGTCGGCCTCTGTTCTTCGTTGATTCCTGACGCGTAGAGTCCTCCACTAGAGAAAACCTAAACATGAAAGTCGTAGGCTATGTCCCTTCTACAAATTTGGTTCTTACGGCATCACAAAAATCCTGGTGGTTTGCTCGCCATCGTCTTCCCAAAACTCGATTCAGCTAGTAGAGTTTGCGTTCCTAAGATTTCCGGTCAGATCCAATCTCCAGCAGATTTTCCACTGAGGCCCCCAAAGTTTTTCTGATCTGAACCCGCAGCCCCAGGCTCGCCTACGTGTCGCTTCCTCGTTGGACCGTGCGTGCGTTGTGGCCCTGCTGTTCCCAGGCCCACCTGTCATTGGCTGTGGGTAGACTAACCTGAGTAAGAAAAGACAGGAGCTGTTTCAGAATTCGAATTAAAATTGATTTACATTCTGTTTAAATACAAACGCATTTAAAACTTTAAAATAAATAAGATTTTGAATAAAAGTTTAATATGAAATATGTTTATTTTTTCAATAGTAATTCATATTCAAATATTTCCAAATCTAGGTCAACTATTCAATCTTTGACTTTGACCCCTCTTTAATAATTTTGACTTAAATAATATTTTAAATTCACAATTTCAAATCATACAAGTAATAGTGTCAAACTATTCGAATAGCCGCGTCCGCGGTTAAGGACAGTTGGAGTGGCCATACTGTTCCCTCGTCAGAGTTTTTTAAAATGACTTGTGAAATGAGTTGATACTTTGACTTGACCACAACAGAGTTGTGCTATGAAATACAAGTTCCCACTTAGGTGTTATAAACTTCAACTAGCTCTCTTGCTTCTTAACTTAGTAGAGATAAATATGGCTTTTGCAACACAACCCTAGAGCCTAGTGTCCTATTATCCAAAAACCCTTTTACTGGTTAGTATTAGTTTGCGAGTACTTAAAGAGTACTCATGGATTTTTCCCTGGCTATTCCCGTGGCCAGACTATGAAGAGGAGTACCTGGAGGATGGACCCCAGGAAGGTTATGACAACTAGGATCATCTCCCATCGTCAGCATTGCCTGTGACCCCGAAGATGGAGCTTCGTCTACGCTACCGTTATTATTACGTATTCCGCTGCTTGAAGTTGTATTAAGAAATGGATCATGAGATCCTTATTTGTGTAAGACCTTATGTATGGTTTTTAATGGATGATGTACTGTGGTATCCAATTCTGTTATGTCTCGCAAAAATGGTAATCCTGGGATTGCGATGTATGGCATAACAGGCATCTGGGATTAAAAATCCGGGTGTTGACAAATACGCCTCATTCAGCGTGCTAGCTGCTTGTACTAGTTCATTCACTCGTTCTTGTTGCCTTTTCTTTGCTTCTCCCTCCAAGTGGGGTAATTCTACCATCGTTGCTTCTGCTTTTACTAATTCTTGTTGCCGTCGTCGTCTACCGCAGCAGCAACGAGGAGAAGCACCCATGCCAGCCTGTCATCGCTCGCTGTCTACCTCCTCATCACCTTTCAGCCGCCCCGCACCACCCTGGTGAGCTGCTGCCTTGCCTCTCTCCCCTCTGCTCTCGCTGTCCAGTAGCCACCGCCCGCCTCGCGCCAGGACATGTTTTCTAGACCGCTCGCCGTGTGTGTCGCGCTATGGAGCGAACAACAGCAACAACAATAGTCACCCGCGACCTCGGTTTTCTGTCCATATATCGGCGTCCCTATCCCTCTTCCGGTGAGGCCCCAAAAATAAAACTTGTAGAGCCATCTCCCTTCTTTGTTTTTCCTTTTTACAGTTTGCTTTGTTTCTGGCTGTGTACTTCGCCATCGTCACTGGAGTTTGGGCTTAGATAACTGGAATTGCGGTCGAGATTCAGTTTCATCAGTAAAGTTTCCTTCTCGGGGCTGCTGTTCATCGCAAGATTCCGAGCAGTACAGTCCCCCACCGGCGGAACCCCCAAAACGGAAGTTGTAGATCAGGGATCTGACTTCGTTTTTCATTTTTGCATCATCTCCTTATTCGCTTTGTATCAATAATGACTGACCTCGCGAGATCAGGAAAACCCCGGTGTTCTGTCAATGAAGTTCAGTCCTTTTTTCCCTCAGGTCGGCCTCTGTTCTTCGTTGATTCCCGGCGCGTAGAGTCCTCCACTAGAGAAAACCTAAACAGGAAAGTCGTAGGCTTTGTCCCTTCTACAAATTAGGTTCTTACGGCATCACGAAAATCCTGGTGGTTTGCTCGCCATCGTCTTTCCAAAACTCGATTCATCTAGTAGAGTTTGTGCTCCTAAGATTTCCGGTCAGATCCAATCTCCAACAGATTTTCCACTCAGGCCCCCAAAGTTTTTCTGATCTGAACCCGCAGCCCCAGGCTCGCCTACGTGTCGCTTCCTCGTTGGACCGTGCGTGCGTTGTGGCCCTGCTGTTCCCAGGCCCACCTGTCATTGGCTGTGGGTAGACTAACCTGAGTAAGAAAAGACAGGAGCTGTTTCAGAATTCGAATTAAAATTGATTTACATTCTGTTTAAATACAAACGCATTTAAAACTTTAAAATAAATAAGATTTTGAATAAAAGTTTAATATGAAATATGTTTATTTTTTCAATAGTAATTCATATTCAAATATTTCCAAATCTAGGTCAACTATTCAATCTTTGACTTTGACCCCTCTTTAATAATTTTGACTTAAATAATATTTTAAATTCACAATTTCAAATCATACAAGTAATAGTGTCAAACTATTCGAATAGCCGCGTCCGCGGTTAAGGACAGTTGGAGTGGCCATACTGTTCCCTCGTCAGATTTTTTTAAAATGACTTGTGAAATGAGTTGATACTTTGACTTGACCACAACAGAGTTGTGCTATGAAATACAAGTTCCCACTTAGGTGTTATAAACTTCAACTAGCTCTCTTGCTTCTTAACTTAGTAGAGATAAATATGGCTTTTGCAACACAACCCTAGAGCCTAGTGTCCTATTATCCAAAAACCCTTTTACTGGTTAGTATTAGTTTGCGAGTACTTAAAGAGTACTCATGGATTTTTCCCTGGCTATTCCCGTGGCCAGACTATGAAGAGGAGTACCTGGAGGATGGACCCCAGGAAGGTTATGACAACTAGGATCATCTCCCATCGTCAGCATTGCCTGTGACCCCGAAGATGGAGCTTCGCCTACGCTACCGTTATTATTACGTATTCCGCTGCTTGAAGTTGTATTAAGAACTGGATCATGAGATCCTTATTTGTGTAAGACCTTATGTATGGTTTTTAATGGATGATGTACTGTGGTATCCAATTCTGTTATGTCTCGCAAAAATGGTAATCCTGGGATTGCGATGTATGGCATAACAGGCATCTGGGATTAAAAATCCGGGTGTTGACAAATACGCCTCATTCAGCGTGCTAGCTGCTTTTACTAGTTCATTCACTCGTTCTTGTTGCCTTTTCTTTGCTTCTCCCTCCAAGTGGGGTAATTCTACCATCGTTGCTTCTGCTTTTACTAATTCTTGTTGCCGTCGTCGTCTACCGCAGCAGCAACGAGGAGAAGCACCCATGCCAGCCTGTCATCGCTCGCTGTCCACCTCCTCATCACCTTTCAGCCGCCCCGCACCACCCCGGTGAGCTGCTGCCTTGCCTCTCTCCCCTCTGCTCTCGCTGTCCAGTAGCCACCGCCCGCCTCGCGCCAGGACATGTTTTCTAGACCGCTCGCCGTGTGTGTCGCGCTATGGAGCGAACAACAGCAACAACAATAGTCACCCGCGACCTCGGTTTTCTGTCCATATATCGGCGTCCCTATCCCTCTTCCGGTGAGGCCCCAAAAATAAAACTTGTAGAGCCATCTCCCTTCTTTGTTTTTCCTTTTTACAGTTTGCTTTGTTTCTGGCTGTGTACTTCGCCATCGTCACTGGAGTTTGGGCTTAGATAACTGGAATCGCGGTCGAGATTCAGTTTCATCAGTAAAGTTTCCTTCTCGGGGCTGCTGTTCATCGCAAGATTCCGAGCAGTACAGTCCCCCACCAGCGGAACCCCCAAAACGGAAGTTGTAGATCAGGGATCTGTCTTCGTTTTTCATTTTTGCATCATCTCCTTATTCGCTTTGTATCAATAATGACTGACCTCGCGAGATCAGGAAAACCCCGGTGTTCTGTCAATGAAGTTCAGTCCTTTTTTCCCTCAGGTCGGCCTCTGTTCTTCGTTGATTCCCGGCGCGTAGAGTCCTCCACTAGAGAAAACCTAAACAGGAAAGTCGTAGGCTTTGTCCCTTCTACAAATTAGGTTCTTACGGCATCACGAAAATCCTGGTGGTTTGCTCGCCATCGTCTTCCCAAAACTCGATTCAGCTAGTAGAGTTTGCGTTCCTAAGATTTCCGGTCAGATCCAATCTCCAGCAGATTTTCCACTGAGGCCCCCAAAGTTTTTCTGATCTGAACCCGCAGCCCCAGGCTCGCCTACGTGTCGCTTCCTCGTTGGACCGTGCGTGCGTTGTGGCCCTGCTATTCCCAGGCCCACCTGTCATTGGCTGTGGGTAGACTAACCTGAGTAAGAAAAGACAGGAGCTGTTTCAGAATTCGAATTAAAATTGATTTACATTCTGTTTAAATACAAACGCATTTAAAACTTTAAAATAAATAAGATTTTGAATAAAAGTTTAATATGAAATATGTTTATTTTTCAATAGTAATTCATATTCAAATATTTCCAAATCTAGGTCAACTATTCAATCTTTGACTTTGACCCCTCTTTAATAATTTTGACTTAAATAATATTTTAAATTCACAATTTCAAATCATACAAGTAATAGTGTCAAACTATTCGAATAGCCGCGTCCGCGGTTAAGGACAGTTGGAGTGGCCATACTGTTCCCTCGTCAGAGTTTTTTAAAATGACTTGTGAAATGAGTTGATACTTTGACTTGACCACAACAGAGTTGTGCTATGAAATACAAGTTCCCACTTAGGTGTTATAAACTTCAACTAGCTCTCTTGCTTCTTAACTTAGTAGAGATAAATATGGCTTTTGCAACACAACCCTAGAGCCTAGTGTCCTATTATCCAAAAACCCTTTTACTGGTTAGTATTAGTTTGCGAGTACTTAAAGAGTACTCATGGATTTTTCCCTGGCTATTCCCGTGGCCAGACTATGAAGAGGAGTACCTGGAGGATGGACCCCAGGAAGGTTATGACAACTAGGATCATCTCCCATCGTCAGCATTGCCTGTGACCCCGAAGATGGAGCTTCGCCTATGCTACCGTTATTATTACGTATTCCGCTGCTTGAAGTTGTATTAAGAACTGGATCATGAGATCCTTATTTGTGTAAGACCTTATGTATGGTTTTTAATGGATGATGTACTGTGGTATCCAATTCTGTTATGTCTCGCAAAAATGGTAATCCTGGGATTGCGATGTATGGCATAACAGGCATCTGGGATTAAAAATCCGGGTGTTGACAAATACGCCTCATTCAGCGTGCTAGCTGCTTTTACTAGTTCATTCACTCGTTCTTGTTGCCTTTTCTTTGCTTCTCCCTCCAAGTGGGGTAATTCTACCATCGTTGCTTCTGCTTTTACTAATTCTTGTTGCCGTCGTCGTCTACCGCAGCAGCAACGAGGAGAAGCACCCATGCCAGCCTGTCATCGCTCGCTGTCCACCTCCTCATCACCTTTCAGCCGCCCCGCACCACCCCGGTGAGCTGCTGCCTTGCCTCTCTCCCCTCTGCTCTCGCTGTCCAGTAGCCACCGCCCGCCTCGCGCCAGGACATGTTTTCTAGACCGCTCGCCGTGTGTGTCGCGCTATGGAGCGAACAACAGCAACAACAATAGTCACCCGCGACCTCGGTTTTCTGTCCATATATCGGCGTCCCTATCCCTCTTCCGGTGAGGCCCCAAAAATAAAACTTGTAGAGCCATCTCCCTTCTTTGTTTTTCCTTTTTACAGTTTGCTTTGTTTCTGGCTGTGTACTTCGCCATCGTCACTGGAGTTTGGGCTTAGATAACTGGAATCGCGGTCGAGATTCAGTTTCATCAGTAAAGTTTCCTTCTCGGGGCTGCTGTTCATCGCAAGATTCCGAGCAGTACAGTCCCCCACCGGCGGAACCCCCAAAACGGAAGTTGTAGATCAGGGATCTGTCTTCGTTTTTCATTTTTGCATCATCTCCTTATTCGCTTTGTATCAATAATGACTGACCTCGCGAGATCAGGAAAACCCCGGTGTTCTGTCAATGAAGTTCAGTCCTTTTTTCCCTCAGGTCGGCCTCTGTTCTTCGTTGATTCCCGGCGCGTAGAGTCCTCCACTAGAGAAAACCTAAACAGGAAAGTCGTAGGCTATGTCCCTTCTACAAATTAGGTTCTTACGGCATCACGAAAATCCTGGTGGTTTGCTCGCCATCGTCTTTCCAAAACTCGATTCATCTAGTAGAGTTTGTGTTCCTAAGATTTCCGGTCAGATCCAATCTCCAACAGATTTTCCACTCAGGCCCCCAAAGTTTTTCTGATCTGAACCCGCAGCCCCAGGCTCGCCTACGTGTCGCTTCCTCGTTGGACCGTGCGTGCGTTGTGGCCCTGCTGTTCCCAGGCCCACCTGTCATTGGCTGTGGGTAGACTAACCTATGTAAGAAAAGACAGGAGCTGTTTCAGAATTCGAAATTAAAATTGATTTACATTCTGTTTAAATACAAACGCATTTAAAACTTTAAAATAAATAAGATTTTGAATAAAAGTTTAATATGAAATATATTTATTTTTTCAATAGTAATTCATATTCAAATATTTCCAAATATAGGTCAACTAGTCAATCTTTGAATTTGACCCCTCTTTAATAATTTTGACTTAAATAATATTTTAAATTCACGATTTCAAATCATACAAGTAATAGTGTTAAACTATTCGAATAGCGCGTCCGCGGTTAAGGACAGTTGGTGTGTCCATACTGTTCCCCCGTCATATTTTTTTAAAATGACTTGTGAAATGAGTTGATACTTTGACTTGACCACAACAGAGTTGTGCTATGAAATACAAGTTCCCACTTAGGTGTTATAAACTTCAACTAGCTCTCTTGCTTTTTAACTTAGTAGAGATAAATATGGCTTTTGCAAAACAACCCTGGAGCCTAGTGTCCTATTATCCAAAAACCCTTTTACTGGTTAGTATTAGTTTGCGAGTACTTAAAGAGTACTCATGGATTTTTCCCTAGCTATTCCCGTGGCCAGACTATGAAGAGGAGTACTTGGAGGATGGACCCCAGGAAGGTTATGACAACTAGGATCATCTCCCATCGTCAGCATTGCCTATGACCCCGAAGATGGAGCTTCGCCTACGCTACCGTTATTATTACGTATTCCGCTGCTTGAAGTTGTATTAAGAACTGGATCATGAGATCCTTATTTTTGTAAGACCTTATGTATGGTTTTTAATGGATGATGTACTGTGGTATCCAATTCTGTTATGTCTCGCAAAAATGGTAATCCTGGGATTGCGATGTATGGCATAACAGGCATCTGGTATTAAAAATCCGGGTGTTGACAAATACGCCTCATTCAGCATGCTAGCTGCTTTTACTAGTTCATTGACTCGTTCTTGTTGCCTTTTCTTTGCTTCTCCCTCCAAGTAGGGTAATTCTACCATCACTGCTTCTGCTGCTCGCAGATTAGCCGCTGCTGTGTTATATGTTGGCCGCATGGCTGTTTCGTTGCTGTTCTCTAGCGTTATTTTTGATGTCGCATCTGCCAGCTCCTCGTTGAGGTTACTTCCTCTCAATCTCGTTGCATCAAGCTGGGTATTTGCGCCCTTGACTCGATTTGACGAGTTAAGATCTCGGATGGTGATATCCGCGTCCTGCTGTAACTGTGCTAATTCATTTGCTTTCACCAAAACCTTTATCCTGGCCCCCTCCAACTCGGCTTGTGCCACTGGCTCTGCCAACTTGTCTATCGCTTCCTGCAGCTCCTTAGACCTCTTACTCCTAGCTATGTTCTCTGGTTTTTCCAGCGGTGCCTTCACTGTTCTTGCAGCCCTTGGCGTTTCCTCATGATTTCCTCCCTTAGCATTCTCATTCACTACTGGAACTATTAGCGGAGCTGCGGGGTTTGGGGCTGTCATCATTACCTCCATGGAGACAAGTTGGTGAAGATTCCCAGCGACAGGAATCGCTGGCGGATCCAGCGCCAGGACGACGCGCTCGAGATATGCACGTTCCACGCGCACCACAACGTAGACCTGGTGTTCGCCGAACTTGATGAAGCGACCGTCCCTAGGGAACAGCCTGGTCCCGAAACAGCCCGCGTTGTCGCTGACGAAGTCGAGGGCTCCAAACCTTTGGATGAGGCCGGAGTAGACGCGCTCGCCGGTCTTGGCGATGATGTTGCCCATCCGGATGAAGACTCCATCAAGGACATGCTTCTGCTCCATGGTGGGCGCCAACTGTAGTGGTGGTGGCACGGCAGATGCCATGGGTAGGCTTAAGTTGGGGGCCGAATGGATGCTTGTGGTCACCGGGGAGGGAGTGCATGGTCGAGCCATGCATGAAGAACAAGAAGAACTCTCCAGACTTAGCAATTTGATTGATACCCAAAGATTACAAGTGCTCCTTGAGCTGTAACAGCTAGGGTTGAGTGCACTAGTTCACTACTTGCTCCAACCTCCTTCTACTATTGCTAAGCCCACCATTATATAGGCAGTGCTAGCTAGCTAATACCCTTTTGGGTTCTAGGGTTGACTATTTGGATCTTGGTCCCTACGATGTGGGTCGGGTCATGGGCTTGCCCAAAGCTTGATAGCTAATGGTCTTCTGGTACGCTGCTTCCTGTTCCTTTTGGCGTCACGCTGTTACTTTGTACGTCAGCGTACACTTTGGGCGTCACCCGACTCCTTTTGTGTCACCCGGCATCGCCCTTCTCTTTTGACCATGCTTTACCATGGTCCCTCCTGAACCTTACTCGGAAAGGTGTCACGCATCCTTCTTGACTCGGCCTTTCCTCGGTAGACTCGGCTTGTTGGTTGCTGCAAGAATTGCAACCTTGTCCTATGCGGGCCGACATAGTTTATATGTCGGCCGCTCATGCTTCTCTTACCCAGCCGTTCTTATCCGGCCTGGTTCTTTCTTTACTCGGAGCTAGCCAAGCTGCGCTATGTTTCACCTCTCTTGACCCTACCGGGGGTTATCCCCCCAACAAACACAACAACAGCTAATCTGCGAGCAGCAAAAGCAGCAATGGCAGAGTTACCCCATTTGGAGGGAGAAGCAAAGAAAAGACAACAAGGACGAGTCAATGAACTAGTAAGAGCAGCTAGCATGCTGAATGAAGCGTATTACAGAGCAAATCCGGGTATAGTAGGAAGGTCACAGATGGTTCACTCGGCGACTCCTGTCCCGGCAAGATCGGCTGGGCACACGACATCCTCACCCGGAGCGGCGCCTAGACCGAGAAAAGAATAGAGTGGATTCTGGAAGAAACAAGCAAATGGTTACCTATGATCCAGCGATGGCTCAAGGAAACCCGACACATGCACAGGGGGGTAGAAGGAATAATGCCCAAGGAAATGGAAACCAGGAGAATGTAGGTTGAGAAAGGCAAGCAGGGCAAAGAAACGACAACGGAGGGAAAAATTTGCGCCTCAAGCTAGGCGTGGAACTCACTCGACAGGAGGAGGAAATCCAGCCGCGAATAATGCACCAGCTCAACCCGAAAGAAGACAGCAAAGCGCGGGAAAGGCAACTCAATAGCATGGTGACCCGAACACAAATAAGTATAATGATGGTTACTCGGCTATAGTGAATGACGGATATGAGTTACCAGATCACGCATATCAAGCCATGGGAGCTAGACTCGGAGGCAAGAACCTTCAGCCGGATGATGCAAGGCTGAAGCTTGACCGGATAAAGATGGCAGAGCTGATTGAATCGCAAGGTCCGCAGGGTCCACCATGCTTTGGCCCAAGGATCATGAACGAGCCACCGGTACCAAATTTCCAGCTGGCCAGAGGGACAAAAACATATGATGGAAGTATAAAGCCAAAGGACTGGCTCATAGATTATGGAACTGCTGTGAAGATAGCGCAGGGAAATTTGAGATGGGCAGTATGTTATGTACCACAGATGCTGGAAGGACCAGCTCGGGTATGGTTGAACAATTTGCCACCCGGAAGCATTAATAGCCGGATCGATTTTCAAGACGCTTTTGTGAGCAATTTCACTAGCACTTACAAGAGGTTGAATCGCCCACACCAACTGGCGATGTGCAAGAAAAGACCGAATGAGACAGACAGGGAATTCCTCATAAGGTGGTGTACGACGCGGAACTCTTGTGACGGAGTAATCGAGTCACAGTAAATCGCTTGGTTTCAACAAGGATGCAGACATGGAAGCGTGCTATGGCAAAGATTACAGAGAGATATGCCGGCAAGTCTGGCAGAAACGGTAAGAATTGTTGATTTGTATGCGTTAGGAGATCCGACTCAGCCGCTGCTTATGTCGGCAGACGGGATGACTGAGACTCAGATCTATGACGCTGTCGGGTCGCAAAGGCGCCAGGAAAGGTCCGAATATAGAAGCAAGAGAAGAGACGAAAGGCCAGACTACAGATATGGTTCGACTCAGGTTGCGGCCGTGAGTCAGGATCATCTAGATGCTGGAAGTAGCCAACGTCAAAGGACAAGTGGACATCAACAGTGGGTGCCAAATAATGATGGACAAAAGCCATACGAATAGAGGAAGCAATACCAGGAACGACAGAAATATACCTATGAGATGATGCTGGACCAGCCGTGTAAGTTTCACACGCCTAGTCCGAGTAAACCGGCCAATCACACAATAAGACAATGCACTTGGTTTCAGAAAGGAGATAGAGTGGATTCGCCAAATAAGAAGCTTACACCACCTCCCCCTCCACCACTTACAGGAGGAAATGCTCAGACAGTGGGAACAAATAACAGATACAAAAACAGGCAGCCAAGGTATCAGAATCAAGAAAGAAGAGAAACTGTGCACCAGGTGCACAATCCAAGAGGTGACGACGCTCATGTCGGTCACGGAACTAGAAATGAGTATAGAGAACATCACCAAAGCTATGTTGTCTTTGTCATAGAGCCGAATGACAAAAAGAGCCAGTAGCGATGGATGATGGAGGTGAATGCCACAATTCTATCAATTCCCAAGTACATGCATTGGTCTGAGCAAGAAATAACTTGGAGTATAAAAGATCACCCCAAGATCATGCCAACCCCAGGAGGATATGCTCTAGTTTTGGATCCAACGTTCATGGGCCCAGATATCAATGTCAAGTTTTCAAAAGTGCTGATTGATGATGGCGGTAGCATCAACATCATGTACAAGGATACTATGCTCAAGTTAGGCATTACCATGAACATGTTGGAGCCCACTAAGACCACTTTCCACGGTATTGTGTCGGGATTGTCCTGTGAGCCAATTAGCAAGATCTGGGTCGACGTCTTATTCCGCAACAGAGAAACTGTCGCACTGAGGCCATAGAGTTCGAGGTAGTGGATTTGGTCAACTCATGTCACGCCTTACTCGACAGGCCGGCTATGTCAAGATTCATGGCTACTACCCTTAAAGATGAAGCTGCCAGGCCCATGTGCGGTGATTATAGTTGAAGGAGACTACAAAAGATCCATTGCTTGCACCTCGGCCGTATCTTCACTGGCCGAGTCACTCGTCATAGCACAAAAAAAGAATCAAATGTTGGAGGTGGCAACATTGGCCAAAGCAGCACAAATGTCCATGCCGACACTCACCAACCCTCATGGCAATGTGTCATTTCAAGCTACCAAAGAAACCAAGAAGGTACAGGTGGATGAGACTTTCCCAGAGCGCATAGTTACCGTTGGGGCTGGCCTCACGGACAAATAGGAAAGCGAGCTCACCAGCTTCCTCCGTGAGAATCGGGGTATCTTTGCATGGTCCACTCAAGATCTGCAAGGAGTTCCGAGGGAGCTGGCTGAGCACTCTCTTCATGTAAGAACAGATGCCAAACCGGTGAACCAACCCCTCCGCCGCTTCGCCGAAGATAGGACGAAAGTAATAGCGCCGAGATTGCCAGACTTTTAGCTGCTAGATTCATCATGGAAGTACTGCACCCGGATTGGTTGTCAAATCCAGTTTTGGTCGAGAAGAAAAAAGATGACCCGAACGTGGCAGTGGTATGGCGCATGTGTATTGATTACACGAACCTCAATAAGGCGTGTCCAAAAGATCCATTTCCCCTTCCACGAATCGATCAAGTCATAGATTCTATTGCTGGTTGTGAGTTGTTGTCGTTTGTGGATGCGTATTCAGGATTCCATCAGATACCATTGAATCCGGATGATCAAATAAAGACAACTTTTATCACCCTGTACGGGCTTATTGCTATCTTACCATGCCATTTGGATTGAGAAATGCAGGTTCAACATATCAAAGATGCATGCAAAAATGCTTACAAGATCAATTGGACAAAAACATTCAAGTATACGTCGATGACGTGGTAATAAAAACTAAACAAAGTCATACTCTAAATGAGGAATTGCGTCAAACATTCGCAAACTTGAGAAGATTCCGGATGAAGCTTAACCCGGAAAAATGCAAATTTGGTGTCCCGGCTGGCAAGTTACTCAGATTCCTCCTATCCAGCCGAGGAATTGAAGCTAACCCGAAAAAAATCAGGGCCATCGAAAGAATGGAATTGCCAAAAACCCTCAACGATGTCCAGAAGTTTACTAGATGCCTGGCCTTGTTGAGCAGGTTTGTTAGTCGGCTAGGGGGAAAAACCCTACCATTATATCAACTGATGAAGAAATCAGACAAATTTATGTGGACACAACAAGCTGATAGCGCTTTCCATGAATTAAAGAAAATGTTGGCAACAACACCAATATTAGAATCACCACTATCCAAAGAGCCAATGTTGCTCTATGTCACCGCAACAAACAGAGTTGTAAGTGCAGTAATAGCGGTTGAACATGAAGAACGGGGCAAATCAGTCCAAAGACTAGTTTATTACTTGAGCGAAGTGCTCTCTGTTTCGAAACAGAATTACCCGCATTATCAAAAGATGACATATGGGGTATATATGGCAGCAAACAAGCTAAAACATTAATTTCAAGAACACCCAATCCGGTAATATGCGAGGCACCTATCTCGGATATATTTGGCAGCAAAGATGCCAGCGGCCGGCCGAGGCACCTATCTCGGATATATTGGGCAGCAATGTCTCAGAACTGGCACCGTATACTCCACAATATGATAGGATGCAATAAAGTCTTAGGCTCTTGCAGATTTCTTTGTAGACTGGATGGAAATGCAGTACGAACCACCACTGCCAGATCCGAATTTCTGGAAAATGCATTTTGACGGGTCCAAGACGAAAATGGGTCTAGGCGTCGGGATAGTGCTCACATCTCCAAAGAGGGATCAACTCAGGTATGTGTTACAAATTCATTTTGCTGCTTCCAACAACGTTGTCGAGTATGAAGCACTTGTCCATGGCATCAAAGTGGCCAAGGAAATTGGTATCAAAAGGATCATGTGTTTTGGCGATTTGGATTTGGTGATTCAGCAAGTGTCTAGACATTGGGATGCGCTGGACGCAAACATGGCATTATATTGTTTCCATGTGCAACAAATTTCAGGATACTTTGACGGATGCGAATTCCATCATGTTCCTAGAGCAGAAAATGAGGCAGCAGATGTACTATCCAAACTAGGGTCATCTCGACAAGCAATACCACTAGGAGTAGCACTGGAGCACCTCACGAAACCATCGATCAAGCCGTCACCAGAATCCGACTCGATCAGGGTCACCCCGGCGATTCAGGAGTCAGACGTGGTACCAATGGATATCGACTCAGGGGTAGGTTCGAACCACTCGGGGACTGATCTGCTCAATTCAGGGGCTGCTGAATCACACTCGGGGACTCCTCAGGTCATGTCGGCAGAGCATATGTCGGCGGAGCCAATGGAAATTGATGCTAAAGCAGACCCGGAACCACTGATACCAACATGGGCATAGCCAATATTCGACTACTTAAAAGATGGGACCTTTCCGAGTGATGAAACATTGGCAAGGCAAACAGTACGAAGAGCAAAAGCACACCATAATCAACAAGGAATTATACAAGCGAAGTGTGACGAGCATACTGTAGCGTTGTATCAGCCTAGAGAAATGCCAGGAGATCTTATTGGATATTCATCAAGGAGAATGTGGGCACCATGCGTCATCAAGAGCGTTGGTGTCCAAGGCATTTCGACATGGATTCTACTGGCCAAACGCATTGGCACAAGCGCAAGAGTTAGTCGGAAAATGTAGTGGTTGTCAACACTATGAATCCAAGTATCATCTACTAGCGTCTGAATTAAAGACTATTCTGTAACATCCCAAAAATACTAAACTTGGATCATCAAACTCTAATCATCAAAGTTAGGGTTAACAAAAACTTTTATAAATAAAATTATGAAAGCATGCATGTGTGTATGCATTTCAATTTGAATTCTTTTGAACCACCTTGTTTGTGTGTTCCTTTGCTTGTAAATGGATTCTTAGGTGAAATAAACATCATCTAAACAATTCCCAAACTTTTCTCAAAGACAAGTAAATCAAAACAAATAAAATAAGGGAATGGTCATTTTGACCAATTTAACTCCCATGCCTACTTTGGCTATCCCAAACTTTCAGAACTTAACAGAAACTTTTCTGGATCTTTGCACCCCTTGATTGTACTCATAACAAAGTATCAAGTCCCACCTTGTGATCATCCAGAAACTTTCAAATGCATATTTTAAATGACAGTTCAAAATTAAATCTTTATCATATGAGAAGATCCCACTTTTTGAAAAACCACTCAAACAAGCTCAACTTTCAAAACTCAAGCATATGCAGACTCCCCAGCATCAACCAAGCACACCCACCAAAAATCTTTTCAAAATTCAAAACTTGAATTCTTGCGGCCATTTCATCAAACACTTGGCAGACACAAATCATCAAAATCTTAAACACTATTGTGAGCAGTGATTGAAGCCTAACTTGTTCCCTCTCTAGCTCACAACCATCTTAGTAGATCATCTAGCAAGTTAAACCAAGCACTAGACTCACTGTAAGCTGGGAAATGACATCAATGGTGAACAGCCAAAGCTCACCATGCCACCCCAGTGGAGACATCAAGCTAGGAGGAGATTTAGCCGTGCCAACCTTGTATAGGAAGCAGCCCACCGTCCACCGCCACTCCCTGTCCCAGCCGCGAGCGTTGCCAAACCCTGGACCACACGCACGGACCGTGCCCAGCTCGCCAGCAACCATGTCGAGCATGAGCCAGAGCGCCACGCTGGACCGAAGCCCACAGACTGCGCGCCGCCCTCGCCGCGTGCATACATGATCGCCACCGACCCAGGAGACCGCTAGACATCCCCGTACGCCGCCCCAGGATGCACAGCCACCGCTCGCCGTCGAAGACGCCGCCTCTGCCGCGCAGAGCATCGCGCGTTCCAGACCAAACCGCACTGCCCCTACACGCGCATTAAAGCCGTAGAGCATCGCCAGGAGACCACCAAGCGATCGCCACCGCCGGCCATGCCTCTAGCCACCCGTAGCCATGTCGCCACCGTCGCCTGCCCATCCCGTTCGGTCTCGTCGTCGCGACTATAAATAGAGGCCACCCCCAGCCGAATTAAGCACACCTTCTCACTCCCCTCTCCTCACTGATCGTGCCACCCCGTTCCCGGAGCAAGGAGCGTAGCACTTCGCCGGAATTTCACCGGAGCCTGCCGCTGCTGGAGAAGAAGGGGGCCAGCAATTAGAGCCGCCCCAGGAGAAGCTGCCGATACCAGGAGGTTCGTCGTCGTCGACTTTGTCGTTTTCCAGCCTCGCCGACCCTCGCGTGAACCCTGGTGATCCCCCAACGACCTCCACTAGCCGCGCTAGGTTTCTGTCTCGCCGGCGTTGCCCAACGTCGACGATGACCCTTAGCCGTTGGATTAGAACCAGATCGAACGCACCACATCGCCCCATACCGCTTCGCACCCCCTCGTCTCACTGACACGTGGGGACAGCGACTTAACCAGCCCGCGTAAGCGCTGTGCTTAGCAGGCCGGCCCAGTATCACTTCCCGCGCAGCCCAGTTATTTGAATTTAACCTTTTCCATTTTATTTCAAACACACTTATGTACCCAGTTTCAAAAATCAACCCAGGTCGATTCAGTGAACCAAATTGAATGAAACCAATTTTGTTAGAAAGGTCTAGGAATGCTGAATCCAAGCCCGTTGGATTCAAGTCATTTGGATATGTAGATCATCCTTGGTAAAAATAACAAGGCAGAATCTTTTCTGCATTCAAACATTTTTCAAATTTAAACAATAATAGCTTTTGAGTTGATTCCAACTCTCAAAAATCACATTTAACCATACCTTTCAGAATATATAAAAATATATAGGTTTACTTACAGAAATAATGACCAAGTAATAAAAGAATGCCACATAGGCATTTCTAGCCACTATAATTAATTAAAATAAAAGAGTAAAACCTTATTAAATTGTGACACCACTTTAAATCACATTCCCATGGACTAAAATATGTGGTGATGACATGTGTCAACATGATCCCATGTTTGGTTTGGAGAATATTAAATCTTAAGTAGTTTTTCAATGAGTAGAAATTACTTTTCTAAAAAGAAAAGGGATTAAAACCATGCTTTAATCTTGTAATGTTAGTGATTATGCTAGATAATATATAGGACCCTTTGGTGTGATGATTGCAAGTAGTTAAGTATTGTTTGGTGATTGTGTACATCGTATTTATTTATAGCGGCTAGTACCGACCAAGGATACGAGGAGGAAGGAGGATACTACGAAGAAGAAGCCGAGGAGAACTTCAACCACTGCTCTGCACAAGGCAAGCCTAATACTACTAGTTGAATGTGCAAGCTAACGCTTTCAAGACACTTTACCTATGCAAGCCAATACTTGCTTGTCACCATGCCAACTATATGCCTTAAGCATAGATGATCCTACCCACTTGATAAACCAATCCTAGTTTTTACTTACAAGCTTTATACTTTATTTCTTTATCAAAGCTATTACTTAGAGTTTACATAAGTGAATTATAGATACAAGAAAGATATTTGAAGGTTGAATAAAGAGCATAAAATTTGGCCTAAGCTAGATAATCTTGATATCATCCCAAGGCATAAGATTGAACTTAGTTGAAACTCTACTAGTTTACCACGTCTCATTAGTACTTACCCCCACCTGTAGATGCTAGTGCTAAGCATAAAACTTGATCAACATTAGATAGGAATACTTGTGGAAAAATGGTTATGAAAATCTTGGAATGATGGATCATTCTATTAAAATGTTTTGACATTTGTTTCTGAACACCAGATGATTTTGGTGATGAAAATGTTGAGGCATGAGCCTTAGCCCTTTATAAAACTGATGGTTGTTTGGATGCGATACCATTCCAATTTTATCGTACAACCATAATACCCGAGAATTGGGTAGGGCTTGACTGAAAACTTATATACCTTAGTATTAATTCCCTCACAACCAAGGTCTGAGATGAGGCTACCTTGTGAAGATTATCAACCTGTGCAGTACCCAAGATGACAGTTGGTCATGGTTGGGAGGCCAAACTCACAGGAGAGGTGCTTATACTAGGGCGTGTAATTGAAAGGTTAGGATTGATTATCTGCATACTGAGTATGGTGAATTCAGGATTTGTTCCTGACGGATGTATCGAATGTTGTGGTGAAAGTGTACAATCTCTGTAGAGTGTCAAATTATTCGAATAGCCGCGTCCGCGGTTATGGACAGTTGGAGTGGCCATACTATTCCCCCATCAGATGGTTTCAAAAAGACTTGTGAAATGAATTGAGACTTTGACTTGACCACAACAGGGTTGTGATATGAAATACAAGTTCCTACTTAGGAGTTATGAAATTGTGACTATCTTCTCTTGCTTCTCAGCTTAGTAAAGATAAATCTGGATTCTTGCAAAACAACCATAGAGCCTAGTGTCCTATTATCAAAAAACCCCTTCACTTGTTAGTATTAGTTTGCGAGTACTTAAAGAGTACTCATGGCTTTGTTCCTGGATATTCCCGTGGCCAGACTATGAAGAGGAGTACCTGGAGGATGGACCCCAGGAAGGTTACGAAAACTAGGATCATCTCCCATCGTCAGCATTGCCTGTGACCCCGAAGATGGAGCTTCTCCTACGCTACCGTTATTATTACGTATTCCGCTGCTTGTGTTGTATTAAGACTGGATCATGAGATCCTAATTTGTGTAAGACCTTATGTATGGTTTGTAATGGATGATGTAGTGTGATATCCAAATCTGTTATGTCTCACAAAAATAGTAATCCTGGGATTGCGATGTATGGCATAACAGGCATCTAGGATTAAAAATCCGGGTGTTGACAAGTTGGTATCAGAGCCATCCTGGCCATAGGAGACCCTACTTAGACTTGACGTTTGAATAAAAAACTTAGTTTCAAAACCAAAGAAAACAAATAATTACAAAAACTTATTCTCATTCTTATCCCTTTGATTCTTTCATGAAAATTCATGTTCCTCAAAAACTCTTGCAAAATACATAAAGTTTTGACACACTTGATCACTCTACTAACTTACTCATCTTATATTCTTTTAGATGGATGTGAAGTACAACAAGTTTTACCAGTTGGGAAATGGAGGCGACCTTATCTTTGAGAGGGATTTGGACCAGCTTTCGGAACTTCTGGAGAGTCCGCACCCCGAGTTCTTCGGAGCTCAGCTCAATGATCAAGGAGGAGAAGATCTGCAGTGGCTAATTGTTGCAAGTCTCCGAGGAAAGATTGTATCTCCCACTGCTGAGGGAATTCAGTTTACCTTAAGAGAGAACAACTGGCTCGATGGATTTCTCAGGGACATGCAGGAAGCTCTTTCCCGTCTGTGTGGGCAAAGTATCAACCAGATCAAGGGTACTCGCTTTGTGTTTTGCCCAAGGCGTGATGCTAATGGACAACCACTGGAAGCCCCATACCACCCCGAACTGAAGACTCAATTGGACCACCTTAGCTTCATGATGTACGATCGTCAGCAGGAGTTGGATAACTGTCGTGACTACTCCAACCACAAGTCTGCCATCATCAAGACGAAGGATCAGACCATCGCCATGCTAGCAAAGGATCGCAAGTCTCGTTTCCGTCAGCTCGACAAGAAGGAGCGCATCATTGCCCGTGTTCGCCACCATATCTCAACTTTGGAGGAGACCATCCACGAGAGAGACATGCAGTTGGAGGAAAGGGAGAATGCCAGAGAGGATCTTCGTGGAGACCCCTACTCCTATCTTAGCAATGGCGATGATTTTCTGGAGGATCAGGCTATGGACTTCTTCACCGATGAGGATGATTTCGCCTTCATCGATGATGATGAAGATGATGAAGCCACCGATTCCGAGGAGTAGTAGCACTTGAGCACTAGCGTAGTGAGTAGTATTCGGTCCCACTGTATCGTAGTTTTCAGAATGGTTCTTAAAACCATCTGTTTTTCTTTGTTGTGGTGTGTGTTGTATCGTGTGCTATGAATGAATGAATGAAAAGCAAGTTGCTAGAAAAATCTGAGTCAAACTTTAAAAACTTTTCAAAATCCAGAACCTTAGAAATTTCCCTATTTTCTCATGATCTCTCTCAATCTTTAGATGCCACGCGGAGGAAGTGGTTCATCCCCGGACCCGATGTTGCAGATCCTGCAAATGTTGACTTCTGACCGCGAAGCTGAAAGAGCGGAACGTCAAGCCAACCTAGCCACCCTGCAACAAATAGCCCAGCTAGCCCACAACAACCAAGGCCATGGAAATCAAGATAACCATGGATATAAGCTCAAGAATTTCCAGAATACCAACCCACCTGTTTTCACTAACTCGGAAGAACCCCTAGAAGCCGATGATTGGCTGCTAACCATGGAAAATAACCTAGAAGTCGCCGGAGTGGAAGCCAACGAGAAAGTTATGTTTGCCACCCACTACCTATCCGGAGATGCCAGGGCATGTTGGAATAGTGTTCGCGCAATGACCGGAGGCCAGATGATGACCTGGGAGGAATTCAAGGTCAAGTTTAGAAGAACCCATGTGCCACCGGGTTTGATCAAGAGAATGAGAGACGAGTTCAGAGAACTGAAGCAAGGAAGGATGACCGTAGTGGAGTACCGTGACAAATTTTTGTCATTAGCTAGTTATGCCCCGGATGAGATTGACAACGAAGTCAAGAAGAAAAAAGATTCCTGAATGTTCTGCACGATGAGATGCAGACGGTGTTAGTCATAATCCCCTTCGCTGATATTGAAGCCCTTGTCGAATCTGCCATCCAGATGGAAGGAAAGATCAACCAAGCCAATGAGAACTCCAAGCGTTGCATGATGCATCAGCCAGGAACCCATTAGACCCCAAAGTATCGCCCTAACCCATCTCCAGGATTTGCCCCAAGAACTAACCGACCCCCGATGAACCGTCCCACCTATCCCAACCGTGGAAACCCTAGACCCGGAGGAAATCACAACAACCCCGGAAACTCTAGCAATTTAAATTGTGCCCCACCCAAGTTCAACACCAACAATGTTGCCACCAACCCCAACACTGCCCCGAGGACTGGAAGCAATGTTGTGCCTATAGCAGCAAAGGACAAGTCGTAAGTGACCTGTTATGACTGTGGAAATAAGGGTCACTACTCCAATGAGTGCCCCAACAAGAAGAATGCCGCAGCCCCCAATGCAAAAGCCCTAGCTCAGCAGCAGCGTCGTGTTCAGCCCGGAAGAAGGTTTGCCCCAGGGAATTCGCTCAACCGCAATGGCCGTCTTTTTCTCATGCATGCTGAAGAAGCTCAGGAAGCGCCAGACGTCGTTCTAGGTATGTTTTCTGTTAATTCAGTACTTGCAAGAGTGTTGTTTGATTCTGGTGCATCGCATTCATTTGTCACTAGTAAAATTCAACCAACCAAACTGAAGCATGTCATGATTGTTCAAATTCGCAGATCAACCACCAAGGCAAGGCAAATTTGCAAAGCCGTCCCTATCCGAATCCATGGCATAGATTTTTATGCTAATCTGATAGTACTCGGAACTAAAGGTTTGCAAGTAGTACTAGGAATGGATTGGATGTCCAAACATAAAGGATTGATTAACTGTGCCAAGAAAGCCATAACCATGACCAGTACAGCCGGAATATCAGTCGAGCATATATCTGAAACCTTACCTCGTCAATTCAAATGCAACAAGAGTATAGACCAACCTACCATTGACCAAGTCCGGATAGTCTGTGAATACCCCGATGTATTTCCAGATATTTTGCCTGGTATGCCCCTAGATCGGGATATCGAGTTTATCATCGAATTAATCCCCGGAACTGGACCCATAGCCTAGAGACCCTATAGTATGAACCCGTAGGAGCTAGCAGAACTGAAGAAGCAACTAGATGCCATGTTGGAAATTGGATTGATTCAACCAAGTGCGTCACCATGGAGATCACCAGTCTTGTTTGTGGACAAGAAGGATGGAGGTAACCATTTGTGTACGGATTATCGAAAGTTGAATGATGTCACCATCAAGAACAAGTACCCATTGCCCAAGATAGAAGATTTGTTTGATCAGTTGACCGGTGCCAAAGTGTTCTCTAAGATTGATCTTAGAACTGGTTATCATCAACTCAAAATTTGTGCAGAAGATATTCCAAAGATTGCCATTTACCACCAGATATGGACTATACGAGTATACAGTCATGTGTTTTGGATTAACCAATGCCCCCGCTTATTTCATGAATCTCATGAATAAGATTTTTATGGACTTCCTGGATAATTTTGTCGTTGTTTTCATCGATGACATTCTGATTTATTCCAAATCAGAAGAAGAACATGAGCTACACCTAAGGACCATTCTTGTAACCCTTAGAGAACATCAGTTGTATGCCAAGTTTAGAAAATGTGAATTCTGGTTACAGGAAGTAGGATTCCTCAGTCACATTGTATCAGCCGGAGGAATTGCCGTTGATCCCGCAAAGGTGAAAGATGTAGAAGATTGGCAAGCCCCAACCACTCAAACCCAAGTTCGTGCATTTCTCGGATTGGCGGGATACTAATGTAAGTTCGTAGAAGGATTCTCGAGTATTGCCAGACCCATGACCCAATTGCTGAAGAAGGACAAGAAGTTTGAATGGACCGACAAATGTGAAGAGAGTTTTCAAGAACTCAAAAGGAGATTGATTTCAGCCCCAATCTTAATTATGCCGGATATCACTAAGCCCTTCGATGTGTATTGTGACGCATCCAAGATCGGTCTCGGATGTGTGCTAATGCAAGAAGGCAAAGTTATATCTTATCTATCTCGACAATTGAAGCAACATGAGAAAAATTACCCAACCCATGACCTCGAACTCGCAGCCGTAGTTCTAGCCCTGAAGACATGGAGACATTACCTGATGGGAAATCATTGTGAGATCTATACGGATCACAAGAGCTTGAAGTATATTTTTTTTTGACTATAAGACTGTGAGGCAAAAGCCCCACAACAATTTATTAATAGATAAAACAGAAAACAAAGAGTCAAAAAGAAATACTTACAAGTGTTAAGGCTAAAATAAAAAGACAAAGACTACTACTAGTAGTACTACTAATTACAAGCAGGATCATTAAGCATGTCTTGATCCCTAGTGTAAACCATCTACCCAATCTATCAAAGAATCTCTCCATTTCTTCTTAATTCTATATTTAAGCAAGTTGACATCATGAATAAATCTTGATTTCCATTGTGAGAAAGACGGTCTCTGATGATTAAAAATATTATCATTTCGAATTAACCAAATATTCCAGCAAGCAGTGATCAAGACTTCCATGAAAAACTGATGTCCAAAAGATCTTTTAGCTGCTTCAACCATCAACTGCAAGTCTCCAAGAGGTAACCAAACAATCTGTAAGTAATTCCATATTCTGGCACTGAAATTGCACTCAAAGAAAAGATGAGATATGTCCTCATATGCTCTAGAAGGGCACAGTTCACAATGTATATCATCAGTAACGGTCCAATGTCTCCTCTGCAACAAATCTCTAGTGTTCAACCTGTCCTTCAGAAGTAACCAAGCAAACACCTTAGTTTTCATGGTACAACAAGATTTCCATAACCAGACATAAACCTTAGGGGCCATTATATTGTCAAAAATGCACTTTTAAAGTTTACTTGGGGCATAACTGTCCCCCCACCTATAAGTCCATACATCCTTCTGTTCGGAAAGTGGGTTAGCTACCATCACATTCTGAATCACTCTCAATTCCTAAAAAGCCTCAACAGATAGAGGCAAATAGAATAGATCATGGATATCCTCAGAAGAATAAACCTGAGCAGCAGATAAATTTTCATTGAGCACAAATGAGAAAAGTTTTGGGTATCTTTCTTTTAGAGGCCTGGTAGATCCATTTATTTCCCAATTATCTGACCAAAACAGAAAAGAGTCCCCACAACCCTGGTGCACTGCAGCCACCCCTCGAAAATTATCCACTTGTTTCAAAACATCTTTCCACCAAAAAGAACCACATAAGTTTTCAGCATGAGGCACCTTATCTGTGTAATAGGCATGTTTCACTAATTTGACCCAAGGTATATCTTTACTATTATAATATTTATCCAGAAATTTAATGAGCAGAGATGCATTCTTCTTCTGAAAATCAATAACACCAAGTCCACCTTTTTCCTTCGGCAAACAGACAATGTCCCATGCTGCCAAAGCAGGCTTTGGTTCATCATGTTTCTTCCTCCAAAGACATTGCTTGAGTATTCGATCTAACTGCTTAGTTAATCCTTTAGCTAGTTGCAAGGAACTTAGGAAGTGTAATGGCATAGAAGACAAGGCAGAGTTAATGAGCTGTAATCTAGCCCCCTGAGATAAAAAACTAGAGCTAGAAGTGAGCTTCCTTTCAAGTCTGCAAACCAACGGTTGCATTTCAGCTATAGTGGGTCTAGTAGTACCCAAAGGCAGCCCCAAGTAGGTAAAAGGCATAGACCCCACAAGGCAACCAAACTCATCAGCCAGCTCCTTCACCTGGTCATCAGGAACATTGATTGGAACCATCATAGATTTGCTATAATTAATTTTAAGGCCAGTAGAAAGTGCAAATTTATGCAATAAAACCTTCAGAGCCCTAAGTTGAATCATATCAGCAGGCATAATAATTAAAGTATCATCTGCATATTGTATTATTGGATAATCATTCTCATTGGTGACAATAGGCAAACTTATACCATTTGAACATAAGAGCTCATTTACTGCAGATTGTAACAAATCAGATCCCAGAGTATATAAAATAGGAGACAAAGGGTCTCCCTGTCGAACACCCCTCTTGCATTTAAACTGTTTGCCAGGAATCCCATTGAGTAGAATAGAAGAGTTGCCAGATGACAGGATTGCTTTCATCCATCCAAGCCAAACTGAGTTAAAACCTTTGTGCTTCATAATCTCCAAGATAGCCTCATGTTCAATGGTATCAAAAGCCTTAGCAAAATCCAGTTTTAAAATAATGATAGGTTTCTTAGAAGTATGACAGAGAAACAAATACTCAAAAGACCAAGCCAGACAGTCTTGAATTGACCTATTCCTTAGAAACCCATATTGATTCTTGTGAATACAAGATAGAATCTTATCCTGGAGTCTATTGGCAACAAGTTTAGTTAAAAACTTGAGACATACATTGGTTAGAGATATTGGCCTAAAGTCATTAACCTCAATAGGAGCATGCTTTTTAGGAATCAGAGTAATATATGAGCCATTAATATTCTCAAGTTTCAGAGTGCCCGTATGAAAATCCTTGGCAATTTGATAGAATTCAGATTGAATGATAGGCCAGCATCTCTTAACAAAAAGGCCATTAAAACCATCCGGCCCAGGAGCACGGTCAACAGGCATTGAGGTCACCACCTCATCCATCTCCTTCTTAGTAAAAGGAACAGTCAGATCATCCAACCCCTCTACTTTTTGTAAGAGATGATCTAAATCAAATTGCATTGAAATCCCCTCAGAACATCCCATCTTATCTTTATAAGACTGCCAAAGTAATCCAGCCATAGACTCATGATCAGAGTGTTCCACCCCATTCTCATCTCTTAAGGCAGAAATGGTATTCCTTCTAAATCTTTCAGTAGCCATAGCATGGAAGAATTTAGTGTTATCTTCACCTTGTTGTATCCATCTTATTGTGCACCTTTTACGCCAGTAATTACACTCTGCAAGTAATAACCTGTCCAGGTGCACCTTCACAATTTTCTTGAAGTTAAACTCAGTACGAAACAGTGGCCTACTCTCTTCAAGAGAATCAAAGTAAAAAATGACTTCATTGCCTTTTTTGATGAGCCATTTCAGTTTAGAGAGATTGGTGTGCCATTTCCTCAGATCATGTCTCAGAGTTTTAAATTTATCCACTAGAACGGCTGAGCTATAATCTTTAAAAGACTGCTTACTCCAAGAGGAAGCCACACAATCATGGAACCCAGGTAGATCAACCCAAAAGTTGTCAAACCTAAAAATCTTTGCTTTAGGTATATTGGTGTCAATATTAACCACACAGGGAGTATGATCAGACCCATTTCTAGCCAAAGGTAGAACCATAGAATTAGGATAATCAGATACCCAATTTGTGCTAGTGAAAAACCAATCCAACTGTTCAAGTAAGGGTGTACTTTGCATATTAGACCAAGTGTATGCACGACCTTTCAAAGGCAATTCAAGCAGGCCCAGATGCCCAATGATCTCATTGAAAAGGAACATATCATTTAAATCTCCACCAGATCTATTTCTGTTATCAGGTGCTCTAATAAAGTTAAAATCCCCAATAATCAACCAATTCTCATCTGAAGGAATATTTAAATTATATAGCCATGAAACAAACAAATCTCTCTCAACCCCAGTACAAGGTCCATAAACAGAAACAAGTGTCTAGGCAACATTATTATGTGATGATGTGAATTGGATGATCACACCAAAACGCTGGGTATCAACCAAAATGCCATTAAAAATTGCAGAGTTCCATAGAATAATAATCCCCCCCGAATCACCAACAGAGGGTGCAAAAGAAAAATTATCAAACCTCTTGGGACAAAATTTGCGAATAAACCTCCAGTCAAAAGATTCACATTTGGTTTCTTGCAGACAAACTATATCACATTCACTCTCATTAATCTTGTTAAAAACCGCTCTTTGCCTAACTTCAGCATTAAGCCCTCTCACATTCCAACATAATACCCGCCATTTCCTTTTGGTAATATGATTCATTAAAAACAAGGGTTATTATAAAACACCACTTGAGACATAGTTTCAAGTACCATAAAACCACAGACCACTGACACTGATAGAGATATAACTGTCTCAACCTGATACTGAACAGAGACATAAACAACACTAGACACACACTTGAAGGACTGACAGACTTGAGAAACTGACAGACTTGGTTCAAAGTAAAGACAAACAGACTGTAATTTACCATTTATGGATAATGGTCTAACCCTCCAAAAGCAATACCTACAAATAGCTAAACTTTGTCTACCTTGTCATCAGGATTGGCTTCAAGCTTCTCCTTCGTGAGATCCTGCTGATCAATGCCGAGTTGGGATCCCACTGCCTGCAATATATGCAGAGGGGTAACCGGCAGAGGCACCTCCTGAGACTGATCAGTGCCATCATCCCCCTCAGGACTTGGATCATATAAATGTGATACAAGCAACACCGCACGACCACTCTTCCTGGGTCTTGGAGGTGTGTCAGAAACAGACTTTGGCCTCATCCCTTGTGAAGCAAGCAAACTTCTGGTGAATCTTCTCTCAGAAGACTGGACAACTAATTTCTTTTTCTTCACCACTTTTCCTTTAGGAGTAATCTCACTAGTAGCCAAGAAGATTGGCTCCCTTTGATCAGGCTGCACCTGCAAAGTAGTCTGAATTTCAACAGGCTTTTGTTTGTAAACCTTTGTAACCTTGTCACTGGAGGGCCTATTAGCACAAATTGGGGTTACCCAATCATGTTGAAACGGATCAGTCCATGGAAAGAAAGCTTCAGACCAAGATCTCTTAGCTTTTAGCATCTGAAAAGGAGATGTCTGCATTGCTAAAGGGAGCTTGGAAGACAGATACAATGGTAGCATTCCATCAAAAAACCTTCTCATTAACTTATCAGGAGGCAGAACAGGTCCCACAGTATGATGTACCTGTCCCACATGCAAAAAATCATAGAAAACTTGGTGAGGTCCAATAGGCCCCAAAGGGTTGTTATTTGCCACTTGCCCCAGACCCAACTGAAGCTCCTGTCCAACAGGAGCCACCTCAGAAGAGTTAGCATGTATAGAATCCTCAACAACAATAGACTCTTGTGAATCCTGAGCTTCCTGCTCCTCTTCCATATTGTGTTGATTCTGTGGATTTTGCCCATTATCCTCATGATTCCCATTATTATCTTGCCAATGAGCATGGTCCCAGCCAATTTCAGGGAATTGAGGTCCCACCCACATATTGTTATTAACAGCCAAATCTCCAGGTAGGGGTGAGGGTTACCATCAGGAGGCATCTGATCCACATCAGGAGGTAGATTATCACCAAAGTGAGCCGAGAGAATAAAAACAGCAGCAATCCAAGATTCAATAACCCCTCCCACTGAAGCAAATTTACCAAAGTACACATCCCGAGGTACCAAAGCAGATGAAGGGAAAGAAGCATAAACAAGAACTCTATCCTTGATTGGGTCATTACTATTCCAGTAGTGAAACTTCCCGAAGGTGGAGACAGCATTAGCAATGTGCTCATCAGTTCTGTAGTCTGGGGGCACCCCCAAAAACATCAACCAACCATGTCGAAAACCATGTTCCGCTCTATGAGTCTCCATATCATTTTAGAAAACAAATCGGACAAAACTAGCGTTCAACTGATAATGTCCATGGTTAACAAGAGCATGCGCAGCATTGGGACCATTAAGTTGGAACATGCCAACACCAAAGACACTAGGCTGATCCTCAACCACATGGCGATTCAGCGGCCCTATCAGAAATTGATGTACCTGATTCCTCCAATGATCAACCAGAGCAGCCGGCAGCCTCGGTTCCACAATGGCCACCACCCAAGATTGATGCAGGGGAGTTGGGTCTTGTGTATCATAGTAGAAGGAACGGGGCAACCTGGTTACTCCACCGTCAATGATCTCATGGCCCCAAGGTAGCCAGACTAAAGGATCCACTTCCCAATTCGCCATAGGAGAGCAATCTGAAGGAAGAGGGGAGGGTAGGGGCGGCGGAGAGCTCTGCGAAGGACACGCCTCAGAAACGACAATATCTTGAGAAGTTGTAACGACCGGGGTCTTTAGCACGGACTCTCCAGAGTCAGGGTCAGAACGGGTAACACAGGATTTTTTAGGAACCCATCTTTGCAGACTAGAGGAAAAACGATTCAGACAGTCCCGTTTAACATGACCATAATTGAAACATTGTTTACATCTAACTTGATGCTTGCACACCTCAACTTTATGGCCCATACTTAAACATTTACTGCAGTCCCAAGCTCTAAACACTATATCATCCACTACATCCTCGAAACCCGTGGGATCCGAATAAGTATCATCATCTGACTCTTTTAAATCCACCGATTTATTAATCTTAGTAGAGTCATTAAGGATTGGAGCTGAAGCCTCAGAGACAACATCATTTAAAACGGCCGTAGAAACTGGATCACTCTGAGTATCAGAAACAACAGGAGCATAACCATTACAGGCTGGATAAGATAGCTCCTCAGCAAAGACAAGACGCCTAGAATTTGTAGCATTGGATTTAATAATAGATTTAGGCTTTCCCTTATGAAGAGCTTGAAGACCAAGTTGCATCCTTCTTTTGGAGGGACTGACTAATGTGCATTCCATATCAGCTTCCATTTGCCATTCTTTGAATTCTCTGAACCAATTAGGCCCACCCCGGCCCCAAAGATGAAAGAAACACTTAAACTTGGAGCAAACATATTTCCTCATTTTGAGAATGTGAAAACCCACAACTTTGGAGGCCACACAGAAGGAAAAAACTCTGTCACGAAGCAAAGATACCTTGAAAAGCTTTCCAACCCCACCAATAACAGATTCAAGAGCCAAACTGACAGAGAGCTCATCCAGTTTGAAACAAGCTCTACCAAACGAAATCACAAGAATGAAATTCCTGGCCTTGTCCAATGGGTGCACTTCAGAATGGAATTTAGACTGCACATCTTTCGAGAAGTTAATACCATGAGAACCATTTAAATCCAACGAGAGAGGAACCTCATTAAAAGAGGCAGCAGCAGATAATTCAGACTGACCTCTGCCTTTAAACTCCTTGGATGCCAAACAATCCAGATCCTTGGCCGAAACAGACAAGATACGACCAATCCGAACCACGTGCTCAGGAAAATAAAGCTTTTCACCAATGCCAAAATTGGATCTAGGAGGGACTAAAAGGTGCCCAATACTAGAACCCTTTGCATTGAAAAGAGAGATTTTACCACTATTAGAGCACAGTTCAATAGATCCATCATAAGCCTTCATTCTGCCACGATTCAGATCATGTAATGTAGAATAAGTGATAGTCCAACATTTGATCTCTCCAAGATCAGACCTAGAAGTAACAGCCTCACTGGTGCTAGAAATAACTGAAAGCCGCAGATCCCGATCAGCGCCAGAGCTACGTACCTCGGGATCCACCACCATGCAAGTGTGGTCCCCATTCGGAGAGATGGAACACGATCCAACAAAAGCAACATGTGTTTGAAAAAGAACCTCCGCGCCCAACGAGATCAACTCACCAGAACGAAGGGGGCGCCCTATGATCCCAAAACCCTTGGAAGTTTGCAATGTGATCCAATTGGACCAGATACTAATCATACCTTTCGAAGGATTAACCTCCAGATCTGGATCCACAATGGGCACAAACGTGGCCTCCCAGCACCACGTAGGAGAGGACATCATCGCACCGAGAATTGAGGTGGAGAAGGAGGGAAGGTGGGAATCCCGGCGAGAGATCACCGGCGGCGAGGAGAGATGAACTTACGGTGGAACGGAGAGGAGAGCCATCCTTTAGCCGGCAATTCTTGGCATGGACGATTGTTGATTCGGTACCCTGAAGTATATATTCACTCAGAAGGAGCTGAATATGAGACAAAGAAGATGGATTGATGTCACATCCCAAGATTTTCCAAATCTTGTAATGTGAAAAATAAATGAATAAAATAAAACTTTGTTTGATTTTCAGGGCCAGAAGAAACTTTTTGAATCCAATTGGAAATCTTCAAACCATTTTGAAGTAAATAAATCCTAAAGGGATTTAAAGAGTTAAACATTTATTAAAGGAAATTAAAATATTTTGAAATTACTATTTTGGATCTTTAAATAAAAGATTTGGTTTTCAAAAGAAAAGGTGGATTCATAAATAAAGATTATTTTATAGAGCCAAATTAAACCTTGGCCAAGCTTTGGAATTAAAATATTTTTGTTTGGAATAAAAATAGCAAAGGTTTATTTAAATAAATTAATAAGGATTTAATATCCAATTTTATTTAAATAAAAGGTTTTACCATTTTAATTAAACCATCAAAAACTTATTAAATTATTTTAAATAAGTTTTCCAAAGATTTTATATTCTCAAATAAAACCTACTGAAGAGTTTTGGATTTATTTTAGATTTCAAAATAAATATTTTAAAATAAAATAAATCCTAGTTGATTTAATAATGAAGGTCTATTGTATTTAATTAATAATGGACCCTAAAATAAAAGGTTATTTTGTTTTAAACAAAATTCCAAGTATTCTTTATTTCCAAATAAAACCTACTGATTTGGTTTTAAAAATATTTGTATTTTAAATGGAGATTTTATTAATTAAATCAAACCCTACTTTATTAAATAACAAAAGATCCATTTTATTTAATTAAAGAATGAATCCTAAAAAGAATAAAAATTATTATTTTATTTTGGATATTGGTTTATGTTACTGAACAGAACCAAATTCATAGTTGCAAAGTTTGTTGATTGTTTGAATTGAATTGAGTGTGATTTGTTTGTTTGGAATTTCAAAAACAGAAAATGGTAATAGAAAAAGAAAAGGATTCAGAAACAGAAAAAAAATAAGAAAAGGGTCGACCCAACCCAGCAGCCCAACAGGCCCAGAAACAGCCCAGCTCCCCCTCTCCCCGAAAGAAAATGATTCGCACCTCGTTTCTGACCCGAACAGAGTATGACCAGTGGACCCTCCCCTCCTTTCTTTTCCCACTAACCAGTAGGCCCACTTTCCTCTGTTCTTCCTCCTCACCCGCGCGACCCCTTCTCCCTCCCTCGACACCGTTCCTGCCGATGATTTCACGGCCTTAATTCGCTTTAACTTGACCACCGTTACCAGCTTTGATCATGCAGGTTTAAACGCCCATGTCTCCTCTATATTTCCCCTCTGACACACCGCGCTGGCACGCCTCAGACCTCCCCAATTTCCTCCCCGAGCATCCTCTGCTCCGACGAGGTCCGGTGCCGATTCCGGCGACTCGACACCGCCCCAAGCCTCCCTATGCAGCCGAGCAGCTTCCCCACTCCCAGACACATCTCCCAGTACCTTTAGTTCGACAGCGGGCGCCCCAGAGTGTCGACTACAACAAGCTCTGAACGACGCCGCCGTCCGCCTCAACTCCGGCCAGCCCCACAGGTAGATTCCGGCCGCCCCTCTTCTTCTATATCACGCTCACAGCATCTCCGTGATCTCCTGCATCTAACCATACCCTCGGTTGTTCTTCTCGTGATCTGTAGCGTCGACTCTGACCGCAAGCAGGACCATCTGACGCCGACGACGACTCCGGCAAGCGATTACCTCCGTCTCCGTGCGCCCCTTGCTTCCTCGAGAGTACCTTGAGCACCACCTCGTCCTCGCGAACACAGTGAGCACCCCCTCCGTCTTCCTCGCTTCCTAGAACCACCGTAGCACCACCGCCTGGCCGTGCGCCGCCGCTAGCCACCGTCAGCGCCGCTCGCATATGGTCAAACAGACCTGCATCGTAGGATCAAGATCTGGCGCTCACGATTAGTTCACTTAGCACCGAAGGGGTACGTTCTCTGGACCGCGCGATTTGATTTGATCCAACGCACCGCGTTGCCGATCCGGCCGAACCGGTATCGACCAATGAAACAGCGACACGTGGCCAGAATTAGATCTAAAAGCAGATTTGAATCTGATTGAATTGTAAATTTCAAACCCTTGTATCTTTGGATCCACACGTCCAAAAATTACAAATTTATGTCGTTGGATTCAGGAGAGCAAGACCTAGGCAACCATGCCCTTGGTTTAGCAATTAATATCTGTTTGTTTGCTTGTTTTTTCAGATTCATTTGTGTGCTTAATTAGATTAGAAAAATTGTTTAAAAATGATTTTAGGGTTAAAACTTTTGAAAAAGGGTTTGTGAAGAACTTACTGACCCTAGGAACCAACCCATGATTTGCAAAATGGATTTGGAAAAGTTTAGAATGGATTTATTGGTTTAGTCCACTTCTAGCTAAATAAAACTATTGTTTTGTTTATAAAAATGGTTTTGAGTAAAAACTTTGGAGAAATTGTTATGAACCAAACCTACTGACCAAAAACACCAAGTTTTAAGAAACAACAACTTAAATGGTGAAACCACTTAAGGTTGTGGTATTGAGAAAATGTTTTTCACCACATAAAATGATGAAAGGATTTGAAAATGGTTCATGGATAAAACCCATTTGCAAATGACTTTGCCATTTAGGTAAATGACCAATTTGGAACTTACAAAGTTTATAAGCCTAGTGGAAACAAATAAAACCATCTTGTGCATGCTCCCATGCATAACTTAGAACCCTTTGCTTGTGTGTGAAATTGTTTGTTTGACTTTTGGTTTGGAATGTTAGTTGATTTTGTGTTTGCTTGATAGACTTGTAGTGAAGTTAGAGAAGTGTGAGACTAGCAAGATCAAGGAGTGAACCACCATTCCCTACCAAAAAGGCAAGTGACACTATCATCAAAAGTCCTACTATTTTCATTATACCTAGTGGATTTTGAAAACATGCATGAAATCAATTTTATACTTATGCTATGCTAAATCCTAATAGGATTCCCTATACACTCCTTAGTGAAAATATTGTAGTTGTTACATGCTTAGCCATGCTATATTTTGAAAAGAGATTCATGTTGAGATTTTACAAAAGTTGAGAAAAGGACTTGTGTTTTATATAATAAAACAAGGACTCAATGAACCACCTAGGTGGAGGATACTTTAAGTTTTGGAGAAGGTGGCAACAAAAGGAACCATGTTTATGGGAATCACTTTGTGTTGTGCTCCAAAATAAAACCACCTAGGAAACTTAGAGATTGAACATGCTTCTCCAATTGTGGCTTTCGTGTGCAACCACATGCTATTATGGCTCTGGCTTAGTCAACTACATTGGGAAGACCCATACATTGTCTTTAGTTACTGGACATGGGGATCTGGAATTCTTCATGGGGGCTGAAGACAAGCTAGCAATGGTGTATGGGAGGACCCTTTGGAAAGACTTCGTCACATTCTCAATCTGCCAGTACTCCATCTTGGTGAGCACTAATCCAGTAGGCCACTGGTGGCAACAAGATGGGATTGTGACATGTGGGTAAAGTGTACTCCTTCTGCAGAAGATAATAAAATCTAAGTACTTAGCCGTGTCCCCGGTTATGGACAATACTCAGCAACTAAAGTTTGAACTATGGGAGATCTCGACATTCCAACTTCTAATTTAAAAACTTGATGCACTTGGGGGTACCAAGGAATTCAAAGAGATTTTGTTAAGCTTGATGCACTTGGGGTTACCAAGGTGCTCAAGAGATTTTGCTTAAAGCATGATGTACTTGGGGTTACCAAGGAACTCATGAGATTTTGATAAAACTTGTTGCACTTGGGGTTACCAAGGAGCTCAAGGGATTTTGACAAGGACTTGAACACTTGAGTTTCTACCAAGGAGTTCAAGGAACTTGGAAAAGAGATTTGACAAAGGACCAAAACCGTTTTGAAAAGACAGGATAAATATTGCTTTATGCAAATGAGACTTAAACTCTACTTAGCCAAATATGCATGTATTGATAGGATCCACTCAAATTATGCATAGTAGTGAAGCTTGCCAATACAATTCAAATGTATTGACCCTTGTGGCTGTAACTTGTAATGTTGCAGGTTTGATTGATTTTTAGTGAAGATTGTTTGATTAGGATTACAAAGTCTACAACCAACATCTGCCTGTGGCACTTTGAAGATGAAGGACCCCATGACTATAGTCATTCCGCTGCAATGTAATGTAATAGCCAAATGAGCTATGTTTGATGTAATAAAGTTATGTTAGTCCTGGTTATAAAGTTATATTATGACCTTTGTTTCTTGATATTACATCTTAACTGTGGATGCTAGCTATTGATCCAGGGACTAGCATTGTAAACACAGGGGGCTCTATCTTATTAAAGATTGGAACCTCTACAGATGGTATCAGAGCATTGTGTTGCCTGTAGGATTTGTAAACCTAGGATTGGACAAAAACCCTTAGAAAAATAGGAGTTATATTTTGATCCAAAAACTTATTTACAAAAACACTTGTAAACTATTTCCTCAACCATTTTGGTTTCAACCCTACATCCCTTCTACTTCAAATTGATGGAAGAACCTACCCCATGGCCAAAGACTACACCATGTGCAAAGGATGACTTCAACTTCTTCAACTCTAATGACTTCAACTTCTTCAACTCTAATGACTTCAACAACTTCAGCATATTCCCCAAGGACTTCCAACTTGGATATCACTAAGGACTACAAGTGAGACAAGGAAATCTTACTCAAGAATTAGAGACTGAGGGAATGCAAAATAAGAAGGAGCCATCAAGAACTTTGAAGTTTGTAACCAAGAGTTTTTCTCAAGGAAACCATGATCTCATGCAAGAAGAATCAACCAAGAAAGAGGGAAAGATCACAAGTGAACCATATAGATAGACCACCATATTTTAGTTAAGTCAAACACACCAACCTATGTGGTGTAACAAAAATATTTTATTGCCTAAGTATGTGCTTGAACCTTGTTTGAGTGAAATGTTTGGTTTGTGATTGCATGCACATTTCTTGTGTGAATTGTGATGTGTGTGATTAGAATTGAGTCCTTAGAAATATCTTGCCTATTATAATCTCCCTTCAACCCAAACAGATGACTACTCCAAAAGACTCCCAGGTTGATGACACCAACACCAACCAAGCTGACAGCATGAAAGAGCTCATAGCAACCCAACACCAGTTGAACCAACTGACAGCTCAGTTCATAGCCAGCAATAGTGATAAAGATCCAGCACTGCAAAATTTTTTGGAAGAACAATCCCAACTGATGCTTAAGGTGACTAATCAAATGATCAGCATGGAAGAAAACTATCCCAAAAGAGTGTATGATAACAAGGATGACAAGAATGTTATTCTAGATGGAGCCCCAGCTTGCATTATTTGTGGAGACAAGGACCATACTTCCAAGGAGCATGAAGATCAATGCACTAACTGTGAAGAAAATCATCATGTTGGACAATGTCCCACCTCTCAAGCGACTTGTTACCTTTGTGAAGGAAATGACCATGTCCCTATCCAATGCCCCATCTACTCCATGGTGGAACAAAGGAAACAAGAAGGGTCCAAGTCAACCAAGAAAGTTGATGGCAAAGGAAAAGGGCCACTTATACCTCCAAACAAGACAACCCAATTCAAAGGACTAAAGAAACCCAAGAAACAAAGGCAGGACATGAGCCTTGCACAATGTCGTAAATGTAAGGAAATGGGACACTACTCCAGTGGATGCCCAGAGAACAAGAAGAATAAAGATATTGACCAAGTGTGGTGCAACAACTGCAAAGAGTTAGGCCACTATGTAGCAACTTGTCCATAAGAGCCACGTAAAGAACTCAAGGAAATCCACTGTTTCAACTGCAAGAATCCAGGACATTATGCAAGCAACTGTCCAGAAAAGATGAAGAACAAGTTGAACAAGCCTATGGAGAAACTCAACCTTGGCCCATGAGTCGAGAATGGAAACCAAGGACTCAATGCAAAAGTTTGTTTAGAGAAGCTTTTCCAGGATCCCAAGAAGGCCAATATGTAATTTTTTGTTTGAAAATTTTTAAGGGTGGTAGTACCCTAGTTGTTTTGAACCTGCTTGTAACCCTAGCCTCCCCAAATCTCGGGACGAGATTTATTTTAAGGGTGGTAGCCTGTCACATCCCAAGATTTTCCAAATCTTGTAATGTGAAAAATAAATGAATAAAATAAAACTTTGTTTGATTTTCAGGGCCAGAAGAAACTTTTTGAATCCAATTGGAAATCTTCAAACCATTTTGAATTAAATAAATCCTAAAGGGATTTAAAGAGTTAAACATTTATTAAAGGAAATTAAAATATTTTGAAATTACTATTTTGGATCTTTAAATAAAAGATTTGGTTTTCAAAAGAAAAGGTGGATTCATAAATAAAGATTATTTTATAGAGCCAAATTAAACCTTGGCCAAGCTTTGGAATTAAAACATTTTTGTTTGGAATAAAAATAGCAAAGGTTTATTTAAATAAATTAATAAGGATTTAATATCCAATTTTATTTAAATAAAAGGTTTTACCATTTTAATTAAACCATCAAAAACTTATTAAATTATTTTGAATAAGTTTTCCAAAGATTTTATATTCTCAAATAAAACCTACTGAAGAGTTTTGGCTTTATTTTAGATTTCAAAATAAATATTTTAAAATAAAATAAATCCTAGTTGATTTAATAATGAAGGTCTATTGTATTTAATTAATAATGGACCCTAAAATAAAAGGTTATTTTGTTTTAAACAAAATTCCAAGTATTCTTTATTTCCAAATAAAACCTACTGATTTGGTTTGAAAAATATTTGGATTTTAAATGGAGATTTTATTAATTAAATCAAACCCTTCTTTATTAAATAACAAAAGATCCATTTTATTTAATTAAAGAATGAATCCTAAAAAGAATAAAAATTATTATTTTATTTTGGATATTGGTTTATGTTACTGAACAGAACCAAATTCATAGTTGCAAAGTTTGTTGATTGTTTGAATTGAATTGAGTGTGATTTGTTTGTTTGGAATTTCAAAAATAGAAAATGGTAATAGGAAAAGAAAAGGATTCAGAAACAGAAAAAAAATAAGAAAAGGGTCGACCCAACCCAGCAGCCCAACAGGCCCAGAAACAGCCCAGCTCCCCCTCTCCCCGAAAGAAAATGATTCGCACCTCGTTTCTGACCCGAACAGAGTATGACCAGTGGACCCTCCCCTCCTTTCTTTTCCCACTGACCGGTAGGCCCACTTTCCCGCGCGACCCCTTCTCCCTCCCTCGACATCGTTCCTGCCGATGATTTCGCGGCCTTAATTCGCTTTAACTCGACCACCGTTACCAGCTTTGATCACGCAGGTTTAACGCCCATGTCTCCTCTATATTTCCCCTCTGACACACCGCGCTGGCACGCCTCAGACCTCCCCAATTTCCTCCCCGAGCACCCTCTGCTCCGACGAGGTCCGGTGCCGATTCCGGCGACTCGACACCGCCCCAAGCCTCCCTGTGCAGCCGAGCAGCTTCCCCACTCCCAGACACATCTCCCAGTACCTTTAGTTTGACAGCGGGCGCCCCAGAGTGTCGACTACAACAAGCTCTGAACGACGCCGCCGTCCGCCTCAACTCCGGCCAGCCCCACAGGTAGATTCCGGCCGCCCCTCTTCTTCTCGTTCACGCTCACAGCATCTCCGTGATCTCCTGCATCTAACCATACCCTCGGTTGTTCTTCTCGTGATCTGTAGCGTCGACTCCGACCGCAAGCAGGACCATCTGACGCCGACGACGACTCCGGCGAGCGATTACCTCCGTCTCCGTGCGCCCCTTGCTTCCTCAAGAGTACCTTGAGCACCACCTCGTCCTCGCGAACACGGTGAGCACCCCCTCCGTCTTCCTCGCTTCCTAGAACCACCGTAGCACCACCGCCTGGCCGTGCGCCGCCGCTAGCCACCGTCAGTGCCGCTCGCATATGGTCAAACAGACCCGCACCGTAGGATCAAGATCTGGCGCTCACGATTAGTTCACTTAGCACCGAAGGGGTACGTTCTCTGGACCGCGCGATTTGATTTGATCCAACGCACCGCGTTGCCGATCCGGCCGAACCGGTATCAACCAATGAAACAGCGACACGTGGCCAGAATTAGATCTAAAAGCAGATTTGAATCTGATTGAATTGTAAATTTCAAACCCTTGTATCTTTGGATCCACACGTCCAAAAATTACAAATTTTATGTCGTTGGATTCAGGAGAGGAAGACCTAGCCAACCATGCCCTTGGTTTAGCAATTAGTATCTGTTTGTTTGCTTGTTTTTGCAGATTCATTTGTGTGCTTAATTAGATTAGAAAAATTGTTTAAAAATGATTTTAGGGTTAAAACTTTTGCAAAAGGGTTTGTGAAGAACTTACTGACCCTAGGAACCAACCCATGATTTGCAAAATGGATTTGGAAAAGTTTAGAATGGATTTATTGGTTTAGTCCACTTCTAGCTAAATAAAACTATTGTTTTGTTTATAAAAATGGTTTTGAGTAAAAACTTTGGAGAAATTGTTATGAACCAAACCTACTGACCAAAAACACCAAGTTTTAAGAAACAACAAATTAAATGGTGAAACCACTTAAGGTTGTGGTATTGAGAAAATGTTTTTCACCACATAAAATGATGAAAGGATTTGAAAATGGTTCATGGATAAAACCCATTTGCAAATGACTTTGCCATTTTGGTAAATGACCAATTTGGAACTTACAAAGTTTAGAAGCCTAGTGGAAACAAATAAAACCATCTTGTGCATGCTCCCATGCATAACTTAGAACCCTTTGCTTGTGTGTGAAATTGTTTGTTTGACTTTTGGTTTGGAATGTTAGTTGATTTTGTGTTTGCTTGATTGACTTGTAGTGAAGTTAGAGAAGTGTGAGACTAGCAAGATCAAGGAGTGAACCACCATTCCCTACCAAAAAGGCAAGTGACACTATCATCAAAAGTCCTACTATTTTCATTATATCTAGTGGATTTTGAAAACATGCATGAAATCAATTTTATACTTATGCTATGCTAAATCCTAATAGGATTCCCTATACACTCCTTAGTGAAAATATTGTAGTTGTTACATGCTTAGCCATGCTATATTTTGAAAAGAGATTCATGTTGAGATTTTACAAAAGTTGAGAAAAGGACTTGTGTTTTATATAATAAAACAAGGACTCAATGAACCACCTAGGTGGAGGATACTTTAAGTTTTGGAGAAGGTGGCAACAAAAGGAACCATGTTTATGGGAATCACTTTGTGTTGTGCTCCAAAAGAAAACCACCTAGGAAACTTAGAGATTGAACATGCTTCTCCAATTGTGGCTTTCGTGTGCAACCACATGCTATTATGGCTCTGGCTTAGTCAACTACATTGGGAAGACCCATACATTGTCTTTAGTTACTGGACATGGGGATCTGGAATGCTTCATGGGGGCTGAAGACAAGCTAGCAATGGTGTATGGGAGGACCCTTTGGAAAGACTTCGTCACATTCTCAATCTGCCAGTACTCCATCTTGGTGAGCACTAATCCAGTAGGCCACTGGTGGCAACAAGATGGGATTATGACATGTGGGTAAAGTGTACTCCTTCTGCAGAAGATAATAAAATCTAAGTACTTAGCCGTGTCCCCGGTTATGGACAATACTCAGCAACTAAAGTTTGAACTATGGGAGATCTCGACATTCCAACTTCTAATATAAAAACTTGATGCACTTGGGGGTACCAAGGAATTCAAAGAGATTTTGTTAAGCTTGATGCACTTGGGGTTACCAAGGTGCTCAAGAGATTTTGCTTAAAGCATGATGTACTTGGGGTTACCAAGGAACTCATGAGATTTTGATAAAACTTGTTGCACTTGGGGTTACCAAGGAGCTCAAGGGATTTTGACAAGGACTTGAACACTTGAGTTTCTACCAAGGAGTTCAAGGAACTTGGAAAAGAGATTTGACAAAGGACCAAAACCATTTTGAAAAGACAGGATAAATATTGCTTTATGCAAATGAGACTTAAACTCTTCTTAGCCAAATATGCATGTATTGATAGGATCCACTCAAATTGTGCATAGTAGTGAAGCTTGCCAATACAATTCAAATGTATTGACCCTTATGGCTGTAACTTGTAATGTTGCAGGTTTGATTGATTTTTAGTGAAGATTGTTTGATTAGGATTACAAAGTCTACAACCAACATCTGCCTGTGGCACTTTGAAGATGAAGGACCCCATGACTATAGTCATTCCGCTGCAATGTAATGTAATAGCAAAATGTGCTATGTTTGATGTAATAAACTTATGTTATTCCTGGTTATAAAGTTATATTATGACCTTTGTTTCTTGATATTACATCTTAACTGTGGATGCTAGCTATTGATCCAGGGACTAGCATTGTAAACACAGGGGGCTCTATCTTATTAAAGATTGGAACCTCTACAATTGAGCTAATCAAGGATTACGATCTGGACATTCACTATCACCCTGGTAAAGCCAACGTGGTAGCAGATGCCCTTAGCAGATTGCCGTGCCGCTTGAACTCCATGATCTTGAAGGAGCAACGAAGCTTGCACAAAGAGATGGAAGATTTTTGAATTGAATTAGTGAGTGAAGGATTTTTTGCTAGCATAGAACTCCAGCCCACTTTGATTAGTCATATTAAAGAGGCGCAGAAGGGAAATGCTAGCATCGACGGAATCAAGCGTCGTATCGTTACAGGCAAAGTACCCGGATTCACTGAAGACGAAGAAGGAGTGCTGTGGTACAAAGGACGCCTTTGTGTACCAGCAGACTCAGAGTTGAAGGGAACTCATGATACTCTTTATTCTATCCACCCCGGAGGAACGAAGATGTATCAAGATTTGAAAGAGCAATTTTGGTGGCATAAGATGAAGAGAGAAATCGGAAGCTATATCTCCAAGTGTGATATATGTCAGCGAGTCAAGGCAGGACATCAAAGACCCGCTGGACTGTTGCAACCCTTACAGATTCCAGAATGGAAATGGGATTCTGTTGGAATGGACTTTATCACCGGATTGCCTACTTCTAGTATGGGAAATGACTCTATCTGGGTCATAGTGGATAGATTGTCCAAAGTTTCCCATTTCTTACCCGTCAAGACCACATATCAGAGTTCGAAGCTAGAGGAGTTATACATCGCTAGAATTGTCAGTTTGCATGGAGTCCCCAAGAACATCGTATCGGATCGAGGAACTCAGTTTACCTCGAGATTCGGGAAGAAAGTTCAAAAAGGTTTAGGAACCCGCCTAGATTTCAGTACCGCGTATCACCCTCAGACCAATGGACAAACGGAGCGAGTAAATCAAATACTCGAAGATATGCTGAGAGCATGTGTGTTAGAATATGGATCTAAGTTGGAAGACTATATGCCGTTTGTAGAATTTTCATACAACAACAGTTACCAAGCCAGTTTGCAAATGGCCCCATTTGAATTCATGTACGAAAGGAAGTGTCGCACCCCTTTGAACTGGTCGGAAGTAGGAGAGAGTTAGATTTTCGGACCCGATATCCTACGAGAAGCAGAAGAGAAGGTTCACAAGATTCGTGAGCACCTCAAGACACCCCAGTCCAGACAGAAGAGTTACGCCGACAAGAGACGTAGAGTCCTCGCCTTCAACATAGGAGATTTTGTTTATCTGAAGGTGTCGCCATTTAAGGGAATGCAGTGTTTCCAACTCAAAGGAAAGTTAGCCCCCAGATATATCGGACCTTTCAAGATTCTGAACCGTCGAGGAGAAGTGTCGTATCAATTGGAACTACCCGAATAGATGTCAGTAGTGCACAATGTGTTCCATATCTCGTTACTTCGCAAGTGTCTCGAAGTCCCAGAGAAGACCGAAGTGTTCAAAAACATCGACCACCGGACCATAGAGATCAACGATGACCTGACCTATCCCGAAGTACCCATCCGTATTTTGGAGGAAGCTTTCAAAACTACCCGAACCCAAAGCATCAAGTTTCTCAAGATTTAGTGGAGCAACCACACAGAAGAGGAAGCTACCTGGGAGCGCGAAGATCACATCAGGACATAGTTTCCCGATCTCTTCAAATCCTAGGTATTCTTTTTTGTCCTTTTCAAATCTCGCGACGAGATTTTGTTTAAGGGGGGAAGGTTTGTAACATCCCAAAAATACTAAACTTGGATCATCAAACTCTAATCATCAAAGTTAGGGTTAACAAAAACTTTTCTAAATAAAATTATGAAAGCATGCATGTGTGTATGCATTTCAATTTGAATTCTTTTGAACCACCTTGTTTGTGTGTTCCTTTTCTTGTAAATGGATTCTTAGGTGAAATAAACATCATCTACACAATTCCCAAACATTTCTCAAAGACAAGTAAATCAAAACAAATAAAATAAGGGAATGGTCATTTTGACCAATTTAACTCCCATGCCTACTTTGGCTGTCCCAAACTTTCAGAACTTAATAGAAACTTTTCTGTATCTTTGCACCCCTTGATTTTACTCATAACAAAGTATCAATGCCCACCTTGTGATCATCCAGAAACTTTCAAATGCATAGTTTAAATGACAGTTCAAAATTGAATCTTTATCATATGAGAAGATCCCACTTTTTCAAAAACCACTCAAACAAGCTCAACTTTCAAAACCCAAGCATCTGCAGACTCCCCAGCATCAACCAAGCACACCCACCAAGAATCTTTTCAAAATTCAAAACTTGAATTGTTGCGGCCATTTCATCAAACACTTGGTAGACACAAATCATCAAAATCTTAAATAGTATTGTGAGCGGTGATTGAAGCCTAACTTGTTCCCTCTCTAACTCACAACCATCTCAGTAGATCATCTAGCAAGTTAAACCAAGCACTAGAATCACTATAAGCTGGGCAATGACATCAATGGTGAACAGCCGAAGCTCACCATGCCACCCCAGTGGAGACAACAAGCTAGGAGGAGATTTAGTTGTGCCAACCTTGTCTAGGAGGCAGCCCACCGTCCACCGCCACTCACTGTCCCAGCCGCGAGAGTTGCTAAACCCTGGACCACATGCACGGACCACGCCCAGCTCGCCAGCAACCATGCCGAGCATGCGCCAGAGCGCCACGCTCGACTGAAGCCCACAGACCGCGCGCCGCCCTCGCCGCGTGCATACATGATCGCCACCGGCCTAGGAGACCACCAGACATCCCCGTTCGCCGCCCCAGGACGCACAGCCACCGCTCGCCGTCGAAGATGCTGCCTCTGCCGCGCAAAGCATCGCGCGTTCCAGACCAAACCGCACCGCGCCTACACGCGCATTAAAGACGTAGAGCATCGCCAGGAGACCACCAAGCGATCGCCACCGCCGGCCATGCCTCTAGCCGCCCGTTGCCATGTCGCCACCGTCGCCTGCCCATCGCGTTCGGTCTTGTCGTCGTGACTATAAATAGAGGACACCCCCAGCCGAATTGAGCACACCATCTCACTCCCCTCTCCTCACTGATCTTGCCACCCCGTTCCTGGATCAAGGCGGGCAGCACTTCGCCGGAATTTCACCGGAGCCTACCGCTGCTGGAGAAGAAGGGGGCCAGCGATTAGAACCGCCCCAGGAGAAGCTGCTGGTACTAGGAGGTTTGTCGTCGTCGACTTTGTCGTTCGCCCGCCTCGCCGACCCTCGCCTAAACCCTGGTGAGCCCCCACCGACCCTCACTGGTCGCGCTAGGTTTCTGTCTCGCCGGCGTTGCCCAACGTTGACGATGACCATCAGTCGTTGGATTAGAACCAGATCGAACGCACCACATCGCCCCATACCGCTTCGCACCCCCTCGTCTCACTGACGTGTACGGATAGTGACTTAACCAGCCCACATAAGCGTTGTGCTTAGCAGGCCGGCCCAGTATCGCTTCCCGCGCAGCCCAGTTATTTGAATTTAACCTTTTCCATTTTATTTCAAACACACTTCTGTACCCAGTTTCAAAAATCAACCCAGGTCGATTCAGTGAACAAAATTGAATGAAACCAATTTTGTTATAAAGGTCTAGGAATGCTATATCCAATCCATTGGATTCAAGTCATTTGGATCTGTAGATCATCCTTGGTAAAAATAACAAGGCAGAAGCTTTTCTGCATTCAAACATTTTTCAAATTTAAACCATAATAGCTTTTGAGTAGATTCCAACTATCAAAAATCACATTTAACCATACCTTTCAGAATATATAAAAATATATAGGTTTACTTACAGAAATAATGACCAAGTAATAAAAGAATGCCACATAGGCATTTCTAGCCACTATAATTAATTAAAATAAAAGAGTAAAACCTTATTAAATTGTGACACCACTTTAAATCACATTCCCATGGACTATAATATGTGGTAATGACATGTGTCAACATGATCCCATGTTTGTTTTGGAGAATATTAAATCTTAAGTAGTTTTTCAATGAGTAGGAATTACTTTTCTAAAAATAAAAGGAATTAAAACCAAGCTTTAATCTTGTAATGTTAATGATGATGCTAGATCATCTATATCACCCTTTGGTGTGATGATTGCAAGTAGTTAAGTATTGTTTGGTGATTTTGTACATCGTATTTATTTATAGACGCTAGTACCGACCAAGGATACGAGGAGGCAGGAGGATACTACGAAGAAGAAGCCGAGGAGAACTTCAACCACTGCTCTGCACAAGGAAATCCTAATACTACTAGTTGAATGTGCAAGCTAACGCTTGCAAGACACTTTACCTATGCAAGCCAATACTTGCTTGTCACCATGCCAACTATATGCCTTAAGCATAGATGATCCTACCCACTTGATAAACCAATCCTAGTTTTTACTTACAAGATTTATACTTTATTTATTTATCAAAGATATTACTTAGAGTTTACTTAAGTGAATTGTAGATACCAGAAAGATATTTGAAGGTTGCATAAAGAGCATAAAATTTGGCCTGAGCTAGATAATCTTGATATCATCCCAAGGCATAAGATTTAACTTAGTTGAAACTCTACTAGTTTACCACCTCTCATTAGTACTTACCCCCACCTGTAGATGCTAGTGCTAAGCATAAAACTTGATCAACATTAGTTAGGAATACTTGTGGAAAAATGGTTATGAAAACCTTGGAATGATGGATCATTCTATTGAAATGTTTTGACATGTGTTTCTGAACACCAGATGATTTTGGTGATCAAAATGTTGAGGCACGAGCCTTAGCCCTTTATAAAACTGATGGTTGTCTGGATGCGATACCATTCCAATTTTATCGTACAACCACAATACCCGAGAATTGGGTAGGGCTTGACTGGAAACTTATATACCTTAGTATTAGTTCCCTCACGGCCAAGGTCTGAGCTGAGGCTACCTTGTGAAGATTGTCCACCTGTGCAGTACCCAAGATGATAGTTGGTCATGGTTGGGAGGCCAAACTTACAGGAGAGGTGCTTATACTAGGGCGTGTAATTGAAAGGTTAGGATCGATTATCCGCATACTGAGTATGGTGAATTCAGGATTTGTTCCTAACGGATGTATGAAATGTTGTGGTGAAAATATACCATCTCTGCAGAGTGTCAAACTATTCGAATAGCTGCGTCCGCGGTTATGGACAGTTGGAGTGGCCATACTGTTCCCCCGTCAGATGTTTTCAAAAAGACTTGTGAAATGAATTGAGACTTTGACTTCACCACAACGGGGTTGTGATATGAAATACAAGTTCCTACTTAGGAGTTATGAAATTGTGACTAGCTTCTCTTGCTTCTCAGCTTAGTAGAGATAAATTTGGCTTCTTGCAAAACAACCATAGAGCCTAGTGTCCTATTAACAAAAACCCCCTTCACTTGTTAGTATTAGTTTGCGAGTACTTAAAGAGTACTTATGGCTTTGTACTTGGCTATTCCTGTGGCCAGACTATGAAGAGGAGTACCTGGAGGATGGACCCTAGGAAGGTTACGGCAACTAGGATCATCTCCCATCGTCAGCATTGCCTGTGACCCCGAAGATGGAGCTTCGCCTACGCTACCGTTATTATTATGTATTCCACTGCTTGAGTTGTATTAAGAACTGGATCATGAGATCCTAATTTGTGTAAGACCTTATGTATGGTTTGTAATGGATGATGTACTGTGGTATCCAATTCTGTTATGTCTCGCAAAAATGGTAATCCTGGGATTGCGATGTATGGCATAACAGGCATCTGGGATTAAAAATCCGGGTGTTGACATATACCAATCACTTGGCCTTTTGCAATGTGGTGCCTAGATATGGTAGGACCATTCTAACCAGTGAGGGGAGGCATGGCTCATATTTTGGTCATGATTGATAAGTTCACCAAGTGGATAGAAGTGAAACCAATGAAAAAGCTGGACGGTAAAATAGCCGTCACATTCTTAAAGGATAAAAACCCGCTTAATGGAACCACTCCAGAGGTCACCTGGTTGTTGGATAGAGGAACTACCCTCAGTGCTATGGAGCCTAAGAACAACTCCGAAACGGTCAACGGGTTATACGCCATTTTTCCTCGTGTATGGGGGAGAAGCAGTTTTGCCTGTCGACATAGAGTATGACTCGCAAGGAATAAGGCTATACTCGGAAGCCGAGTTAAAAGAGGCCCGAGAAGATGGAGTAGATTTACTCGAAGAAGCAAGGGAACTGGCATTATCCATATCCGCTATATATCAACAGAATCTCCAACGCTACCATAGTCGGAAAGTGCAACCTCGTGTTTTTCGAGAATGGGATATGGTGCTAAGGCTGGTGCAGCGCACAGCGGGAATGCATAAATTATCACCCCATGGGAAGGACCATTCATTGTAAGCAAAGCATTGCACAATGATTCATATTATCTCATAGACACTCGTGAAGCCCAAAAGAACAAGGCAGACAGGTCAGGAGATGAGACCAAAAGCCCATGGAATGTGGCACTACTTCGTGCCTTCTATACCTAGGAGAAGCAATGCATGTATCACTCGAACTCTCATATGTCGGACGTGTGTGTCGGCTATGTTCTTATAATAAAATGGTATGATTCGAAAAACTGACTCGGGGACTACCCCTTAAGTTTTCCCTCTCAATTATTTTATGTCGGCTAGCGTGACACCCGAAATTTATCTCGGAACAAGTAGTGTTTACTCGGAAAAAATCAACTCTTCGACTATGTTGTTGTCCGAAAACACGGCTTCATGGCAAGCAAGAGGAAAGGATGTATGACGGGTAAACACGAAAGCCGGATAAGTGCAAAGGAGAAACGCGAGCCGGCTTTAAGATTTTGCCTAACCCTCTGCAGGTCACGTTATACTGCGTGTCGAACAATCTCGGCCTAATGGTCCAAGTTTCATATCCGCTAACTATATCCTTGGTACTTTGAGACTCTAATGTCGAACGCCGAAAAAGGTAGACATGGGCCAAAGTCAAGGAAAGGTGACATGGAAAAATGAAACTCGGGGACTTGCCGTTGAATGGTTCACATTCAGAACATAACGTAAATATATAAAGCCTATCAAAAGGCGCATAATCAAACTTGAAGTGCAATGTATGTTACATCTGTACCCGGCATACCGGGGATCTAATCAAAAGTTCAAGTATTTGTTAACCTAAGAAGCAGAAGGACTCGGAGGAGCACCCTTGGATCCAGGAGCGTCGCTTGGAGCATCGGCCGAGTCAGGGGCATCCGTGGCTGGGTCATCCGGACCATCTGACTCGGTTGCTTCGCTGTCGCCGCCCTCTTCATCAGCAACTTCAACGAGCAGGTCGCCAAGGTCGAGGAAGCTGGGCCCATCGCACCAAGCGTGCACCATGGTATAATCGATCATGGCGTAAGCTCGCTCCTGGCGTTTCTTGATCAGCTCCGGGTCATTCAGCCACCATCTCCTCTTATACGAGCAAGAACATAAAGATTGATGTCCTCGTACCATGAAAGCACGAAGGAGAGAGCCTTGTTCGCTGCAGCTCGGCCGGCCGACTCATGCCATTGATCCAACCGGTCTTTAGTAAGGCGCAATCTCTCAGCAAGTGGCTCGATGAGTTCAGGTGTGTCTTCATTTGTCCAGAGCATGCGAAACGCATGAATAGCCGACTTGAGAAGGTCCACACTACAAGACTTGAGGGTCCTGACACGTTCGGACACCGCTTCGAGAAGCTCCTCTGTAAGAGGTCCCAACCTTTAATAAGGGAGAGATCCTTGTGTTTACAATGCTAGTCCCTGGATCAATAGCTAGCATCCACAGTTAAGATGTAATATCAAGAAACAAAGGTCATAATACAACTTAATAACCAGGAATAAAATAATTCATTACATCTTACATAGCTCATTTGGCTGTCTCAATAAAAATGCAGCAGAAATAAATATAGCATGGAGTCCTTCATCTTCAAAGTGCCATAGGCAATCATGTTGGTTGTAGACTTGTAATCCTAATCAACATACTTTACTAACATAAAAAAAACCTGCAACATAATAAGTTACATCCACAAGGGTCAATACATTTGAATTGTATTGGCAAGTGATACTATGGTAGTATGGTGGAGACTAACATCTATATGCACTTGGATAAGTGGAGCTTGCTTTGCTCAAGATAGTTTTCCTTATCATTTGAAAACACTAAGTTTTTGTTTGTCAAAATCACCCAAGGCATCTCCCAATAGAAATTGGTGATCCTTCAACCCTTGTTCAACCACAAGTTTTTAACTAAGAAAATTGGGATGAGGAGATTCTTGATAGCTTCCATGTCTTGATGCTCAAATTGTCCATTGTCGGGGACACGGCTAAGTACTTAGATTTTACACTCTGCAGAGGTGGTGCACTTTCCCCACAAGACTTGGTTTCACCAAGACAAGATCTTTCAGAAGTATTCCCTTAGACCAGAATGGACACGCTCCAACCAATCAAACCCCTACCACCAACTGTCCATTTGGCTAAGTTATTGCAACCTATATGATCCAGGCAGAGCCCATAATGCCAAGTGGTTGCACTTGAAGCTTCTCAACATTTGACATCTCAAATCTCTTTGTTCCTGGGTGGCACTCCACAAGTGAGATAAACAAGCTAAACCATAGAAATGGGCCTTATGTAACCACTCAACCAAAACCACTAAGCAATTACCATTCCACCCAGGTGATTCATTCACTTAGTAGTTTTATTAAACAAAAACCTAAGTCTTAGCAAAATTTCCATAACATGTATATATAGTAACCCTTGTTTGCTACTAGCTAGGCTAAGCATGATAGTAGTAGGAATCTTGACTTAGGAATAATTCTACTAAGGTTTCATATATTAGGATTTCCCATTGCATAGTTTATACTTAGCAAAATTCCATGCAAGTCCTACTTAGAAATATCACTAATCCATAGGGAAAATAATGTGACAAAAGTATGAAGCATCACTTGCCTTTTGGTAGAGAATTATAAGTTCACTCCTTGATCTTGCAATAGTCACACTCTTCAAATTCCACTACAATTCAATCAAGCAAGCAAATATTCAATCTACCTTTCAAGCAATCATCACATAAAATAATAAAACAAGGCAATGCATGCAAGCATGCCAAAGATTGTTTTATTTGGAAAAATGGTTTATATAGGTTATAAACATCATAAAATATCTATTGGTCATTTATAAATGTGGTAAAGTCATTTGTAAATGTGGCAAAACCATTTGATATCAAGTTTAGTGAAAATGGCCATTTTAAGTCATTTTGTTTTGCTAGAAATGGTTCAAACCAAAGTAATATTTTCTAGTGTTTGACAAATGCATTTTAAACACAAATGTTAGTGTTTTATGGTCAAGTGTTTAATATTAAAACCATTTGCAAAAGGTTTCACCTATAAACCATTTTTATACCCAAAACATTATTTTATGTAGTTGGAAATGCCTTTAGCAAAGTAATAATTTTTATAGGGTTCACCAAATATATTTTCAAATAATAAAACTTGGTGTTTAGGGTTAGAGAGTTTAAATCAAATCATTTTCCAAAGGTTTTACTCAAAAAGCATTTTTAACACATAATATTTTTATTTGACTAGAAATGTTTTAATTCAAAGATTTATTCTTTAACTTCACAAAATATGTTTTTGAATCCACAAGTTGGTTTATATGGTCAGTAGGTTCAAAACAATCCAATTGCCAAAGATTTTACCTTAAAAATATTTCTAGAATAATTTTTATATTCAAATTATTCCTACACAAGGTTCTGCAAAAAAACCAATTTAACAGAAGAAATTAATTAAACAAAGTGCATGGTTGGATAGAGTTTGTTTTGCTGATTCCATTGATATAAAATTTGCAAAGTTTGGACGTGTGGATTAAAAGTTATGCAATTTACAAGTTTGAATATCTATTAGAATAGTTTCTGTTTTAAAAACAAAAGGCTGTCCACGTGGAATGCTCTGATAGGTCAAAAGTGGTTCGCATGGATCAGCTGCTGTGGGGCGTTGGATATAATTAGATCTGAGAGGCTCAGATCATCGCATACCCCTTCGTGTTATGTTCTATCGTAGCCAATGGATCGAGATCCTACGGCCGTTGATCAAACGACCAATAACTGGCGGCACGCGGCGACGGTGAGCGGCAGCGCGCTCGGTCTACGTCGGTGTGGTGGATACTGGAAGCGAGGGAGAGAATGGGAAAGCTCACCAGGTTCGCCGAAACGTGCTGAAGCTCAACGCGGCGGCGCGCTCGAGGATGTTCGTAATTTCTCGCCGGAGTTGTCGCGGCGTCGGGCATCCACTGTTTGTAGACTGGGACGAGCTTCTGGGGCGCAAGAAGGCAAGTCAGACGTTAGAGAGATGCGCACAGTCCCGAGGGTTGCAGGAATGCTCACCTGAACACGAGGGGCGCTTGGGGTCGATGTTAGTAGCTCGCCGGAGTTGAAGCAGATGGCGATGGTGTACTGTCGAGCTCGTAGTCGAGGCTACGGTGCTCGGGCGGGCAAGCTGGCGCTACGGAGAGGTTCGCCAGGTGATGGGGAATGCGCTCGTGTGGTCGAGGGGGCGAGGGGCGACGGTATCTGGCCGGAATTGGAGAAGAGGCTCGTCGGAGACATAGATGCTCAAGTGCGAAATCGGGGCAGCCCTGTGGCCGAGAGGGAGGGGTGAGCGAGGGGAAATGGAGAGGAGTTGTGGGTGTTTAAGGGAGCGTGGTCGCGGTGAGGTTTTAGCGCGGCAGTAACACGTATTGATGCGAGTTAAAACGAGAAGAAACGACCGGCGAGAGGGGCGTGGTCACCGCGGGGTGAGGAAGAAGGGTCTGGCATGTGGGGCTTCTTCGTCAGCGAGAGAGAGAGGAGTGGCGGGGTCCCGAAGTCAAAGAGGGTGCGGGTGAGTGGCTGGGTGAAAAACGATTCGCCGGGGTGGTTCAGTTGGGCTGGGGAGTGGGCTGGACTAGGCCTGTTAGGTTAGTTTGCTTCTTTCCCCTTTTTTTACTCTGAATCCTTTTTATTTTTGTGTTTTCATTTTTTCTGTTTTGATTTTGTTTAAATGATTTCAAACCTTGTTTAAATTCAAACCTTTTTCAAATGTTCAGTATATTTCCATACTGTTTAAACTTGTAATTTAAATACGATTTTAGGAATAATTCTTTTATTCTTCTTATGGTTTTATTCTTTATTTAAACAAGCATATGCCATTAATCAACTAAGATTAAATATATTTTCAAATCCTTTATTTGAATTCCAATTTTCACTAAACTTTTTCAGTAGGTTTATTTATTCAAATGGGGTGTTAAATAATTTACCTTGAATTATTCAAAATATTTTAATATGATTATTAACCATTTAACTTGGGCAATTGTCTTTATTCCAATGAAATCAAATATGGTTTTAATTCCATATAACTTTAAATGATTCTTTTATTTCATATAAGTTAATTAAATAACTTTTGTTTCACTTGGCAATTTCAATTATTATTTTCCCATGATTTACTTAATCGTTCTCATTAGGGATTTTGTCTTTATTCAAAATAGAAATAGAGTTTGGTTAATGCCGAAATATTTTATTTGAATATTCTTTATCCTTCTATTTTATTTGGATTTGGATTATATTCATTCCATTTGCTTATGGACCAGGCCAAGTTGTAATTTGGTTTTAAATACTCCTTATTTATTTATTCCTTCCTTTATCTTATAAAATCCATATCTTTTTATTTAAGGATCAAAAAAATGGTGATTCCAACTTGTAAAATCTTGTTTAATATTTATTTATCCTTTTAAATCTCTTTAGGATTATTTGCTCACCATTTGGTAAGGATTTTTAGATAGGTGCTTTATTAGCCTTGGAAATTCAATTTCCTTATCTTACTAAATTCATAAGATTTTATCTATGGCTCCAAATTAAGTGAAACCAATTTCTATTGTTTTATAATATTTCTATTTGTCATTCTTGATCATTTATAAATGTTTGTTGACAAATTTTATGTGGATCAAATCCTTAGTCTTTGAGATAACTTGGAAATCTCCCATTAGGGTTTTAGGGTTTTGGTTTATTTTCCAAGTGTTTAAATTTCAAGATGCCTTTATGAAGAATGCATTTCACTTGAATTAAATTTAGTTGGATTCAAATTTTATTCAAAGTTTGTTCAAGATGGGTTTTAATGTTTCCATTTAGAAACGAAAGTTTCTTTTCACCCAAAATTTCAACAATTATTTACTTTATTTATTTATTTTTCACATTTCAAAATTTTGAAAATTTTGGGATGTGACATCCTCCATGGACACCTCGCTGTCGGCCAGAGCACCAGATTCGGCCCTCACTTTCTTCATGGCTCGGATGGCAAACATATTGTCCTCAGGAAAATTCTCTACAAGCAAAAAGAGAAAGTTAGCAAAATAACAAAAGTAGATGGAAGAAGTCCAGAGCGACCTATACAGTGCAAAAAGAGTAAGAACTCACTACCGAGAAAGAAGTTTATAGTGGCGAGCTTGCTATGCCAAGTTTTGGCCTTGGCTTGGAGGGCGTCAAAGTTCAGATTTTCCGACTCAACCGACGACTCGGCCTCATCGAGTAGCCTCTTGGCCTTCTCGGTGCTGGCGGCATGCTGCTCATTCTTCTCGGCAAGCTCCTCCTTCAGCCCCTTCACCTTGGCCAAGTGCTTCTGCTCGGCCTGCTGCTCACTCTTCTCGGCAAGCTCCTCCCTTAGCCCCTTCACCTCGGCCATAAGCTTCTTCAGCCGAGTCACCTCATCTCGCTCCTTCTGGAGTTCGGCTTGGTGCTTCTCTTCTTATTCGTAACAAATTACTTGTCAGCACCAACAGGAACCTTCAGCTATCAGATTAATGAGGCAAGAAACTTACTATCGGCCTCGCTGATCTGCGAGTGAAGAGACTCGATGGTGGAATGAGCGGAGGCTGTGAGAAAAGAACTAGAAAAGATTGAGGAAATGAACCAAAGAAAAATACACTGAATAGATAAAGGACGACTAAGGATATTACCTTGGCCTTGGGTGTCAATCTATAGCTTTTCATACGCAAGTTCAAGCTTGCGATGCACCAGAACGAGAGCTTGGTGCACCTTGGTGCCCTCGTTATGCGTGAGCTGGACAAAGAAGACAGATAGTAAGGAAATGTCAAGTCAAGCAGCCTGCTGGATTAAAAAGCTTAAGAGCTTACAACTGAGTAGGTTCCTTACTCGACAGTAACCTCGTGGGCTAGGGATCGAAGATCTAACATATGAATTTGGCATAAGGAAATTAAAAAGCTTATGAGCTTATATCTGAGTAAGTTCCTTACTCAACAGTAACCTCGAGGGATAGGGATCGAATCTCTAACATGCAAGCTTGGTGTGAAATATTTAAAGACTAAGTGATTATAGAAAGCTTACGGCCGAGTAAGTTCCTTACTCGGCAGTAACCTTGGGGACTAGGTGATATGTATAAAGGGGATACTCAACAATACAAAAGAGTAAGAAGTTACTTTACCTTATTCACTTCATCGGAGCAGGCCATTAGGGATATGGCCTATTGGGTCATGCCAGAGATGGCATTAGGGCCCAGCTTCAGTTTCTTGCCAGCGCGGGTGCTGACCTCCTGCTCGCCAGCTGCATTCCATGCCAAAGCATAAGGCTGAGCCGAACCAAGGCGTTTCCCACTGAGCGTCCGAGTGAGAACTTGACCCATTTTCAGGGTAGTTCCCACGTTGGCACGGGTCACTGCAGCACTAGTATGGAGGGTAACAGCCTTAGAGCCATCACCTGACCCGGCAGCCGCGGATTCGCCCGCCTTGACCGTTGAAGCGAGCATTGTTGCCAATGTCGGAGGCCGTATCTGAGGAGAAGAACCCGGAGCGTAGAACAACGTTGTTTGCTTGGAGGAGGCGGATTTGCCGAATAAAGGGGCGAGCAGAGCCAGAGGCCTTGGGCTGGGTCTGGCCCTTTGACAAAATGGGAGAGCGAGTAGGAGGATTTGGAGAAGAAAGTGGAGCCGGCTGACTGGGCTCAATAATTGTGCTGGCTCCAAGATCAGGAAGTTTTTCATTCGCACCAGCCTGAGGGCCGATGCCAGAGGAACTGGTGGCGGAAGGTTTCTCAGCGCTAGAATCACTGTCACCAATATCAGAAAATTGTTCCTGGACAGCACCAGGGGCGCTAGCCAAATGACCCACCGGGTCTGACTAACACTGAGAGGCGTGAGCCTCAATAATAGTGGGAGCCTCGACTCGGACTGAACTCGGCGCCGTCGAATAAACTGGAGGACGCACAGGCCTTAGCGGCGAGGCGATGCTAGAAGCAGCCTGGTTCACCAACAAAGGTGCGACGCTGAAAACAACGAGACATTTATAAGAGAACATCTATGACAAATAAGAAAGAACGAAGAAAGCAGAGTGTAAAAACTTACCCGGTGACGACCGGGTCGCGGGTGACTCGGCGCCCAGCGGCTTGGCGATTCTCAGCCAGAGTTGCAGCAGCAGAGGCAGCAGGAGCTGCTGGAGTGGGCTTGCTCTTCTTGGCCGGTTGAGTGCTGGAGGAGGCTCCGTGTCGCTTCATCCTGGCGACGGGGATCTTGCCGACTCCACCCACGGCGAGAGGAGGAGTGTCATGTACCTGGCCAGCTGCATAAGTAAATAACAGGCTTACTCAGATAAGTTGGGAGACTAAGGTCGCAAGGCATGTACCTCCAAAAGCGTACAATCATCATCCTCATCATCGTCATACCAATCTTGTAAGGGATTGCGAGATCGACTCTTACCCGAAGCTGAAGTAGCCGCAGCATGCGGGATGGGCATGAAGCACTCCAGGTCATACTCGACTTCATCAGAGTCAGAGCGATCCCCGTTATAACCGCAGGGAGGGATAGTACTGTCATCAACCTGGTGAACAAGATTCTGTGAAAGACAAATAGAATGAGTAACCAAAAGCTAGACTAAGAGTGGCAAAAGAGCTAAAGCCGACTCGGCAAGGAAAACGACTCGGAAAACATACCCAGGGGACAGGCCTGACCTGACTAAACGGAGGGCAACTCCAAGCCCAACCATCCTCCAAGTTCAGTTTAAAGATTGAGCTTACTCGGCAGGCAATGGAGTCATGGGTGAGCTCCTTAGTGGAGTGCCGAGTTGAATCATGGGAGCCACTCATGAAGCACATCTTGTGGCTCCTCGCTTGGATGGGGCTTACCCGGCGTGACATGAAGGTGCACATGAGGTTAGTATCGGCAAGATGAAAGTTTTCATCCCGCGACAACAACCTTTCCAGGATCGCGTTAGCCTCATTCACCGCAGTGTCTTGGTCACGTGGGTCAAGCTCCAGAGCTTCTTGCTGAGGACCTCGTCCGAGAAAGGGGGGAGCCGGATGTTATCGGTTGGCCCGCTGTTTTGACATAGAAAAAGGTCCTATGCCACTTCTTGCAAGAATCAAGCCCAGCAACCCAAGGAAAGATGGAGTCTCTCCTGGGCGTGATGCTAGCGGCACCGCACCGAGTCGGCTTCTTCTCGGCTCGAGGAGCACTAGGATGGGGAACAACCTGAACCCTAAATCTAAAATATTTGGCCCACAGAAGAACTGTAGGCCAAATTCCGAGGTAAGCCTCGCAAGCAAAGATAAAGCAGGAAAGAGAGCCAATCGCATTGGCAGGAAGATGATGGGTTTGCAGATGGAAGGTGGAGAGAAACGAGGAGAAGAAGTTGCTCACTGGAAGAGCGAAACCGCGCTCATAGTTAGAAAGGAAAACCACCCGCTCGTTAGCTTCAGGTTTGGGAGAGATCTCACCGGCGGGAAGACGGAAATCCACTTGCAGCGGAATGCGCCTGGTGGAGCGGAGCCATTCTACCTCCTCGGTGGAGACCTCTGAGCCTTCCCAGCAGCCACGCTCGCCGGCGGGAACCTCCTGCTCCTCTGCACATTAGCGCGTCACGAGCATCCATCACCCTCGCAGACTCATTTCCTCCACCGTCGGGAGAGGCTTGGAAGAACACGGACCCGTGGTGGAATGGAAAGAGAT
>OU342738.1:8171258-8447307 GCA_910589765.1 Avena atlantica | reverse complement strand
GATCACACACACTAGTTGGTCAATTTATATTCTTCATGCTTTATTCCATATTTACCATGTGGGGAAGCAAGCTCATCTTTTTTTTGCATTGGCCTTATTAAATTTGGATGCATGATGAAATAAATGACCATGTTGAATTGTAGTTGTTCTCACAATTATTAATGGAATTTAACACACATGCATGTCCCATGGAAAGCTTGATCACCTTCCCCTATTTTAGTTCTTCCTTGAATTTGAGAGGGGCTTGTGATTTTAAGATCACTCTAGTTGGATCAAATTCTTATGGAACATGATGGTTTTCTTCCTCTACCCATATCTGTCTATTGGTTTCTTTTGATCTTGCCCTTTTGAGAAACCATGTTTCAGTCCCTCCTATTTTTCCTCCCTGATGCCTTCCACTTGACCCGGAAGCACCTCCCTGTCGCTCCCTATGCATAAAGCAAGCAACGTCATCAACCCTAGCCCCCACCACTTCTTCCCCACCCTCACTTTCTCCTCCTATCCAAAGAAACCGCCACCGCCGCGGCGATGTGCAGGCATGTAGGAGTTCCGGCGCCGGCTTGGGCGCAGCCGCTGTCGTCGTCGTCTACCGGAGCAGCAACGAGGAGAAGCACCCATGCCAGCCTGTCATCGCTCGCTGTCCACCTCCTCGTCACCTTTCAGCTGCCCCGCACCACCCCGGTGAGCTGCTGCCTTGCCTCTCTCCCCTCTGCTCTCGCTGTCCAGTAGCCACCGCCCGCCTCGCGCCAGGACATATTTTCTAGACCGCTCGCCGTGTGTGTAGCGCTCTGGAGCGAACAACAGCAGCAACAACAGTCACCCGCGACCTCGGTTTTCTGTCCATATATCGGCGTCCCTATCCCTCTTCCGGTGAGGCCCCAAAAATAAAACTTGTAGAGCCATCTCCCTTCTTTGTTTTTCCTTTTTACAGTTTGCTTTGTTTCTGGTTGTGTACTTCGCCATCGTCACTGGAGTTTGGGCTTAGATAACTGGAATCGCGGTCGAGATTCAGTTTCATTAGTAAAGTTTCCTTCTCGGGGCTGCTGTTCATCGCAAGATTCCGAGCAGTACAGTCCCCCACCGGCGGAACCCCCGAAACGGAAGTTGTAGATCAGGGATCTGTCTTCGTTTTTCATTTTTGCATCATCTCCTTATTTGCTTTGTATCAATAATGACTTACCTCGCGAGATCAGGAAAACCCCGGTGTTCTGTCAATGAAGTTCAGTCCTTTTTGCCCTCAGGTCGGCCTCTGTTCTTCGTTGATTCCTGACGCGTAGAGTCCTCCACTAGAGAAAACCTAAACATGAAAGTCGTAGGCTATGTCCCTTCTACAAATTTGGTTCTTACGGCATCACAAAAATCCTGGTGGTTTGCTCGCCATCGTCTTCCCAAAACTCGATTCAGCTAGTAGAGTTTGTGTTCCTAAGATTTCCGGTCAGATCCAATCTCCAGCAGATTTTCCACTGAGGCCCCCAAAGTTTTTCTGATCTGAACCCGCAGCCCCAGGCTCGCCTACGTGTCGCTTCCTCGTTGGACCGTGCGTGCGTTGTGGCCCTGCTATTCCCAGGCCCACCTGTCATTGGCTGTGGGTAGACTAACCTGAGTAAGAAAAGACAGGAGCTGTTTCAGAATTCGAATTAAAATTGATTTACATTCTGTTTAAATACAAACGCATTTAAAACTTTAAAATAAATAAGATTTTGAATAAAAGTTTAATATGAAATATGTTTATTTTTCAATAGTAATTCATATTCAAATATTTCCAAATCTAGGTCAACTATTCAATCTTTGAATTTGACCCCTCTTTAATAATTTTGACTTAAATAATATTTTAAATTCACAATTTCAAATCATACAAGTAATAGTGTCAAACTATTCGAATAGCCGCGTCCGCGGTTAAGGACAGTTGGAGTGGCCATACTGTTCCCTCGTCAGAGTTTTTTAAAATGACTTGTGAAATGAGTTGATACTTTGACTTGACCACAACAGAGTTGTGCTATGAAATACAAGTTCCCACTTAGGTGTTATAAACTTCAACTAGCTCTCTTGCTTCTTAACTTAGTAGAGATAAATATGGCTTTTGCAACACAACCCTAGAGCCTAGTGTCCTATTATCCAAAAACCCTTTTACTGGTTAGTATTAGTTTGCGAGTACTTAAAGAGTACTCATGGATTTTTCCCTGGCTATTCCCGTGGCCAGACTATGAAGAGGAGTACCTGGAGGATGGACCCCAGGAAGGTTATGACAACTAGGATCATCTCCCATCGTCAGCATTGCCTGTGACCCCGAAGATGGAGCTTCGTCTACGCTACCGTTATTATTACGTATTCCGCTGCTTGAAGTTGTATTAAGAAATGGATCATGAGATCCTTATTTGTGTAAGACCTTATGTATGGTTTTTAATGGATGATGTACTGTGGTATCCAATTCTGTTATGTCTCGCAAAAATGGTAATCCTGGGATTGCGATGTATGGCATAACAGGCATCTGGGATTAAAAATCCGGGTGTTGACAAATACGCCTCATTCAGCGTGCTAGCTGCTTGTACTAGTTCATTCACTCGTTCTTGTTGCCTTTTCTTTGCTTCTCCCTCCAAGTGGGGTAATTCTACCATCGTTGCTTCTGCTTTTACTAATTCTTGTTGCCGTCGTCGTCTACCGCAGCAGCAACGAGGAGAATCACCCATGCCAGCCTGTCATCGCTCGCTGTCTACCTCCTCATCACCTTTCAGCCGCCCCGCACCACCCTGGTGAGCTGCTGCCTTGCCTCTCTCCCCTCTGCTCTCGCTGTCCAGTAGCCACCGCCCGCCTCGCGCCAGGACATGTTTTCTAGACCGCTCGCCGTGTGTGTCGCGCTATGGAGCGAACAACAGCAACAACAATAGTCACCCGCGACCTCGGTTTTCTGTCCATATATCGGCGTCCCTATCCCTCTTCCGGTGAGGCCCCAAAAATAAAACTTGTAGAGCCATCTCCCTTCTTTGTTTTTCCTTTTTACAGTTTGCTTTGTTTCTGGCTGTGTACTTCGCCATCGTCACTGGAGTTTGGGCTTAGATAACTGGAATTGCGGTCGAGATTCAGTTTCATCAGTAAAGTTTCCTTCTCGGGGCTGCTGTTCATCGCAAGATTCCGAGCAGTACAGTCCCCCACCGGCGGAACCCCCAAAACGGAAGTTGTAGATCAGGGATCTGTCTTCGTTTTTCATTTTTGCATCATCTCCTTATTCGCTTTGTATCAATAATGACTGACCTCGCGAGATCAGGAAAACCCCGGTGTTCTGTCAATGAAGTTCAGTCCTTTTTTCCCTCAGGTCGGCCTCTGTTCTTCGTTGATTCCCGGCGCGTAGAGTCCTCCACTAGAGAAAACCTAAACAGGAAAGTCGTAGGCTTTGTCCCTTCTACAAATTAGGTTCTTACGGCATCACGAAAATCCTGGTGGTTTGCTCGCCATCGTCTTTCCAAAACTCGATTCATCTAGTAGAGTTTGTGCTCCTAAGATTTCCGGTCAGATCCAATCTCCAACAGATTTTCCACTCAGGCCCCCAAAGTTTTTCTGATCTGAACCCGCAGCCCCAGGCTCGCCTACGTGTCGCTTCCTCGTTGGACCGTGCGTGCGTTGTGGCCCTGCTGTTCCCAGGCCCACCTGTCATTGGCTGTGGGTAGACTAACCTGAGTAAGAAAAGACAGGAGCTGTTTCAGAATTCGAATTAAAATTGATTTACATTCTGTTTAAATACAAACGCATTTAAAACTTTAAAATAAATAAGATTTTGAATAAAAGTTTAATATGAAATATGTTTATTTTTTCAATAGTAATTCATATTCAAATATTTCCAAATCTAGGTCAACTATTCAATCTTTGACTTTGACCCCTCTTTAATAATTTTGACTTAAATAATATTTTAAATTCACAATTTCAAATCATACAAGTAATAGTGTCAAACTATTCGAATAGCCGCGTCCGCGGTTAAGGACAGTTGGAGTGGCCATACTGTTCCCTCGTCAGATTTTTTTAAAATGACTTGTGAAATGAGTTGATACTTTGACTTGACCACAACAGAGTTGTGCTATGAAATACAAGTTCCCACTTAGGTGTTATAAACTTCAACTAGCTCTCTTGCTTCTTAACTTAGTAGAGATAAATATGGCTTTTGCAACACAACCCTAGAGCCTAGTGTCCTATTATCCAAAAACCCTTTTACTGGTTAGTATTAGTTTGCGAGTACTTAAAGAGTACTCATGGATTTTTCCCTGGCTATTCCCGTGGCCAGACTATGAAGAGGAGTACCTGGAGGATGGACCCCAGGAAGGTTATGACAACTAGGATCATCTCCCATCGTCAGCATTGCCTGTGACCCCGAAGATGGAGCTTCGCCTACGCTACCGTTATTATTACGTATTCCGCTGCTTGAAGTTGTATTAAGAACTGGATCATGAGATCCTTATTTGTGTAAGACCTTATGTATGGTTTTTAATGGATGATGTACTGTGGTATCCAATTCTGTTATGTCTCGCAAAAATGGTAATCCTGGGATTGCGATGTATGGCATAACAGGCATCTGGGATTAAAAATCCGGGTGTTGACAAATACGCCTCATTCAGCGTGCTAGCTGCTTTTACTAGTTCATTCACTCGTTCTTGTTGCCTTTTCTTTGCTTCTCCCTCCAAGTGGGGTAATTCTACCATCGTTGCTTCTGCTTTTACTAATTCTTGTTGCCGTCGTCGTCTACCGCAGCAGCAACGAGGAGAAGCACCCATGCCAGCCTGTCATCGCTCGCTGTCCACCTCCTCATCACCTTTCAGCCGCCCCGCACCACCCCGGTGAGCTGCTGCCTTGCCTCTCTCCCCTCTGCTCTCGCTGTCCAGTAGCCACCGCCCGCCTCGCGCCAGGACATGTTTTCTAGACCGCTCGCCGTGTGTGTCGCGCTATGGAGCGAACAACAGCAACAACAATAGTCACCCGCGACCTCGGTTTTCTGTCCATATATCGGCGTCCCTATCCCTCTTCCGGTGAGGCCCCAAAAATAAAACTTGTAGAGCCATCTCCCTTCTTTGTTTTTCCTTTTTACAGTTTGCTTTGTTTCTGGCTGTGTACTTCGCCATCGTCACTGGAGTTTGGGCTTAGATAACTGGAATCGCGGTCGAGATTCAGTTTCATCAGTAAAGTTTCCTTCTCGGGGCTGCTGTTCATCGCAAGATTCCGAGCAGTACAGTCCCCCACCAGCGGAACCCCCAAACGGAAGTTGTAGATCAGGGATCTGTCTTCGTTTTTCATTTTTGCATCATCTCCTTATTCGCTTTGTATCAATAATGACTGACCTCGCGAGATCAGGAAAACCCCGGTGTTCTGTCAATGAAGTTCAGTCCTTTTTTCCCTCAGGTCGGCCTCTGTTCTTCGTTGATTCCCGGCGCGTAGAGTCCTCCACTAGAGAAAACCTAAACAGGAAAGTCGTAGGCTTTGTCCCTTCTACAAATTAGGTTCTTACGGCATCACGAAAATCCTGGTGGTTTGCTCGCCATCGTCTTCCCAAAACTCGATTCAGCTAGTAGAGTTTGCGTTCCTAAGATTTCCGGTCAGATCCAATCTCCAGCAGATTTTCCACTGAGGCCCCCAAAGTTTTTCTGATCTGAACCCGCAGCCCCAGGCTCGCCTACGTGTCGCTTCCTCGTTGGACCGTGCGTGCGTTGTGGCCCTGCTATTCCCAGGCCCACCTGTCATTGGCTGTGGGTAGACTAACCTGAGTAAGAAAAGACAGGAGCTGTTTCAGAATTCGAATTAAAATTGATTTACATTCTGTTTAAATACAAACGCATTTAAAACTTTAAAATAAATAAGATTTTGAATAAAAGTTTAATATGAAATATGTTTATTTTTCAATAGTAATTCATATTCAAATATTTCCAAATCTAGGTCAACTATTCAATCTTTGAATTTGACCCCTCTTTAATAATTTTGACTTAAATAATATTTTAAATTCACAATTTCAAATCATACAAGTAATAGTGTCAAACTATTCGAATAGCCGCGTCCGCGGTTAAGGACAGTTGGAGTGGCCATACTGTTCCCTCGTCAGAGTTTTTTAAAATGACTTGTGAAATGAGTTGATACTTTGACTTGACCACAACAGAGTTGTGCTATGAAATACAAGTTCCCACTTAGGTGTTATAAACTTCAACTAGCTCTCTTGCTTCTTAACTTAGTAGAGATAAATATGGCTTTTGCAACACAACCCTAGAGCCTAGTGTCCTATTATCCAAAAACCCTTTTACTGGTTAGTATTAGTTTGCGAGTACTTAAAGAGTACTCATGGATTTTTCCCTGGCTATTCCCGTGGCCAGACTATGAAGAGGAGTACCTGGAGGATGGACCCCAGGAAGGTTATGACAACTAGGATCATCTCCCATCGTCAGCATTGCCTGTGACCCCGAAGATGGAGCTTCGTCTACGCTACCGTTATTATTACGTATTCCGCTGCTTGAAGTTGTATTAAGAAATGGATCATGAGATCCTTATTTGTGTAAGACCTTATGTATGGTTTTTAATGGATGATGTACTGTGGTATCCAATTCTGTTATGTCTCGCAAAAATGGTAATCCTGGGATTGCGATGTATGGCATAACAGGCATCTGGGATTAAAAATCCGGGTGTTGACAAATACGCCTCATTCAGCGTGCTAGCTGCTTGTACTAGTTCATTCACTCGTTCTTGTTGCCTTTTCTTTGCTTCTCCCTCCAAGTGGGGTAATTCTACCATCGTTGCTTCTGCTTTTACTAATTCTTGTTGCCGTCGTCGTCTACCGCAGCAGCAACGAGGAGAATCACCCATGCCAGCCTGTCATCGCTCGCTGTCTACCTCCTCATCACCTTTCAGCCGCCCCGCACCACCCTGGTGAGCTGCTGCCTTGCCTCTCTCCCCTCTGCTCTCGCTGTCCAGTAGCCACCGCCCGCCTCGCGCCAGGACATGTTTTCTAGACCGCTCGCCGTGTGTGTCGCGCTATGGAGCGAACAACAGCAACAACAATAGTCACCCGCGACCTCGGTTTTCTGTCCATATATCGGCGTCCCTATCCCTCTTCCGGTGAGGCCCCAAAAATAAAACTTGTAGAGCCATCTCCCTTCTTTGTTTTTCCTTTTTACAGTTTGCTTTGTTTCTGGCTGTGTACTTCGCCATCGTCACTGGAGTTTGGGCTTAGATAACTGGAATTGCGGTCGAGATTCAGTTTCATCAGTAAAGTTTCCTTCTCGGGGCTGCTGTTCATCGCAAGATTCCGAGCAGTACAGTCCCCCACCGGCGGAACCCCCAAAACGGAAGTTGTAGATCAGGGATCTGTCTTCGTTTTTCATTTTTGCATCATCTCCTTATTCGCTTTGTATCAATAATGACTGACCTCGCGAGATCAGGAAAACCCCGGTGTTCTGTCAATGAAGTTCAGTCCTTTTTTCCCTCAGGTCGGCCTCTGTTCTTCGTTGATTCCCGGCGCGTAGAGTCCTCCACTAGAGAAAACCTAAACAGGAAAGTCGTAGGCTTTGTCCCTTCTACAAATTAGGTTCTTACGGCATCACGAAAATCCTGGTGGTTTGCTCGCCATCGTCTTTCCAAAACTCGATTCATCTAGTAGAGTTTGTGCTCCTAAGATTTCCGGTCAGATCCAATCTCCAACAGATTTTCCACTCAGGCCCCCAAAGTTTTTCTGATCTGAACCCGCAGCCCCAGGCTCGCCTACGTGTCGCTTCCTCGTTGGACCGTGCGTGCGTTGTGGCCCTGCTGTTCCCAGGCCCACCTGTCATTGGCTGTGGGTAGACTAACCTGAGTAAGAAAAGACAGGAGCTGTTTCAGAATTCGAATTAAAATTGATTTACATTCTGTTTAAATACAAACGCATTTAAAACTTTAAAATAAATAAGATTTTGAATAAAAGTTTAATATGAAATATGTTTATTTTTTCAATAGTAATTCATATTCAAATATTTCCAAATCTAGGTCAACTATTCAATCTTTGACTTTGACCCCTCTTTAATAATTTTGACTTAAATAATATTTTAAATTCACAATTTCAAATCATACAAGTAATAGTGTCAAACTATTCGAATAGCCGCGTCCGCGGTTAAGGACAGTTGGAGTGGCCATACTGTTCCCTCGTCAGATTTTTTTAAAATGACTTGTGAAATGAGTTGATACTTTGACTTGACCACAACAGAGTTGTGCTATGAAATACAAGTTCCCACTTAGGTGTTATAAACTTCAACTAGCTCTCTTGCTTCTTAACTTAGTAGAGATAAATATGGCTTTTGCAACACAACCCTAGAGCCTAGTGTCCTATTATCCAAAAACCCTTTTACTGGTTAGTATTAGTTTGCGAGTACTTAAAGAGTACTCATGGATTTTTCCCTGGCTATTCCCGTGGCCAGACTATGAAGAGGAGTACCTGGAGGATGGACCCCAGGAAGGTTATGACAACTAGGATCATCTCCCATCGTCAGCATTGCCTGTGACCCCGAAGATGGAGCTTCGCCTACGCTACCGTTATTATTACGTATTCCGCTGCTTGAAGTTGTATTAAGAACTGGATCATGAGATCCTTATTTGTGTAAGACCTTATGTATGGTTTTTAATGGATGATGTACTGTGGTATCCAATTCTGTTATGTCTCGCAAAAATGGTAATCCTGGGATTGCGATGTATGGCATAACAGGCATCTGGGATTAAAAATCCGGGTGTTGACAAATACGCCTCATTCAGCGTGCTAGCTGCTTTTACTAGTTCATTCACTCGTTCTTGTTGCCTTTTCTTTGCTTCTCCCTCCAAGTGGGGTAATTCTACCATCGTTGCTTCTGCTTTTACTAATTCTTGTTGCCGTCGTCGTCTACCGCAGCAGCAACGAGGAGAAGCACCCATGCCAGCCTGTCATCGCTCGCTGTCCACCTCCTCATCACCTTTCAGCCGCCCCGCACCACCCCGGTGAGCTGCTGCCTTGCCTCTCTCCCCTCTGCTCTCGCTGTCCAGTAGCCACCGCCCGCCTCGCGCCAGGACATGTTTTCTAGACCGCTCGCCGTGTGTGTCGCGCTATGGAGCGAACAACAGCAACAACAATAGTCACCCGCGACCTCGGTTTTCTGTCCATATATCGGCGTCCCTATCCCTCTTCCGGTGAGGCCCCAAAAATAAAACTTGTAGAGCCATCTCCCTTCTTTGTTTTTCCTTTTTACAGTTTGCTTTGTTTCTGGCTGTGTACTTCGCCATCGTCACTGGAGTTTGGGCTTAGATAACTGGAATCGCGGTCGAGATTCAGTTTCATCAGTAAAGTTTCCTTCTCGGGGCTGCTGTTCATCGCAAGATTCCGAGCAGTACAGTCCCCCACCAGCGGAACCCCCAAAACGGAAGTTGTAGATCAGGGATCTGTCTTCGTTTTTCATTTTTGCATCATCTCCTTATTCGCTTTGTATCAATAATGACTGACCTCGCGAGATCAGGAAAACCCCGGTGTTCTGTCAATGAAGTTCAGTCCTTTTTTCCCTCAGGTCGGCCTCTGTTCTTCGTTGATTCCCGGCGCGTAGAGTCCTCCACTAGAGAAAACCTAAACAGGAAAGTCGTAGGCTTTGTCCCTTCTACAAATTAGGTTCTTACGGCATCACGAAAATCCTGGTGGTTTGCTCGCCATCGTCTTCCCAAAACTCGATTCAGCTAGTAGAGTTTGCGTTCCTAAGATTTCCGGTCAGATCCAATCTCCAGCAGATTTTCCACTGAGGCCCCCAAAGTTTTTCTGATCTGAACCCGCAGCCCCAGGCTCGCCTACGTGTCGCTTCCTCGTTGGACCGTGCGTGCGTTGTGGCCCTGCTATTCCCAGGCCCACCTGTCATTGGCTGTGGGTAGACTAACCTGAGTAAGAAAAGACAGGAGCTGTTTCAGAATTCGAATTAAAATTGATTTACATTCTGTTTAAATACAAACGCATTTAAAACTTTAAAATAAATAAGATTTTGAATAAAAGTTTAATATGAAATATGTTTATTTTTCAATAGTAATTCATATTCAAATATTTCCAAATCTAGGTCAACTATTCAATCTTTGACTTTGACCCCTCTTTAATAATTTTGACTTAAATAATATTTTAAATTCACAATTTCAAATCATACAAGTAATAGTGTCAAACTATTCGAATAGCCGCGTCCGCGGTTAAGGACAGTTGGAGTGGCCATACTGTTCCCTCGTCAGAGTTTTTTAAAATGACTTGTGAAATGAGTTGATACTTTGACTTGACCACAACAGAGTTGTGCTATGAAATACAAGTTCCCACTTAGGTGTTATAAACTTCAACTAGCTCTCTTGCTTCTTAACTTAGTAGAGATAAATATGGCTTTTGCAACACAACCCTAGAGCCTAGTGTCCTATTATCCAAAAACCCTTTTACTGGTTAGTATTAGTTTGCGAGTACTTAAAGAGTACTCATGGATTTTTCCCTGGCTATTCCCGTGGCCAGACTATGAAGAGGAGTACCTGGAGGATGGACCCCAGGAAGGTTATGACAACTAGGATCATCTCCCATCGTCAGCATTGCCTGTGACCCCGAAGATGGAGCTTCGCCTATGCTACCGTTATTATTACGTATTCCGCTGCTTGAAGTTGTATTAAGAACTGGATCATGAGATCCTTATTTGTGTAAGACCTTATGTATGGTTTTTAATGGATGATGTACTGTGGTATCCAATTCTGTTATGTCTCGCAAAAATGGTAATCCTGGGATTGCGATGTATGGCATAACAGGCATCTGGGATTAAAAATCCGGGTGTTGACAAATACGCCTCATTCAGCGTGCTAGCTGCTTTTACTAGTTCATTCACTCGTTCTTGTTGCCTTTTCTTTGCTTCTCCCTCCAAGTGGGGTAATTCTACCATCGTTGCTTCTGCTTTTACTAATTCTTGTTGCCGTCGTCGTCTACCGCAGCAGCAACGAGGAGAAGCACCCATGCCAGCCTGTCATCGCTCGCTGTCCACCTCCTCATCACCTTTCAGCCGCCCCGCACCACCCCGGTGAGCTGCTGCCTTGCCTCTCTCCCCTCTGCTCTCGCTGTCCAGTAGCCACCGCCCGCCTCGCGCCAGGACATGTTTTCTAGACCGCTCGCCGTGTGTGTCGCGCTATGGAGCGAACAACAGCAACAACAATAGTCACCCGCGACCTCGGTTTTCTGTCCATATATCGGCGTCCCTATCCCTCTTCCGGTGAGGCCCCAAAAATAAAACTTGTAGAGCCATCTCCCTTCTTTGTTTTTCCTTTTTACAGTTTGCTTTGTTTCTGGCTGTGTACTTCGCCATCGTCACTGGAGTTTGGGCTTAGATAACTGGAATCGCGGTCGAGATTCAGTTTCATCAGTAAAGTTTCCTTCTCGGGGCTGCTGTTCATCGCAAGATTCCGAGCAGTACAGTCCCCCACCGGCGGAACCCCCAAAACGGAAGTTGTAGATCAGGGATCTGTCTTCGTTTTTCATTTTTGCATCATCTCCTTATTCGCTTTGTATCAATAATGACTGACCTCGCGAGATCAGGAAAACCCCGGTGTTCTGTCAATGAAGTTCAGTCCTTTTTTCCCTCAGGTCGGCCTCTGTTCTTCGTTGATTCCCGGCGCGTAGAGTCCTCCACTAGAGAAAACCTAAACAGGAAAGTCGTAGGCTATGTCCCTTCTACAAATTAGGTTCTTACGGCATCACGAAAATCCTGGTGGTTTGCTCGCCATCGTCTTTCCAAAACTCGATTCATCTAGTAGAGTTTGTGTTCCTAAGATTTCCGGTCAGATCCAATCTCCAACAGATTTTCCACTCAGGCCCCCAAAGTTTTTCTGATCTGAACCCGCAGCCCCAGGCTCGCCTACGTGTCGCTTCCTCGTTGGACCGTGCGTGCGTTGTGGCCCTGCTGTTCCCAGGCCCACCTGTCATTGGCTGTGGGTAGACTAACCTATGTAAGAAAAGACAGGAGCTGTTTCAGAATTCGAAATTAAAATTGATTTACATTCTGTTTAAATACAAACGCATTTAAAACTTTAAAATAAATAAGATTTTGAATAAAAGTTTAATATGAAATATATTTATTTTTTCAATAGTAATTCATATTCAAATATTTCCAAATATAGGTCAACTAGTCAATCTTTGAATTTGACCCCTCTTTAATAATTTTGACTTAAATAATATTTTAAATTCACGATTTCAAATCATACAAGTAATAGTGTTAAACTATTCGAATAGCGCGTCCGCGGTTAAGGACAGTTGGAGTGTCCATACTGTTCCCCCGTCATATTTTTTTAAAATGACTTGTGAAATGAGTTGATACTTTGACTTGACCACAACAGAGTTGTGCTATGAAATACAAGTTCCCACTTAGGTGTTATAAACTTCAACTAGCTCTCTTGCTTTTTAACTTAGTAGAGATAAATATGGCTTTTGCAAAACAACCCTGGAGCCTAGTGTCCTATTATCCAAAAACCCTTTTACTGGTTAGTATTAGTTTGCGAGTACTTAAAGAGTACTCATGGATTTTTCCCTAGCTATTCCCGTGGCCAGACTATGAAGAGGAGTACTTGGAGGATGGACCCCAGGAAGGTTATGACAACTAGGATCATCTCCCATCGTCAGCATTGCCTGTGACCCCGAAGATGGAGCTTCGCCTACGCTACCGTTATTATTACGTATTCCGCTGCTTGAAGTTGTATTAAGAACTGGATCATGAGATCCTTATTTTTGTAAGACCTTATGTATGGTTTTTAATGGATGATGTACTGTGGTATCCAATTCTGTTATGTCTCGCAAAAATGGTAATCCTGGGATTGCGATGTATGGCATAACAGGCATCTGGTATTAAAAATCCGGGTGTTGACAAATACGCCTCATTCAGCATGCTAGCTGCTTTTACTAGTTCATTGACTCGTTCTTGTTGCCTTTTCTTTGCTTCTCCCTCCAAGTAGGGTAATTCTACCATCACTGCTTCTGCTGCTCGCAGATTAGCCGCTGCTGTGTTATATGTTGGCCGCATGGCTGTTTCGTTGCTGTTCTCTAGCGTTATTTTTGATGTCGCATCTGCCAGCTCCTCGTTGAGGTTACTTCCTCTCAATCTCGTTGCATCAAGCTGGGTATTTGCGCCCTTGACTCGATTTGACGAGTTAAGATCTCGGATGGTGATATCCGCGTCCTGCTGTAACTGTGCTAATTCATTTGCTTTCACCAAAACCTTTATCCTGGCCCCCTCCAACTCGGCTTGTGCCACTGGCTCTGCCAACTTGTCTATCGCTTCCTGCAGCTCCTTAGACCTCTTACTCCTAGCTATGTTCTCTGGTTTTTCCAGCGGTGCCTTCACTGTTCTTGCAGCCCTTGGCGTTTCCTCATGATTTCCTCCCTTAGCATTCTCATTCACTACTGGAACTATTAGCGGAGCTGCGGGGTTTGGGGCTGTCATCATTACCTCCATGGAGACAAGTTGGTGAAGATTCCCAGCGACAGGAATCGCTGGCGGATCCAGCGCCAGGACGACGCGCTCGAGATATGCACGTTCCACGCGCACCACAACGTAGACCTGGTGTTCGCCGAACTTGATGAAGCGACCGTCCCTAGGGAACAGCCTGGTCCCGAAACAGCCCGCGTTGTCGCTGACGAAGTCGAGGGCTCCAAACCTTTGGATGAGGCCGGAGTAGACGCGCTCGCCGGTCTTGGCGATGATGTTGCCCATCCGGATGAAGACTCCATCAAGGACATGCTTCTGCTCCATGGTGGGCGCCAACTGTAGTGGTGGTGGCACGGCAGATGCCATGGGTAGGCTTAAGTTGGGGGCCGAATGGATGCTTGTGGTCACCGGGGAGGGAGTGCATGGTCGAGCCATGCATGAAGAACAAGAAGAACTCTCCAGACTTAGCAATTTGATTGATACCCAAAGATTACAAGTGCTCCTTGAGCTGTAACAGCTAGGGTTGAGTGCACTAGTTCACTACTTGCTCCAACCTCCTTCTACTATTGCTAAGCCCACCATTATATAGGCAGTGCTAGCTAGCTAATACCCTTTTGGGTTCTAGGGTTGACTATTTGGATCTTGGTCCCTACGATGTGGGTCGGGTCATGGGCTTGCCCAAAGCTTGATAGCTAATGGTCTTCTGGTACGCTGCTTCCTGTTCCTTTTGGCGTCACGCTGTTACTTTGTACGTCAGCGTACACTTTGGGCGTCACCCGACTCCTTTTGTGTCACCCGACATCGCCCTTCTCTTTTGACCATGCTTTACCATGGTCCCTCCTGAACCTTACTCGGAAAGGTGTCACGCATCCTTCTTGACTCGGCCTTTCCTCGGTAGACTCGGCTTGTTGGTTGCTGCAAGAATTGCAACCTTGTCCTATGCGGGCCGACATAGTTTATATGTCGGCCGCTCATGCTTCTCTTACCCAGCCGTTCTTATCCGGCCTGGTTCTTTCTTTACTCGGAGCTAGCCAAGCTGCGCTATGTTTCACCTCTCTTGACCCTACCGGGGGTTATCCCCCCAACAAACACAACAACAGCTAATCTGCGAGCAGCAAAAGCAGCAATGGCAGAGTTACCCCATTTGGAGGGAGAAGCAAAGAAAAGACAACAAGGACGAGTCAATGAACTAGTAAGAGCAGCTAGCATGCTGAATGAAGCGTATTACAGAGCAAATCCGGGTATAGTAGGAAGGTCACAGATGGTTCACTCGGCGACTCCTGTCCCGGCAAGATCGGCTGGGCACACGACATCCTCACCCGGAGCGGCGCCTAGACCGAGAAAAGAATAGAGTGGATTCTGGAAGAAACAAGCAAATGGTTACCTATGATCCAGCGATGGCTCAAGGAAACCCGACACATGCACAGGGGGGTAGAAGGAATAATGCCCAAGGAAATGGAAACCAGGAGAATGTAGGTTGAGAAAGGCAAGCAGGGCAAAGAAACGACAACGGAGGGAAAAATTTGCGCCTCAAGCTAGGCGTGGAACTCACTCGACAGGAGGAGGAAATCCAGCCGCGAATAATGCACCAGCTCAACCCGAAAGAAGACAGCAAAGCGCGGGAAAGGCAACTCAATAGCATGGTGACCCGAACACAAATAAGTATAATGATGGTTACTCGGCTATAGTGAATGACGGATATGAGTTACCAGATCACGCATATCAAGCCATGGGAGCTAGACTCGGAGGCAAGAACCTTCAGCCGGATGATGCAAGGCTGAAGCTTGACCGGATAAAGATGGCAGAGCTGATTGAATCGCAAGGTCCGCAGGGTCCACCATGCTTTGGCCCAAGGATCATGAACGAGCCACCGGTACCAAATTTCCAGCTGGCCAGAGGGACAAAAACATATGATGGAAGTATAAAGCCAAAGGACTGGCTCATAGATTATGGAACTGCTGTGAAGATAGCGCAGGGAAATTTGAGATGGGCAGTATGTTATGTACCACAGATGCTGGAAGGACCAGCTCGGGTATGGTTGAACAATTTGCCACCCGGAAGCATTAATAGCCGGATCGATTTTCAAGACGCTTTTGTGAGCAATTTCACTAGCACTTACAAGAGGTTGAATCGCCCACACCAACTGGCGATGTGCAAGAAAAGACCGAATGAGACAGACAGGGAATTCCTCATAAGGTGGTGTACGACGCGGAACTCTTGTGACGGAGTAATCGAGTCACAGTAAATCGCTTGGTTTCAACAAGGATGCAGACATGGAAGCGTGCTATGGCAAAGATTACAGAGAGATATGCCGGCAAGTCTGGCAGAAACGGTAAGAATTGTTGATTTGTATGCGTTAGGAGATCCGACTCAGCCGCTGCTTATGTCGGCAGACGGGATGACTGAGACTCAGATCTATGACGCTGTCGGGTCGCAAAGGCGCCAGGAAAGGTCCGAATATAGAAGCAAGAGAAGAGACGAAAGGCCAGACTACAGATATGGTTCGACTCAGGTTGCGGCCGTGAGTCAGGATCATCTAGATGCTGGAAGTAGCCAACGTCAAAGGACAAGTGGACATCAACAGTGGGTGCCAAATAATGATGGACAAAAGCCATACGAATAGAGGAAGCAATACCAGGAACGACAGAAATATACCTATGAGATGATGCTGGACCAGCCGTGTAAGTTTCACACGCCTAGTCCGAGTAAACCGGCCAATCACACAATAAGACAATGCACTTGGTTTCAGAAAGGAGATAGAGTGGATTCGCCAAATAAGAAGCTTACACCACCTCCCCCTCCACCACTTACAGGAGGAAATGCTCAGACAGTGGGAACAAATAACAGATACAAAAACAGGCAGCCAAGGTATCAGAATCAAGAAAGAAGAGAAACTGTGCACCAGGTGCACAATCCAAGAGGTGACGACGCTCATGTCGGTCACGGAACTAGAAATGAGTATAGAGAACATCACCAAAGCTATGTTGTCTTTGTCATAGAGCCGAATGACAAAAAGAGCCAGTAGCGATGGATGATGGAGGTGAATGCCACAATTCTATCAATTCCCAAGTACATGCATTGGTCTGAGCAAGAAATAACTTGGAGTATAAAAGATCACCCCAAGATCATGCCAACCCCAGGAGGATATGCTCTAGTTTTGGATCCAACGTTCATGGGCCCAGATATCAATGTCAAGTTTTCAAAAGTGCTGATTGATGATGGCGGTAGCATCAACATCATGTACAAGGATACTATGCTCAAGTTAGGCATTACCATGAACATGTTGGAGCCCACTAAGACCACTTTCCACGGTATTGTGTCGGGATTGTCCTGTGAGCCAATTAGCAAGATCTGGGTCGACGTCTTATTCCGCAACAGAGAAACTGTCGCACTGAGGCCATAGAGTTCGAGGTAGTGGATTTGGTCAACTCATGTCACGCCTTACTCGACAGGCCGGCTATGTCAAGATTCATGGCTACTACCCTTAAAGATGAAGCTGCCAGGCCCATGTGCGGTGATTATAGTTGAAGGAGACTACAAAAGATCCATTGCTTGCACCTCGGCCGTATCTTCACTGGCCGAGTCACTCGTCATAGCACAAAAAAAGAATCAAATGTTGGAGGTGGCAACATTGGCCAAAGCAGCACAAATGTCCATGCCGACACTCACCAACCCTCATGGCAATGTGTCATTTCAAGCTACCAAAGAAACCAAGAAGGTACAGGTGGATGAGACTTTCCCAGAGCGCATAGTTACCGTTGGGGCTGGCCTCACGGACAAATAGGAAAGCGAGCTCACCAGCTTCCTCCGTGAGAATCGGGGTATCTTTGCATGGTCCACTCAAGATCTGCAAGGAGTTCCGAGGGAGCTGGCTGAGCACTCTCTTCATGTAAGAACAGATGCCAAACCGGTGAACCAACCCCTCCGCCGCTTCGCCGAAGATAGGACGAAAGTAATAGCGCCGAGATTGCCAGACTTTTAGCTGCTAGATTCATCATGGAAGTACTGCACCCGGATTGGTTGTCAAATCCAGTTTTGGTCGAGAAGAAAAAAGATGACCCGAACGTGGCAGTGGTATGGCGCATGTGTATTGATTACACGAACCTCAATAAGGCGTGTCCAAAAGATCCATTTCCCCTTCCACGAATCGATCAAGTCATAGATTCTATTGCTGGTTGTGAGTTGTTGTCGTTTGTGGATGCGTATTCAGGATTCCATCAGATACCATTGAATCCGGATGATCAAATAAAGACAACTTTTATCACCCTGTACGGGGCTTATTGCTATCTTACCATGCCATTTGGATTGAGAAATGCAGGTTCAACATATCAAAGATGCATGCAAAAATGCTTACAAGATCAATTGGACAAAAACATTCAAGTATACGTCGATGACGTGGTAATAAAAACTAAACAAAGTCATACTCTAAATGAGGAATTGCGTCAAACATTCGCAAACTTGAGAAGATTCCGGATGAAGCTTAACCCGGAAAAATGCAAATTTGGTGTCCCGGCTGGCAAGTTACTCAGATTCCTCCTATCCAGCCGAGGAATTGAAGCTAACCCGAAAAAAATCAGGGCCATCGAAAGAATGGAATTGCCAAAAACCCTCAACGATGTCCAGAAGTTTACTAGATGCCTGGCCTTGTTGAGCAGGTTTGTTAGTCGGCTAGGGGGAAAAACCCTACCATTATATCAACTGATGAAGAAATCAGACAAATTTATGTGGACACAACAAGCTGATAGCGCTTTCCATGAATTAAAGAAAATGTTGGCAACAACACCAATATTAGAATCACCACTATCCAAAGAGCCAATGTTGCTCTATGTCACCGCAACAAACAGAGTTGTAAGTGCAGTAATAGCGGTTGAACATGAAGAACGGGGCAAATCAGTCCAAAGACTAGTTTATTACTTGAGCGAAGTGCTCTCTGTTTCGAAACAGAATTACCCGCATTATCAAAAGATGACATATGGGGTATATATGGCAGCAAACAAGCTAAAACATTAATTTCAAGAACACCCAATCCGGTAATATGCGAGGCACCTATCTCGGATATATTTGGCAGCAAAGATGCCAGCGGCCGGCCGAGGCACCTATCTCGGATATATTGGGCAGCAATGTCTCAGAACTGGCACCGTATACTCCACAATATGATAGGATGCAATAAAGTCTTAGGCTCTTGCAGATTTCTTTGTAGACTGGATGGAAATGCAGTACGAACCACCACTGCCAGATCCGAATTTCCTCTGTTCTTCCTCCTCACCCGCGTGACCCCTTCTCCCTCCCTCGACACCGTTCCTGCCGATGATTTCACGGCCTTAATTCGCTTTAACTTGACCACCGTTACCAGCTTTGATCACGCAGGTTTAAACGCCCATGTCTCCTCTATATTTCCCCTCTGACACACCGCGCTGGCACGCCTCAGACCTCCCCAATTTCCTCCCCGAGCATCCTCTGCTCCGACGAGGTCCGGTGCCGATTCCGGCGACTCGACACCGCCCCAAGCCTCCCTATGCAGCCGAGCAGCTTCCCCACTCCCAGACACATCTCCCAGTACCTTTAGTTCGACAGCGGGCGCCCCAGAGTGTCGACTACAACAAGCTCTGAACGACGCCGCCGTCCGCCTCAACTCCGGCCAGCCCCACAGGTAGATTCCGGCCGCCCCTCTTCTTCTATATCACGCTCACAGCATCTCCGTGATCTCCTGCATCTAACCATACCCTCGGTTGTTCTTCTCGTGATCTGTAGCGTCGACTCTGACCGCAAGCAGGACCATCTGACGCCGACGACGACTCCGGCAAGCGATTACCTCCGTCTCCGTGCGCCCCTTGCTTCCTCGAGAGTACCTTGAGCACCACCTCGTCCTCGCGAACACAGTGAGCACCCCCTCCGTCTTCCTCGCTTCCTAGAACCACCGTAGCACCACCGCCTGGCCGTGCGCCGCCGCTAGCCACCGTCAGCGCCGCTCGCATATGGTCAAACAGACCTGCATCGTAGGATCAAGATCTGGCGCTCACGATTAGTTCACTTAGCACCGAAGGGGTACGTTCTCTGGACCGCGCGATTTGATTTGATCCAACGCACCGCGTTGCCGATCCGGCCGAACCGGTATCGACCAATGAAACAGCGACACGTGGCCAGAATTAGATCTAAAAGCAGATTTGAATCTGATTGAATTGTAAATTTCAAACCCTTGTATCTTTGGATCCACACGTCCAAAAATTACAAATTTATGTCGTTGGATTCAGGAGAGCAAGACCTAGGCAACCATGCCCTTGGTTTAGCAATTAATATCTGTTTGTTTGCTTGTTTTTTCAGATTCATTTGTGTGCTTAATTAGATTAGAAAAATTGTTTAAAAATGATTTTAGGGTTAAAACTTTTGAAAAAGGGTTTGTGAAGAACTTACTGACCCTAGGAACCAACCCATGATTTGCAAAATGGATTTGGAAAAGTTTAGAATGGATTTATTGGTTTAGTCCACTTCTAGCTAAATAAAACTATTGTTTTGTTTATAAAAATGGTTTTGAGTAAAAACTTTGGAGAAATTGTTATGAACCAAACCTACTGACCAAAAACACCAAGTTTTAAGAAACAACAACTTAAATGGTGAAACCACTTAAGGTTGTGGTATTGAGAAAATGTTTTTCACCACATAAAATGATGAAAGGATTTGAAAATGGTTCATGGATAAAACCCATTTGCAAATGACTTTGCCATTTAGGTAAATGACCAATTTGGAACTTACAAAGTTTATAAGCCTAGTGGAAACAAATAAAACCATCTTGTGCATGCTCCCATGCATAACTTAGAACCCTTTGCTTGTGTGTGAAATTGTTTGTTTGACTTTTGGTTTGGAATGTTAGTTGATTTTGTGTTTGCTTGATAGACTTGTAGTGAAGTTAGAGAAGTGTGAGACTAGCAAGATCAAGGAGTGAACCACCATTCCCTACCAAAAAGGCAAGTGACACTATCATCAAAAGTCCTACTATTTTCATTATACCTAGTGGATTTTGAAAACATGCATGAAATCAATTTTATACTTATGCTATGCTAAATCCTAATAGGATTCCCTATACACTCCTTAGTGAAAATATTGTAGTTGTTACATGCTTAGCCATGCTATATTTTGAAAAGAGATTCATGTTGAGATTTTACAAAAGTTGAGAAAAGGACTTGTGTTTTATATAATAAAACAAGGACTCAATGAACCACCTAGGTGGAGGATACTTTAAGTTTTGGAGAAGGTGGCAACAAAAGGAACCATGTTTATGGGAATCACTTTGTGTTGTGCTCCAAAATAAAACCACCTAGGAAACTTAGAGATTGAACATGCTTCTCCAATTGTGGCTTTCGTGTGCAACCACATGCTATTATGGCTCTGGCTTAGTCAACTACATTGGGAAGACCCATACATTGTCTTTAGTTACTGGACATGGGGATCTGGAATTCTTCATGGGGGCTGAAGACAAGCTAGCAATGGTGTATGGGAGGACCCTTTGGAAAGACTTCGTCACATTCTCAATCTGCCAGTACTCCATCTTGGTGAGCACTAATCCAGTAGGCCACTGGTGGCAACAAGATGGGATTGTGACATGTGGGTAAAGTGTACTCCTTCTGCAGAAGATAATAAAATCTAAGTACTTAGCCGTGTCCCCGGTTATGGACAATACTCAGCAACTAAAGTTTGAACTATGGGAGATCTCGACATTCCAACTTCTAATTTAAAAACTTGATGCACTTGGGGGTACCAAGGAATTCAAAGAGATTTTGTTAAGCTTGATGCACTTGGGGTTACGAAGGTGCTCAAGAGATTTTGCTTAAAGCATGATGTACTTGGGGTTACCAAGGAACTCATGAGATTTTGATAAAACTTGTTGCACTTGGGGTTACCAAGGAGCTCAAGGGATTTTGACAAGGACTTGAACACTTGAGTTTCTACCAAGGAGTTCAAGGAACTTGGAAAAGAGATTTGACAAAGGACCAAAACCGTTTTGAAAAGACAGGATAAATATTGCTTTATGCAAATGAGACTTAAACTCTACTTAGCCAAATATGCATGTATTGATAGGATCCACTCAAATTATGCATAGTAGTGAAGCTTGCCAATACAATTCAAATGTATTGACCCTTGTGGCTGTAACTTGTAATGTTGCAGGTTTGATTGATTTTTAGTGAAGATTGTTTGATTAGGATTACAAAGTCTACAACCAACATCTGCCTGTGGCACTTTGAAGATGAAGGACCCCATGACTATAGTCATTCCGCTGCAATGTAATGTAATAGCCAAATGAGCTATGTTTGATGTAATAAAGTTATGTTAGTCCTGGTTATAAAGTTATATTATGACCTTTGTTTCTTGATATTACATCTTAACTGTGGATGCTAGCTATTGATCCAGGGACTAGCATTGTAAACACAGGGGGCTCTATCTTATTAAAGATTGGAACCTCTACAGATGGTATCAGAGCATTGTGTTGCCTGTAGGATTTGTAAACCTAGGATTGGACAAAAACCCTTAGAAAAATAGGAGTTATATTTTGATCCAAAAACTTATTTACAAAAACACTTGTAAACTATTTCCTCAACCATTTTGGTTTCAACCCTACATCCCTTCTACTTCAAATTGATGGAAGAACCTACCCCATGGCCAAAGACTACACCATGTGCAAAGGATGACTTCAACTTCTTCAACTCTAATGACTTCAACTTCTTCAACTCTAATGACTTCAACAACTTCAGCATATTCCCCAAGGACTTCCAACTTGGATATCACTAAGGACTACAAGTGAGACAAAGAAATCTTACTCAAGAATTAGAGACTGAGGGAATGCAAAATAAGAAGGAGCCATCAAGAACTTTGAAGTTTGTAACCAAGAGTTTTTCTCAAGGAAACCATGATCTCATGCAAGAAGAATCAACCAAGAAAGAGGGAAAGATCACAAGTGAACCATATAGATAGACCACCATATTTTAGTTAAGTCAAACACACCAACCTATGTGGTGTAACAAAAATATTTTATTGCCTAAGTATGTGCTTGAACCTTGTTTGAGTGAAATGTTTGGTTTGTGATTGCATGCACATTTCTTGTGTGAATTGTGATGTGTGTGATTAGAATTGAGTCCTTAGAAATATCTTGCCTATTATAATCTCCCTTCAACCCAAACAGATGACTACTCCAAAAGACTCCCAGGTTGATGACACCAACACCAACCAAGCTGACAGCATGAAAGAGCTCATAGCAACCCAACACCAGTTGAACCAACTGACAGCTCAGTTCATAGCCAGCAATAGTGATAAAGATCCAGCACTGCAAAATTTTTTGGAAGAACAATCCCAACTGATGCTTAAGGTGACTAATCAAATGATCAGCATGGAAGAAAACTATCCCAAAAGAGTGTATGATAACAAGGATGACAAGAATGTTATTCTAGATGGAGCCCCAGCTTGCATTATTTGTGGAGACAAGGACCATACTTCCAAGGAGCATGAAGATCAATGCACTAACTGTGAAGAAAATCATCATGTTGGACAATGTCCCACCTCTCAAGCGACTTGTTACCTTTGTGAAGGAAATGACCATGTCCCTATCCAATGCCCCATCTACTCCATGGTGGAACAAAGGAAACAAGAAGGGTCCAAGTCAACCAAGAAAGTTGATGGCAAAGGAAAAGGGCCACTTATACCTCCAAACAAGACAACCCAATTCAAAGGACTAAAGAAACCCAAGAAACAAAGGCAGGACATGAGCCTTGCACAATGTCGTAAATGTAAGGAAATGGGACACTACTCCAGTGGATGCCCAGAGAACAAGAAGAATAAAGATATTGACCAAGTGTGGTGCAACAACTGCAAAGAGTTAGGCCACTATGTAGCAACTTGTCCATAAGAGCCACGTAAAGAACTCAAGGAAATCCACTGTTTCAACTGCAAGAATCCAGGACATTATGCAAGCAACTGTCCAGAAAAGATGAAGAACAAGTTGAACAAGCCTATGGAGAAACTCAACCTTGGCCCATGAGTCGAGAATGGAAACCAAGGACTCAATGCAAAAGTTTGTTTAGAGAAGCTTTTCCAGGATCCCAAGAAGGCCAATATGTAATTTTTTGTTTGAAAATTTTTAAGGGTGGTAGTACCCTAGTTGTTTTGAACCTGCTTGTAACCCTAGCCTCCCCAAATCTCGGGACGAGATTTATTTTAAGGGTGGTAGCCTGTCACATCCCAAGATTTTCCAAATCTTGTAATGTGAAAAATAAATGAATAAAATAAAACTTTGTTTGATTTTCAGGGCCAGAAGAAACTTTTTGAATCCAATTGGAAATCTTCAAACCATTTTGAATTAAATAAATCCTAAAGGGATTTAAAGAGTTAAACATTTATTAAAGGAAATTAAAATATTTTGAAATTACTATTTTGGATCTTTAAATAAAAGATTTGGTTTTCAAAAGAAAAGGTGGATTCATAAATAAAGATTATTTTATAGAGCCAAATTAAACCTTGGCCAAGCTTTGGAATTAAAACATTTTTGTTTGGAATAAAAATAGCAAAGGTTTATTTAAATAAATTAATAAGGATTTAATATCCAATTTTATTTAAATAAAAGGTTTTACCATTTTAATTAAACCATCAAAAACTTATTAAATTATTTTGAATAAGTTTTCCAAAGATTTTATATTCTCAAATAAAACCTACTGAAGAGTTTTGGCTTTATTTTAGATTTCAAAATAAATATTTTAAAATAAAATAAATCCTAGTTGATTTAATAATGAAGGTCTATTGTATTTAATTAATAATGGACCCTAAAATAAAAGGTTATTTTGTTTTAAACAAAATTCCAAGTATTCTTTATTTCCAAATAAAACCTACTGATTTGGTTTGAAAAATATTTGGATTTTAAATGGAGATTTTATTAATTAAATCAAACCCTTCTTTATTAAATAACAAAAGATCCATTTTATTTAATTAAAGAATGAATCCTAAAAAGAATAAAAATTATTATTTTATTTTGGATATTGGTTTATGTTACTGAACAGAACCAAATTCATAGTTGCAAAGTTTGTTGATTGTTTGAATTGAATTGAGTGTGATTTGTTTGTTTGGAATTTCAAAAATAGAAAATGGTAATAGGAAAAGAAAAGGATTCAGAAACAGAAAAAAAATAAGAAAAGGGTCGACCCAACCCAGCAGCCCAACAGGCCCAGAAACAGCCCAGCTCCCCCTCTCCCCGAAAGAAAATGATTCGCACCTCGTTTCTGACCCGAACAGAGTATGACCAGTGGACCCTCCCCTCCTTTCTTTTCCCACTGACCGGTAGGCCCACTTTCCCGCGCGACCCCTTCTCCCTCCCTCGACATCGTTCCTGCCGATGATTTCGCGGCCTTAATTCGCTTTAACTCGACCACCGTTACCAGCTTTGATCACGCAGGTTTAACGCCCATGTCTCCTCTATATTTCCCCTCTGACACACCGCGCTGGCACGCCTCAGACCTCCCCAATTTCCTCCCCGAGCACCCTCTGCTCCGACGAGGTCCGGTGCCGATTCCGGCGACTCGACACCGCCCCAAGCCTCCCTGTGCAGCCGAGCAGCTTCCCCACTCCCAGACACATCTCCCAGTACCTTTAGTTTGACAGCGGGCGCCCCAGAGTGTCGACTACAACAAGCTCTGAACGACGCCGCCGTCCGCCTCAACTCCGGCCAGCCCCACAGGTAGATTCCGGCCGCCCCTCTTCTTCTCGTTCACGCTCACAGCATCTCCGTGATCTCCTGCATCTAACCATACCCTCGGTTGTTCTTCTCGTGATCTGTAGCGTCGACTCCGACCGCAAGCAGGACCATCTGACGCCGACGACGACTCCGGCGAGCGATTACCTCCGTCTCCGTGCGCCGCTTGCTTCCTCAAGAGTACCTTGAGCACCACCTCGTCCTCGCGAACACGGTGAGCACCCCCTCCGTCTTCCTCGCTTCCTAGAACCACCGTAGCACCACCGCCTGGCCGTGCGCCGCCGCTAGCCACCGTCAGTGCCGCTCGCATATGGTCAAACAGACCTGCACCGTAGGATCAAGATCTGGCGCTCACGATTAGTTCACTTAGCACCGAAGGGGTACGTTCTCTGGACCGCGCGATTTGATTTGATCCAACGCACCGCGTTGCCGATCCGGCCGAACCGGTATCGACCAATGAAACAGCGCACGTGGCCAGAATTAGATCTAAAAGCAGATTTGAATCTGATTGAATTGTAAATTTCAAACCCTTGTATCTTTGGATCCACACGTCCAAAAATTACAAATTTTATGTCGTTGGATTCAGGAGAGGAAGACCTAGCCAACCATGCCCTTGGTTTAGCAATTAGTATCTGTTTGTTTGCTTGTTTTTGCAGATTCATTTGTGTGCTTAATTAGATTAGAAAAATTGTTTAAAAATGATTTTAGGGTTAAAACTTTTGCAAAAGGGTTTGTGAAGAACTTACTGACCCTAGGAACCAACCCATGATTTGCAAAATGGATTTGGAAAAGTTTAGAATGGATTTATTGGTTTAGTCCACTTCTAGCTAAATAAAACTATTGTTTTGTTTATAAAAATGGTTTTGAGTAAAAACTTTGGAGAAATTGTTATGAACCAAACCTACTGACCAAAAACACCAAGTTTTAAGAAACAACAAATTAAATGGTGAAACCACTTAAGGTTGTGGTATTGAGAAAATGTTTTTCACCACATAAAATGATGAAAGGATTTGAAAATGGTTCATGGATAAAACCCATTTGCAAATGACTTTGCCATTTTGGTAAATGACCAATTTGGAACTTACAAAGTTTAGAAGCCTAGTGGAAACAAATAAAACCATCTTGTGCATGCTCCCATGCATAACTTAGAACCCTTTGCTTGTGTGTGAAATTGTTTGTTTGACTTTTGGTTTGGAATGTTAGTTGATTTTGTGTTTGCTTGATTGACTTGTAGTGAAGTTAGAGAAGTGTGAGACTAGCAAGATCAAGGAGTGAACCACCATTCCCTACCAAAAAGGCAAGTGACACTATCATCAAAAGTCCTACTATTTTCATTATATCTAGTGGATTTTGAAAACATGCATGAAATCAATTTTATACTTATGCTATGCTAAATCCTAATAGGATTCCCTATACACTCCTTAGTGAAAATATTGTAGTTGTTACATGCTTAGCCATGCTATATTTTGAAAAGAGATTCATGTTGAGATTTTACAAAAGTTGAGAAAAGGACTTGTGTTTTATATAATAAAACAAGGACTCAATGAACCACCTAGGTGGAGGATACTTTAAGTTTTGGAGAAGGTGGCAACAAAAGGAACCATGTTTATGGGAATCACTTTGTGTTGTGCTCCAAAAGAAAACCACCTAGGAAACTTAGAGATTGAACATGCTTCTCCAATTGTGGCTTTCGTGTGCAACCACATGCTATTATGGCTCTGGCTTAGTCAACTACATTGGGAAGACCCATACATTGTCTTTAGTTACTGGACATGGGGATCTGGAATGCTTCATGGGGGCTGAAGACAAGCTAGCAATGGTGTATGGGAGGACCCTTTGGAAAGACTTCGTCACATTCTCAATCTGCCAGTACTCCATCTTGGTGAGCACTAATCCAGTAGGCCACTGGTGGCAACAAGATGGGATTATGACATGTGGGTAAAGTGTACTCCTTCTGCAGAAGATAATAAAATCTAAGTACTTAGCCGTGTCCCCGGTTATGGACAATACTCAGCAACTAAAGTTTGAACTATGGGAGATCTCGACATTCCAACTTCTAATATAAAAACTTGATGCACTTGGGGGTACCAAGGAATTCAAAGAGATTTTGTTAAGCTTGATGCACTTGGGGTTACCAAGGTGCTCAAGAGATTTTGCTTAAAGCATGATGTACTTGGGGTTACCAAGGAACTCATGAGATTTTGATAAAACTTGTTGCACTTGGGGTTACCAAGGAGCTCAAGGGATTTTGACAAGGACTTGAACACTTGAGTTTCTACCAAGGAGTTCAAGGAACTTGGAAAAGAGATTTGACAAAGGACCAAAACCATTTTGAAAAGACAGGATAAATATTGCTTTATGCAAATGAGACTTAAACTCTTCTTAGCCAAATATGCATGTATTGATAGGATCCACTCAAATTATGCATAGTAGTGAAGCTTGCCAATACAATTCAAATGTATTGACCCTTATGGCTGTAACTTGTAATGTTGCAGGTTTGATTGATTTTTAGTGAAGATTGTTTGATTAGGATTACAAAGTCTACAACCAACATCTGCCTGTGGCACTTTGAAGATGAAGGACCCCATGACTATAGTCATTCCGCTGCAATGTAATGTAATAGCAAAATGTGCTATGTTTGATGTAATAAACTTATGTTATTCCTGGTTATAAAGTTATATTATGACCTTTGTTTCTTGATATTACATCTTAACTGTGGATGCTAGCTATTGATCCAGGGACTAGCATTGTAAACACAGGGGGCTCTATCTTATTAAAGATTGGAACCTCTACAATTGAGCTAATCAAGGATTACGATCTGGACATTCACTATCACCCTGGTAAAGCCAACGTGGTAGCAGATGCCCTTAGCAGATTGCCGTGCCGCTTGAACTCCATGATCTTGAAGGAGCAACGAAGCTTGCACAAAGAGATGGAAGATTTTTGAATTGAATTAGTGAGTGAAGGATTTTTTGCTAGCATAGAACTCCAGCCCACTTTGATTAGTCATATTAAAGAGGCGCAGAAGGGAAATGCTAGCATCGACGGAATCAAGCGTCGTATCGTTACAGGCAAAGTACCCGGATTCACTGAAGACGAAGAAGGAGTGCTGTGGTACAAAGGACGCCTTTGTGTACCAGCAGACTCAGAGTTGAAGGGAACTCATGATACTCTTTATTCTATCCACCCCGGAGGAACGAAGATGTATCAAGATTTGAAAGAGCAATTTTGGTGGCATAAGATGAAGAGAGAAATCGGAAGCTATATCTCCAAGTGTGATATATGTCAGCGAGTCAAGGCAGGACATCAAAGACCCGCTGGACTGTTGCAACCCTTACAGATTCCAGAATGGAAATGGGATTCTGTTGGAATGGACTTTATCACCGGATTGCCTACTTCTAGTATGGGAAATGACTCTATCTGGGTCATAGTGGATAGATTGTCCAAAGTTTCCCATTTCTTACCCGTCAAGACCACATATCAGAGTTCGAAGCTAGAGGAGTTATACATCGCTAGAATTGTCAGTTTGCATGGAGTCCCCAAGAACATCGTATCGGATCGAGGAACTCAGTTTACCTCAAGATTCGGGAAGAAAGTTCAAAAAGGTTTAGGAACCCGCCTAGATTTCAGTACCGCGTATCACCCTCAGACCAATGGACAAACGGAGCGAGTAAATCAAATACTCGAAGATATGCTGAGAGCATGTGTGTTAGAATATGGATCTAAGTGGGAAGACTATATGCCGTTTGTAGAATTTTCATACAACAACAGTTACCAAGCCAGTTTGCAAATGGCCCCATTTGAATTCATGTACGGAAGGAAGTGTCGCACCCCTTTGAACTGGTCGGAAGTAGGAGAGAGTTAGATTTTCGGACCCGATATCCTACGAGAAGCAGAAGAGAAGGTTCACAAGATTCGTGAGCACCTCAAGACACCCCAGTCCAGACAGAAGAGTTACGCCGACAAGAGACGTAGAGTCCTCGCCTTCAACATAGGAGATTTTGTTTATCTGAAGGTGTCGCCATTTAAGGGAATGCAGTGTTTCCAACTCAAAGGAAAGTTAGCCCCCAGATATATCGGACCTTTCAAGATTCTGAACCGTCGAGGAGAAGTGTCGTATCAATTGGAACTACCCGAATAGATGTCAGTAGTGCACAATGTGTTCCATATCTCGTTACTTCGCAAGTGTCTCGAAGTCCCAGAGAAGACCGAAGTGTTCAAAAACATCGACCACCGGACCATAGAGATCAACGATGACCTGACCTATCCCGAAGTACCCATCCGTATTTTGGAGGAAGCTTTCAAAACTACCCGAACCCAAAGCATCAAGTTTCTCAAGATTTAGTGGAGCAACCACACAGAAGAGGAAGCTACCTGGGAGCGCGAAGATCACATCAGGACATAGTTTCCCGATCTCTTCAAATCCTAGGTATTCTTTTTTGTCCTTTTCAAATCTCGCGACGAGATTTTGTTTAAGGGGGGAAGGTTTGTAACATCCCAAAAATACTAAACTTGGATCATCAAACTCTAATCATCAAAGTTAGGGTTAACAAAAACTTTTCTAAATAAAATTATGAAAGCATGCATGTGTGTATGCATTTCAATTTGAATTCTTTTGAACCACCTTGTTTGTGTGTTCCTTTTCTTGTAAATGGATTCTTAGGTGAAATAAACATCATCTACACAATTCCCAAACATTTCTCAAAGACAAGTAAATCAAAACAAATAAAATAAGGGAATGGTCATTTTGACCAATTTAACTCCCATGCCTACTTTGGCTGTCCCAAACTTTCAGAACTTAATAGAAACTTTTCTGTATCTTTGCACCCCTTGATTTTACTCATAGCAAAGTATCAATGCCCACCTTGTGATCATCCAGAAACTTTCAAATGCATAGTTTAAATGACAGTTCAAAATTGAATCTTTATCATATGAGAAGATCCCACTTTTTCAAAAACCACTCAAACAAGCTCAACTTTCAAAACCCAAGCATCTGCAGACTCCCCAGCATCAACCAAGCACACCCACCAAGAATCTTTTCAAAATTCAAAACTTGAATTGTTGCGGCCATTTCATCAAACACTTGGTAGACACAAATCATCAAAATCTTAAATAGTATTGTGAGCGGTGATTGAAGCCTAACTTGTTCCCTCTCTAACTCACAACCATCTCAGTAGATCATCTAGCAAGTTAAACCAAGCACTAGAATCACTATAAGCTGGGCAATGACATCAATGGTGAACAGCCGAAGCTCACCATGCCACCCCAGTGGAGACAACAAGCTAGGAGGAGATTTAGTTGTGCCAACCTTGTCTAGGAGGCAGCCCACCGTCCACCGCCACTCACTGTCCCAGCCGCGAGAGTTGCTAAACCCTGGACCACATGCACGGACCACGCCCAGCTCGCCAGCAACCATGCCGAGCATGCGCCAGAGCGCCACGCTCGACTGAAGCCCACAGACCGCGCGCCGCCCTCGCCGCGTGCATACATGATCGCCACCGGCCTAGGAGACCACCAGACATCCCCGTTCGCCGCCCCAGGACGCACAGCCACCGCTCACCGTCGAAGATGCTGTCTCTGCCGCGCAAAGCATCGCGCGTTCCAGACCAAACCGCACCGCGCCTACACGCGCATTAAAGACGTAGAGCATCGCCAGGAGACCACCAAGCGATCGCCACCGCCGGCCATGCCTCTAGCCGCCCGTTGCCATGTCGCCACCGTCGCCTGCCCATCGCGTTCGGTCTTGTCGTCGTGACTATAAATAGAGGACACCCCCAGCCGAATTGAGCACACCATCTCACTCCCCTCTCCTCACTGATCTTGCCACCCCGTTCCTGGATCAAGGCGGGCAGCACTTCGCCGGAATTTCACCGGAGCCTACCGCTGCTGGAGAAGAAGGGGGCCAGCGATTAGAACCGCCCCAGGAGAAGCTGCTGGTACTAGGAGGTTTGTCGTCGTCGACTTTGTCGTTCGCCCGCCTCGCCGACCCTCGCCTAAACCCTGGTGAGCCCCCACCGACCCTCACTGGTCGCGCTAGGTTTCTGTCTCGCCGGCGTTGCCCAACGTTGACGATGACCATCAGTCGTTGGATTAGAACCAGATCGAACGCACCACATCGCCCCATACCGCTTCGCACCCCCTCGTCTCACTGACGTGTACGGATAGTGACTTAACCAGCCCACATAAGCGTTGTGCTTAGCAGGCCGGCCCAGTATCGCTTCCCGCGCAGCCCAGTTATTTGAATTTAACCTTTTCCATTTTATTTCAAACACACTTCTGTACCCAGTTTCAAAAATCAACCCAGGTCGATTCAGTGAACAAAATTGAATGAAACCAATTTTGTTATAAAGGTCTAGGAATGCTATATCCAATCCATTGGATTCAAGTCATTTGGATCTGTAGATCATCCTTGGTAAAAATAACAAGGCAGAAGCTTTTCTGCATTCAAACATTTTTCAAATTTAAACCATAATAGCTTTTGAGTAGATTCCAACTATCAAAAATCACATTTAACCATACCTTTCAGAATATATAAAAATATATAGGTTTACTTACAGAAATAATGACCAAGTAATAAAAGAATGCCACATAGGCATTTCTAGCCACTATAATTAATTAAAATAAAAGAGTAAAACCTTATTAAATTGTGACACCACTTTAAATCACATTCCCATGGACTATAATATGTGGTAATGACATGTGTCAACATGATCCCATGTTTGTTTTGGAGAATATTAAATCTTAAGTAGTTTTTCAATGAGTAGGAATTACTTTTCTAAAAATAAAAGGAATTAAAACCAAGCTTTAATCTTGTAATGTTAATGATGATGCTAGATCATCTATATCACCCTTTGGTGTGATGATTGCAAGTAGTTAAGTATTGTTTGGTGATTTTGTACATCGTATTTATTTATAGACGCTAGTACCGACCAAGGATACGAGGAGGCAGGAGGATACTACGAAGAAGAAGCCGAGGAGAACTTCAACCACTGCTCTGCACAAGGAAATCCTAATACTACTAGTTGAATGTGCAAGCTAACGCTTGCAAGACACTTTACCTATGCAAGCCAATACTTGCTTGTCACCATGCCAACTATATGCCTTAAGCATAGATGATCCTACCCACTTGATAAACCAATCCTAGTTTTTACTTACAAGATTTATACTTTATTTATTTATCAAAGATATTACTTAGAGTTTACTTAAGTGAATTGTAGATACCAGAAAGATATTTGAAGGTTGCATAAAGAGCATAAAATTTGGCCTGAGCTAGATAATCTTGATATCATCCCAAGGCATAAGATTTAACTTAGTTGAAACTCTACTAGTTTACCACCTCTCATTAGTACTTACCCCCACCTGTAGATGCTAGTGCTAAGCATAAAACTTGATCAACATTAGTTAGGAATACTTGTGGAAAAATGGTTATGAAAACCTTGGAATGATGGATCATTCTATTGAAATGTTTTGACATGTGTTTCTGAACACCAGATGATTTTGGTGATCAAAATGTTGAGGCACGAGCCTTAGCCCTTTATAAAACTGATGGTTGTCTGGATGCGATACCATTCCAATTTTATCGTACAACCACAATACCCGAGAATTGGGTAGGGCTTGACTGGAAACTTATATACCTTAGTATTAGTTCCCTCACGGCCAAGGTCTGAGCTGAGGCTACCTTGTGAAGATTGTCCACCTGTGCAGTACCCAAGATGATAGTTGGTCATGGTTGGGAGGCCAAACTTACAGGAGAGGTGCTTATACTAGGGCGTGTAATTGAAAGGTTAGGATCGATTATCCGCATACTGAGTATGGTGAATTCAGGATTTGTTCCTAACGGATGTATGAAATGTTGTGGTGAAAATATACCATCTCTGCAGAGTGTCAAACTATTCGAATAGCTGCGTCCGCGGTTATGGACAGTTGGAGTGGCCATACTGTTCCCCCGTCAGATGTTTTCAAAAAGACTTGTGAAATGAATTGAGACTTTGACTTCACCACAACGGGGTTGTGATATGAAATACAAGTTCCTACTTAGGAGTTATGAAATTGTGACTAGCTTCTCTTGCTTCTCAGCTTAGTAGAGATAAATTTGGCTTCTTGCAAAACAACCATAGAGCCTAGTGTCCTATTAACAAAAACCCCTTCACTTGTTAGTATTAGTTTGCGAGTACTTAAAGAGTACTTATGGCTTTGTACTTGGCTATTCCTGTGGCCAGACTATGAAGAGGAGTACCTGGAGGATGGACCCTAGGAAGGTTACGGCAACTAGGATCATCTCCCATCGTCAGCATTGCCTGTGACCCCGAAGATGGAGCTTCGCCTACGCTACCGTTATTATTATGTATTCCGCTGCTTGAGTTGTATTAAGAACTGGATCATGAGATCCTAATTTGTGTAAGACCTTATGTATGGTTTGTAATGGATGATGTACTGTGGTATCCAATTCTGTTATGTCTCGCAAAAATGGTAATCCTGGGATTGCGATGTATGGCATAACAGGCATCTGGGATTAAAAATCCGGGTGTTGACATATACCAATCACTTGGCCTTTTGCAATGTGGTGCCTAGATATGGTAGGACCATTCTAACCAGTGAGGGGAGGCATGGCTCATATTTTGGTCATGATTGATAAGTTCACCAAGTGGATAGAAGTGAAACCAATGAAAAAGCTGGACGGTAAAATAGCCGTCACATTCTTAAAGGATAAAAACCCGCTTAATGGAACCACTCCAGAGGTCACCTGGTTGTTGGATAGAGGAACTACCCTCAGTGCTATGGAGCCTAAGAACAACTCCGAAACGGTCAACGGGTTATACGCCATTTTTCCTCGTGTATGGGGGAGAAGCAGTTTTGCCTGTCGACATAGAGTATGACTCGCAAGGAATAAGGCTATACTCGGAAGCCGAGTTAAAAGAGGCCCGAGAAGATGGAGTAGATTTACTCGAAGAAGCAAGGGAACTGGCATTATCCATATCCGCTATATATCAACAGAATCTCCAACGCTACCATAGTCGGAAAGTGCAACCTCGTGTTTTTCGAGAATGGGATATGGTGCTAAGGCTGGTGCAGCGCACAGCGGGAATGCATAAATTATCACCCCATGGGAAGGACCATTCATTGTAAGCAAAGCATTGCACAATGATTCATATTATCTCATAGACACTCGTGAAGCCCAAAAGAACAAGGCAGACAGGTCAGGAGATGAGACCAAAAGCCCATGGAATGTGGCACTACTTCGTGCCTTCTATACCTAGGAGAAGCAATGCATGTATCACTCGAACTCTCATATGTCGGACGTGTGTGTCGGCTATGTTCTTATAATAAAATGGTATGATTCGAAAAACTGACTCGGGGACTACCCCTTAAGTTTTCCCTCTCAATTATTTTATGTCGGCTAGCGTGACACCCGAAATTTATCTCGGAACAAGTAGTGTTTACTCGGAAAAAATCAACTCTTCGACTATGTTGTTGTCCGAAAACACGGCTTCATGGCAAGCAAGAGGAAAGGATGTATGACGGGTAAACACGAAAGCCGGATAAGTGCAAAGGAGAAACGCGAGCCGGCTTTAAGATTTTGCCTAACTCTCTGCAGGTCACGTTATACTGCGTGTCGAACAATCTCGGCCTAATGGTCCAAGTTTCATATCCGCTAACTATATCCTTGGTACTTTGAGACTCTAATGTCGAACGCCGAAAAAGGTAGACATGGGCCAAAGTCAAGGAAAGGTGACATGGAAAAATGAAACTCGGGGACTTGCCGTTGAATGGTTCACATTCAGAACATAACGTAAATATATAAAGCCTATCAAAAGGCGCATAATCAAACTTGAAGTGCAATGTATGTTACATCTGTACCCGGCATACCGGGGATCTAATCAAAAGTTCAAGTATTTGTTAACCTAAGAAGCAGAAGGACTCGGAGGAGCACCCTTGGATCCAGGAGCGTCGCTTGGAGCATCGGCCGAGTCAGGGGCATCCGTGGCTGGGTCATCCGGACCATCTGACTCGGTTGCTTCGCTGTCGCCGCCCTCTTCATCAGCAACTTCAACGAGCAGGTCGCCAAGGTCGAGGAAGCTGGGCCCATCGCACCAAGCGTGCACCATGGTATAATCGATCATGGCGTAAGCTCGCTCCTGGCGTTTCTTGATCAGCTCCGGGTCATTCAGCCACCATCTCCTCTTATACGAGCAAGAACATAAAGATTGATGTCCTCGTACCATGAAAGCACGAAGGAGAGAGCCTTGTTCGCTGCAGCTCGGCCGGCCGACTCATGCCATTGATCCAACCGGTCTTTAGTAAGGCGCAATCTCTCAGCAAGTGGCTCGATGAGTTCAGGTGTGTCTTCATTTGTCCAGAGCATGCGAAACGCATGAATAGCCGACTTGAGAAGGTCCACACTACAAGACTTGAGGGTCCTGACACGTTCGGACACCGCTTCGAGAAGCTCCTCTGTAAGAGGTCCCAACCTTTAATAAGGGAGAGATCCTTGTGTTTACAATGCTAGTCCCTGGATCAATAGCTAGCATCCACAGTTAAGATGTAATATCAAGAAACAAAGGTCATAATACAACTTAATAACCAGGAATAAAATAATTCATTACATCTTACATAGCTCATTTGGCTGTCTCAATAAAAATGCAGCAGAAATAAATATAGCATGGAGTCCTTCATCTTCAAAGTGCCATAGGCAATCATGTTGGTTGTAGACTTGTAATCCTAATCAACATACTTTACTAACATAAAAAAAACCTGCAACATAATAAGTTACATCCACAAGGGTCAATACATTTGAATTGTATTGGCAAGTGATACTATGGTAGTATGGTGGAGACTAACATCTATATGCACTTGGATAAGTGGAGCTTGCTTTGCTCAAGATAGTTTTCCTTATCATTTGAAAACACTAAGTTTTTGTTTGTCAAAATCACCCAAGGCATCTCCCAATAGAAATTGGTGATCCTTCAACCCTTGTTCAACCACAAGTTTTTAACTAAGAAAATTGGGATGAGGAGATTCTTGATAGCTTCCATGTCTTGATGCTCAAATTGTCCATTGTCGGGGACACGGCTAAGTACTTAGATTTTACACTCTGCAGAGGTGGTGCACTTTCCCCACAAGACTTGGTTTCACCAAGACAAGATCTTTCAGAAGTATTCCCTTAGACCAGAATGGACACGCTCCAACCAATCAAACCCCTACCACCAACTGTCCATTTGGCTAAGTTATTGCAACCTATATGATCCAGGCAGAGCCCATAATGCCAAGTGGTTGCACTTGAAGCTTCTCAACATTTGACATCTCAAATCTCTTTGTTCCTGGGTGGCACTCCACAAGTGAGATAAACAAGCTAAACCATAGAAATGGGCCTTATGTAACCACTCAACCAAAACCACTAAGCAATTACCATTCCACCCAGGTGATTCATTCACTTAGTAGTTTTATTAAACAAAAACCTAAGTCTTAGCAAAATTTCCATAACATGTATATATAGTAACCCTTGTTTGCTACTAGCTAGGCTAAGCATGATAGTAGTAGGAATCTTGACTTAGGAATAATTCTACTAAGGTTTCATATATTAGGATTTCCCATTGCATAGTTTATACTTAGCAAAATTCCATGCAAGTCCTACTTAGAAATATCACTAATCCATAGGGAAAATAATGTGACAAAAGTATGAAGCATCACTTGCCTTTTTGGTAGAGAATTATAAGTTCACTCCTTGATCTTGCAATAGTCACACTCTTCAAATTCCACTACAATTCAATCAAGCAAGCAAATATTCAATCTACCTTTCAAGCAATCATCACATAAAATAATAAAACAAGGCAATGCATGCAAGCATGCCAAAGATTGTTTTATTTGGAAAAATGGTTTATATAGGTTATAAACATCATAAAATATCTATTGGTCATTTATAAATGTGGTAAAGTCATTTGTAAATGTGGCAAAACCATTTGATATCAAGTTTAGTGAAAATGGCCATTTTAAGTCATTTTTGTTTTGCTAGAAATGGTTCAAACCAAAGTAATATTTTCTAGTGTTTGACAAATGCATTTTAAACACAAATGTTAGTGTTTTATGGTCAAGTGTTTAATATTAAAACCATTTGCAAAAGGTTTCACCTATAAACCATTTTTATACCCAAAACATTATTTTATGTAGTTGGAAATGCCTTTAGCAAAGTAATAATTTTTATAGGGTTCACCAAATATATTTTCAAATAATAAAACTTGGTGTTTAGGGTTAGAGAGTTTAAATCAAATCATTTTCCAAAGGTTTTACTCAAAAAGCATTTTTAACACATAATATTTTTATTTGACTAGAAATGTTTTAATTCAAAGATTTATTCTTTAACTTCACAAAATATGTTTTTGAATCCACAAGTTGGTTTATATGGTCAGTAGGTTCAAAACAATCCAATTGCCAAAGATTTTACCTTAAAAATATTTCTAGAATAATTTTTATATTCAAATTATTCCTACACAAGGTTCTGCAAAAAAACCAATTTAACAGAAGAAATTAATTAAACAAAGTGCATGGTTGGATAGAGTTTGTTTTGCTGATTCCATTGATATAAAATTTGCAAAGTTTGGACGTGTGGATTAAAAGTTATGCAATTTACAAGTTTGAATATCTATTAGAATAGTTTCTGTTTTAAAAACAAAAGGCTGTCCACGTGGAATGCTCTGATAGGTCAAAAGTGGTTCGCATGGATCAGCTGCTGTGGGGCGTTGGATATAATTAGATCTGAGAGGCTCAGATCATCGCATACCCCTTCGTGTTATGTTCTATCGTAGCCAATGGATCGAGATCCTACGGCCGTTGATCAAACGACCAATAACTGGCGGCACGCGGCGACGGTGAGCGGCAGCGCGCTCGGTCTACGTCGGTGTGGTGGATACTGGAAGCGAGGGAGAGAATGGGAAAGCTCACCAGGTTCGCCGAAACGTGCTGAAGCTCAACGCGGCGGCGCGCTCGAGGATGTTCGTAATTTCTCGCCGGAGTTGTCGCGGCGTCGGGCATCCACTGTTTGTAGACTGGGACGAGCTTCTGGGGCGCAAGAAGGCAAGTCAGACGTTAGAGAGATGCGCACAGTCCCGAGGGTTGCAGGAATGCTCACCTGAACACGAGGGGCGCTTGGGGTCGATGTTAGTAGCTCGCCGGAGTTGAAGCAGATGGCGATGGTGTACTGTCGAGCTCGTAGTCGAGGCTACGGTGCTCGGGCGGGCAAGCTGGCGCTACGGAGAGGTTCGCCAGGTGATGGGGAATGCGCTCGTGTGGTCGAGGGGGCGAGGGGCGACGGTATCTGGCCGGAATTGGAGAAGAGGCTCGTCGGAGACATAGATGCTCAAGTGCGAAATCGGGGCAGCCCTGTGGCCGAGAGGGAGGGGTGAGCGAGGGGAAATGGAGAGGAGTTGTGGGTGTTTAAGGGAGCGTGGTCGCGGTGAGGTTTTAGCGCGGCAGTAACGCGTATTGATGCGAGTTAAAACGAGAAGAAACGACCGGCGAGAGGGGCGTGGTCACCGCGGGGTGAGGAAGAAGGGTCTGGCATGTGGGGCTTCTTCGTCAGCGAGAGAGAGAGGAGTGGCGGGGTCCCGAAGTCAAAGAGGGTGCGGGTGAGTGGCTGGGTGAAAAACGATTCGCCGGGGTGGTTCAGTTGGGCTGGGGAGTGGGCTGGACTAGGCCTGTTAGGTTAGTTTGCTTCTTTCCCCCTTTTTTTACTCTGAATCCTTTTTATTTTTGTGTTTTCATTTTTTCTGTTTTGATTTTGTTTAAATGATTTCAAACCTTGTTTAAATTCAAACCTTTTTCAAATGTTCAGTATATTTCCATACTGTTTAAACTTGTAATTTAAATACGATTTTAGGAATAATTCTTTTATTCTTCTTATGGTTTTATTCTTTATTTAAACAAGCATATGCCATTAATCAACTAAGATTAAATATATTTTCAAATCCTTTATTTGAATTCCAATTTTCACTAAACTTTTTCAGTAGGTTTATTTATTCAAATGGGGTGTTAAATAATTTACCTTGAATTATTCAAAATATTTTAATATGATTATTAACCATTTAACTTGGGCAATTGTCTTTATTCCAATGAAATCAAATATGGTTTTAATTCCATATAACTTTAAATGATTCTTTTATTTCATATAAGTTAATTAAATAACTTTTGTTTCACTTGGCAATTTCAATTATTATTTTCCCATGATTTACTTAATCGTTCTCATTAGGGATTTTGTCTTTATTCAAAATAGAAATAGAGTTTGGTTAATGCCGAAATATTTTATTTGAATATTCTTTATCCTTCTATTTTATTTGGATTTGGATTATATTCATTCCATTTGCTTATGGACCAGGCCAAGTTGTAATTTGGTTTTAAATACTCCTTATTTATTTATTCCTTCCTTTATCTTATAAAATCCATATCTTTTTATTTAAGGATCAAAAAAATGGTGATTCCAACTTGTAAAATCTTGTTTAATATTTATTTATCCTTTTAAATCTCTTTAGGATTATTTGCTCACCATTTGGTAAGGATTTTTAGATAGGTGCTTTATTAGCCTTGGAAATTCAATTTCCTTATCTTACTAAATTCATAAGATTTTATCTATGGCTCCAAATTAAGTGAAACCAATTTCTATTGTTTTATAATATTTCTATTTGTCATTCTTGATCATTTATAAATGTTTGTTGACAAATTTTATGTGGATCAAATCCTTAGTCTTTGAGATAACTTGGAAATCTCCCATTAGGGTTTTAGGGTTTTGGTTTATTTTCCAAGTGTTTAAATTTCAAGATGCCTTTATGAAGAATGCATTTCACTTGAATTAAATTTAGTTGGATTCAAATTTTATTCAAAGTTTGTTCAAGATGGGTTTTAATGTTTCCATTTAGAAACGAAAGTTTCTTTTCACCCAAAATTTCAACAATTATTTACTTTATTTATTTATTTTTCACATTTCAAAATTTTGAAAATTTTGGGATGTGACATCCTCCATGGACACCTCGCTGTCGGCCAGAGCACCAGATTCGGCCCTCACTTTCTTCATGGCTCGGATGGCAAACATATTGTCCTCAGGAAAATTCTCTACAAGCAAAAAGAGAAAGTTAGCAAAATAACAAAAGTAGATGGAAGAAGTCCAGAGCGACCTATACAGTGCAAAAAGAGTAAGAACTCACTACCGAGAAAGAAGTTTATAGTGGCGAGCTTGCCATGCCAAGTTTTGGCCTTGGCTTGGAGGGCGTCAAAGTTCAGATTTTCCGACTCAACCGACGACTCGGCCTCATCGAGTAGCCTCTTGGCCTTCTCGGTGCTGGCGGCATGCTGCTCATTCTTCTCGGCAAGCTCCTCCTTCAGCCCCTTCACCTTGGCCAAGTGCTTCTGCTCGGCCTGCTGCTCACTCTTCTCGTCAAGCTCCTCCCTTAGCCCCTTCACCTCGGCCATAAGCTTCTTCAGCCGAGTCACCTCATCTCGCTCCTTCTGGAGTTCGGCTTGGTGCTTCTCTTCTTATTCGTAACAAATTACTTGTCAGCACCAACAGGAACCTTCAGCTATCAGATTAATGAGGCAAGAAACTTACTATCGGCCTCGCTGATCTGCGAGTGAAGAGACTCGATGGTGGAATGAGCGGAGGCTGTGAGAAAAGAACTAGAAAAGATTGAGGAAATGAACCAAAGAAAAATACACTGAATAGATAAAGGACGACTAAGGATATTACCTTGGCCTTGGGTGTCAATCTATAGCTTTTCATACGCAAGTTCAAGCTTGCGATGCACCAGAACGAGAGCTTGGTGCACCTTGGTGCCCTCGTTATGCGTGAGCTGGACAAAGAAGACAGATAGTAAGGAAATGTCAAGTCAAGCAGCCTGCTGGATTAAAAAGCTTAAGAGCTTACAACTGAGTAGGTTCCTTACTCGACAGTAACCTCGTGGGCTAGGGATCGAAGATCTAACATATGAATTTGGCATAAGGAAATTAAAAAGCTTATGAGCTTATATCTGAGTAAGTTCCTTACTCAACAGTAACCTCGAGGGATAGGGATCGAATCTCTAACATGCAAGCTTGGTGTGAAATATTTAAAGACTAAGTGATTATAGAAAGCTTACGGCCGAGTAAGTTCCTTACTCGGCAGTAACCTTGGGGACTAGGTGATATGTATAAAGGGGATACTCAACAATACAAAAGAGTAAGAAGTTACTTTACCTTATTCACTTCATCGGAGCAGGCCATTAGGGATATGGCCTATTGGGTCATGCCAGAGATGGCATTAGGGCCCAGCTTCAGTTTCTTGCCAGCGCGGGTGCTGACCTCCTGCTCGCCAGCTGCATTCCATGCCAAAGCATAAGGCTGAGCCGAACCAAGGCGTTTCCCACTGAGCGTCCGAGTGAGAACTTGACCCATTTTCAGGGTAGTTCCCACGTTGGCACGGGTCACTGCAGCACTAGTATGGAGGGTAACAGCCTTAGAGCCATCACCTGACCCGGCAGCCGCGGATTCGCCCGCCTTGACCGTTGAAGCGAGCATTGTTGCCAATGTCGGAGGCCGTATCTGAGGAGAAGAACCCGGAGCGTAGAACAACGTTGTTTGCTTGGAGGAGGCGGATTTGCCGAATAAAGGGGCGAGCAGAGCCAGAGGCCTTGGGCTGGGTCTGGCCCTTTGACAAAATGGGAGAGCGAGTAGGAGGATTTGGAGAAGAAAGTGGAGCCGGCTGACTGGGCTCAACAATTGTGCTGGCTCCAAGATCAGGAAGTTTTTCATTCGCACCAGCCTGAGGGCCGATGCCAGAGGAACTGGTGGCGGAAGGTTTCTCAGCGCTAGAATCACTGTCACCAATATCAGAAAATTGTTCCTGGACAGCACCAGGGGCGCTAGCCAAATGACCCACCGGGTCTGACTAACACTGAGAGGCGTGAGCCTCAATAATAGTGGGAGCCTCGACTCGGACTGAACTCGGCGCCGTCGAATAAACTGGAGGACGCACAGGCCTTAGCGGCGAGGCGATGCTAGAAGCAGCCTGGTTCACCAACAAAGGTGCGACGCTGAAAACAACGAGACATTTATAAGAGAACATCTATGACAAATAAGAAAGAACGAAGAAAGCAGAGTGTAAAAACTTACCCGGTGACGACCGGGTCGCGGGTGACTCGGCGCCCAGCGGCTTGGCGATTCTCAGCCAGAGTTGCAGCAGCAGAGGCAGCAGGAGCTGCTGGAGTGGGCTTGCTCTTCTTGGCCGGTTGAGTGCTGGAGGAGGCTCCGTGTCGCTTCATCCTGGAGACGGGGATCTTGCCGACTCCACCCACGGCGAGAGGAGGAGTGTCATGTACCTGGCCAGCTGCATAAGTAAATAACAGGCTTACTCAGATAAGTTGGGAGACTAAGGTCGCAAGGCATGTACCTCCAAAAGCGTACAATCATCATCCTCATCATCGTCATACCAATCTTGTAAGGGATTGCGAGATCGACTCTTACCCGAAGCTGAAGTAGCCGCAGCATGCGGGATGGGCATGAAGCACTCCAGGTCATACTCGACTTCATCAGAGTCAGAGCGATCCCCGTTATAACCGCAGGGAGGGATAGTACTGTCATCAACCTGGTGAACAAGATTCTGTGAAAGACAAATAGAATGAGTAACCAAAAGCTAGACTAAGAGTGGCAAAAGAGCTAAAGCCGACTCGGCAAGGAAAACGACTCGGAAAACATACCCAGGGGACAGGCCTGACCTGACTAAACGGAGGGCAACTCCAAGCCCAACCATCCTCCAAGTTCAGTTTAAAGATTGAGCTTACTCGGCAGGCAATGGAGTCATGGGTGAGCTCCTTAGTGGAGTGCCGAGTTGAATCATGGGAGCCACTCATGAAGCACATCTTGTGGCTCCTCGCTTGGATGGGGCTTACCCGGCGTGACATGAAGGTGCACATGAGGTTAGTATCGGCAAGATGAAAGTTTTCATCCCGCGACAACAACCTTTCCAGGATCGCGTTAGCCTCATTCACCGCAGTGTCTTGGTCACGTGGGTCAAGCTCCAGAGCTTCTTGCTGAGGACCTCGTCCGAGAAAGGGGGGAGCCGGATGTTATCGGTTGGCCCGCTGTTTTTGACATAGAAAAAGGTCCTATGCCACTTCTTGCAAGAATCAAGCCCAGCAACCCAAGGAAAGATGGAGTCTCTCCTGGGCGTGATGCTAGCGGCACCGCACCGAGTCGGCTTCTTCTCGGCTCGAGGAGCACTAGGATGGGGAACAACCTGAACCCTAAATCTAAAATATTTGGCCCACAGAAGAACTGTAGGCCAAATTCCGAGGTAAGCCTCGCAAGCAAAGATAAAGCAGGAAAGAGAGCCAATCGCATTGGCAGGAAGATGATGGGTTTGCAGATGGAAGGTGGAGAGAAACGAGGAGAAGAAGTTGCTCACTGGAAGAGCGAAACCGCGCTCATAGTTAGAAAGGAAAACCACCCGCTCGTTAGCTTCAGGTTTGGGAGAGATCTCACCGGCGGGAAGACGGAAATCCACTTGCAGCGGAATGCGCCTGGTGGAGCGGAGCCATTCTACCTCCTCGGTGGAGACCTCTGAGCCTTCCCAGCCGCCACGCTCGCCGGCGGGAACCTCCTGCTCCTCTGCACCATTAGCGCCGTCACGAGCATCCATCACCCTCGCAGACTCATTCTCCTCCACCGTCGGGAGAGGCTTGGAAGAACACGGACCCGTGGTGGAATGGAAAGAGATGTGGAGCAATTGCAGGGCAAGAACAGGATGAAGAAGAAACAGCAAAGGAAGAAGAATAGGCAAGGGAAAACTGAATGGGCGTGGGGGAAGTGGAAACCCCCAACCCCTACTTAAGGACAGTAAAAACCCTGTTCGTGGGATCTATCTGTGCCGTGCGGCCAGCGTGTGGCCGTGTACCAGGCCGAGTAAGCCGATGGGACTGCCACGTCATGAGAGGAAGGACAAGGGGCGCAGGCTGATGGGACTGCCACAGTGACAGGGAATAACCGCGCAGCCGTCATTGTGCCGCCAGAGATTGGAACAAAATTTGAGGCAAGTAATCATGATTACTAGCTATCAGTGACTGAAGCACGCCAAAAATTACTCGGAATTGGCCAAAGTGACTCGGCTTGAGGAAAAAATGAGCCAAGAAGTCAAAGAGTGGATTCAAAAACTGTCAGACAGACCCAGCAAGGTGCAAGATTGCGACAAATAAGGACAAAAACTAAGTTTCAATCACATAAAAGGAACCAGTAGATGCCTAACAGCTTGAACTGCTTGACCTCACCGGCTTCGGGGACTAATGTTGGGGGGATAACCCCCGGTAGGGTCACGAGAGGTGAAACATAGCACATCTTGGTTAGCTCCGAGTAAAGAAAGAACCAGGACGGGTAAGAACGGCCGAGTAAGAGAAGCATGAGCGGCCAACATATAAACTATGTCGGCCCGCATAAGACAAAGTTGTGATTCTTGCAGGAACCGACGAGCTGAGTCTACCGAGGAAGGGCCGAGTCAAGTAGGACGCGTGGCACCTTTCCGAGTAAGGTTCAGGAGGGACAATGGTAAAGCATGGTCAAAAGAGAAGGGCGATGCCGAGTGACACAAAAGGGCTCGGGTGATGCCCAAAGCACACGCTGACATACAAAGTAACAGCATGACGCCAAAAGGAACAGGAAACAGCGTACCAGAAGACCGTTAGCTATCAAGCTTTATGGACTGGGCCATTGGGCTTAGGCCAAGCCCATGACCCGGACCACATTGTAGGGACAAAGATCCAAACAGTAAACCCTAGAACCCAAAGGGGTATAAGCTAGCTAGCACTGCCTATATAAGGAAGGGCATAGCTGTAGTAGAAGGGGTTGGACCAAGTAGGGAACTAGTGCAGTAAACCCTAGTTCATACATCTCAAGGAGCACTTGTAATCTTCGGGTATCAACCAAATCACTAAGTCTGGAGAGTTCTTCTTGTTCTTCGTGCATGGCTCGATCGTGTATTCCCTCCCCGGTGACCACAAGCACCCATTCGGCCCCCAACTTAAGCCTACCCATGGCATCTGCCGTGGCACCACCACGACACTTTATTTACTATTGCGCGTAGAGCGCCTATACTGTTTAGGTAAGCGGAGTGTTTTCACGGTATCGACAAGCCCAGTCACACTTTCGTGTTCCCAGTCATTTACAGCCATTGATGCAAAACCCTCGGTCCATCGCGGATCCGGCCAACTTCGTAGCAGGTAGCTTAGCGGGGTGGCTCCCTAAAATCAAATATGAATCTTGCGAATGTTTTGTCGTGATGCCTCGTTGGGTTTTCATTTGGTTTTTCCGAGGTTGATCGTGTGTGTGTTGCTATTTGTGCACCCCTGCAGGGTAAATCTTTCTGAAAGCCTTGTCTGTGGTTATGGACGACTTGGAGCATAGTTTATCGATCATAGACAAGCATAACTAAAGCACCGCTTTTAAATTGACTAAGACATGACTAGTAATAGCGCAACCCACATGGAATGATTAATAAAATTGCCAACGGATGGGATGTTCTTCCGCCTTCTCGTTCGGGAATGGGGAGGTGGGTGAGTGAGCTTCATCAACGTTGATGTATATCTGTTGGGTAATTAACTATTGTTTATTTAACGAATGTCCGTCTATCATTGATTAGGCGGATGTTGTAGCGTGTCTCTATAGAACTGTTAGGCTTTATTTTCGTTGCAATTGCGTCACCCTCAAGTTGTCCCCTTTAGATGCAAAAACACTTGTTGAGCCCCCTAGGGTCTCACACGATAAATATTTGGTTTAGATGGATAGGTATACCCAAAGGAAGGCTACTGGGTTGAAGTGACCGATGATGGTGACAACAACCATTTGGCGTAGAGTTTCCGGGGCTTGGAGATCTTGAGATCATGTGGGAGGGATGTTCTTATTTTCAGGGAGTCTTACCCCGATTTGCTTCATGTCCGTACTCGGATCTTGTCTTCCGCTTCCGCTTGATACTCTGATGTATGCTATTTGAGGATGTATCCTAAACTATTAGAATTATTTAGGATATTTTGGATCTTACCATATGGTGTTGAATACTTCTATTTCTTCTAGATGGATGGCTCTGATGTACTCTTGTATGTCGTTGGCATACATGCTCATTTTGTATGCTTGACTCGCAGTCCAGCTAGCTACGTCTCTCGCACTTGAAGCTATAACCATGAGGAGTGGATGGGGTGTTGGACGGTACCATGCCCTGTTCCAAGTAGACGGGCCTGCTCGTGGGCGTCCTTTAGGCCTCCACAGTAGTACCACCCTTTGCACTCGTGGGTTATACCGGCTTGCGATTTAGAGCGTAGGGTCCAAGGGATTACATCTGGTATCCAAGCCATTCCGCCCTTTAGGGTCTCAGCCAAGATGGTCGTTGTCAGTCTAGAAAATATTTTGGTAGTTATGTATATTAGGAAAAAACTAAATGTGAGAGTAGGACTGCTTCCACTTTTCTTCTTACCCACCCACCCTTTTTCTGGTAAGGAAGTGTAACGTATATCAATCCTATTCTAAAAATTTAAATTAGGGTTCTTGTGTTCTGGGTTTCCGTAGTACCATAAGATGTGTGTTGTTAAATCATTTTGTCTATCTATTGCATCCAATTTGTTATCGTATTCTACCTTTGGTTATCAACTGCTGGTACATTCCATAGCGACAGGCTTTTATGAACCGACGCGATCTACCTGACTCCTTTCTACCAACGTGATCTAGTTAGGGGTGTTCGATATCTAAGTATGTTTTCACGTGACGTGGAATTACTAACTTTCATCTGTTAAGTGAGTTTGCGCATTTCAGTGATACTATTGTCAGAGTTGGATCGCACGAGTTTTCCTATTCATCTATGGAGAAATGCTTCGAGTGCAGGATGGATTCATGACCATATCACTACTCTTAGCATCCGCTCTTTTGCATCGAATTGGTGGATTAATGTGATTTTACTATGCTCAATGGAAGATTACAATGCTGAAAATTGCGGAAATTTTTTCTTTGGTTGATTCGTCTTTCACACTCCTTTTCAGTCGTGTGCGATATGTTAACAGTCTCTTAGGTGCTATGAACTTTGTTTGATATTTTAATATCATATTAGTAAATTGTATCCTCTAATCATGGTTAATTCCATTTTTAGTACTCTTCTAGATTACTAAATATTCTCAATTATGGTACTAATGTAAGCTCTTGCATATGTATTAGGATGGCACCTCCACCGCGTAAAAATGTATAAGACGAAGCTCCGGGTTTGCCCGAGTTGGGTGTTGCTCTTGTCAGCATTGCTACTACACTGGGGGCAATGCAACATAACCAGCTGAGGTTCGAAGAAACCGTTAGGAGGAATGAGTTTGCTCCACCTCCTCCGCCTCCACAGCGTGGCACCTTGAAGGACTTCCTGAAGTTTAACCCTCGGCAGTTTGAGATGATAGTCGAGCCACTCGATGCGTATGATTGGCTTCATGAGACCACAAAGCTATTGGATAATGCTGATGTGACTGAACAGGACAGAGTCAAGTGTGCTACTCCCCTTCTCCAGGGAGAGGCCACACTTTGGTGGGAGAACTACCTGAGGTCAAGCCCGCCTGGTTTTCAGCCATCTTGGGGGCAATTCTCTGATGCTTTCAAGGAACAGTATCTACCTGAGATTGTGATGGAAAGAATGAAGGAGGTGTTTCTCCACTTGAACCAGGGCAACGACAACATCAACACCTATATCAGGAACATCACTAAGCTATCTCGCTATGGATGCGATGAAGTGTCTGATGACAAAAAGAGATAGAAGAGGTTCCTTCAAGGTATCAAGCCTTCGATCAAGTATGCTTTGACCCATGCAAGCACCAGTTCTCTTCTCAAACTTCAACAAGCGGTTCTCCAAGAAGAGTCGAGCAAACAGGCTTACGAAGAATCCAAGAAGCATGGCCGTGATGTTGGGTCTTCCTTTGGGCCGCTCCTTCCAAGCGTCGCATGTGGTTTCCTGCTACCACACCGTCGCTCCCCGCTCCTCCAAGACCGACAAATTTTGCTCAAAGGCCACCGAACTCTTACAACGCTGCACCTGGGGGCTACAACAACAACTACCCCAGGGCGCCGTATGGTGGTTACTCGGCTCCACTCCCAAGTGGCGCTTGCTTCACCTGTAGGAACTTTGGGCATCAACAGTGGAATTTCTCAATGAACAACAAGTCTCTTCCTCCACCCCCGCCAAGACCTGCTTCGACTACTGCTTTGGTTCGGGCACCTGCTCCACGGGCTCCCAACACCAACAACAAGCCCGGGGTAGCCACTGCTCGAGTCAACAACGTCAACATGGTTCAAGCTGAACATGCTCCTGGAGCCATATTGGGTATGCTTCCCATCAACTCAGTCTCTGGACGAGTATTGTTTGATACTGGGGCATCACATTAGTTTGTGTCTCACAAGTTTTCAAATGAGAATGATTTGTCCATCGATCCTCTAGCCAAAATTTTAATGGTTCTTTCTCCTGGGGCAACAATGGCTTCTTCCAAGATAAGTCGTGACAACCACATTTTAGATTGTTGGCTCTTCTTTCACAACCTCTTTGATTGTTATGGGAAACTCTGATATTGATGTCATCTTGGGCATGGATTGGCTAAGTGCAAATGAAACCATGATCGATTGCACTGATTACTCAGTTTCCTTGAAGATTCCTGAGGGCCACATTGTCTATTCTCCAAGGCAGAATCCCTCAATTCAGCTCTATTCTCTGGGTGTTCAGAATGTGGATGTTATGGATGCTCTACAAAGTGTACCGGTGGTCTACGAGTTTCCGGATGTTTTTCCTAAAGAGCTACCAGGTATGCCTCCTGATAGTGAGGTTAAGTTTGTGATTGACCTAGAGCCTGGAACCGCTCCTATTTCCAAGAGTCCTTATAAAATGGGACCTAATGAGCTAGCTGAACTCAAGCGGCAACTCGATGAGCATGAAAAATTGGGGTTTATCCAACACAGCACTTCCTCTTGGGGTATCCCAACAATTTTTGTCAAGAAGAAAGACTGGACTGATCGACTTTACGTTGACTACCGAGCTCTCAATGCTAAAACAATCAAGAACAAGTAACCTCTTCCTCGAATCAACGATCTATTCGATCAACTCGCAGGAGCTGTGGTGTTCTCTAAGCTTGATTTGAGGAGTAGATACCATCAGATCAAGATTCGCAAATAAGATATTCCTAAAATGGCATTCACTACTCGCTATGGCATGTATGAGTACCCGGTCATGTCCTTTGGTCTCACTAATGCACCTGCTACATTCTCTAGGCTCATGAACTCGGTCTTCCTGGAGTATCTCGACAAGTTCGTGGTGGTTTATCTTGATGATATTCTTGTCTATTCCAAGTCTCAAGAGAAACATGCTAAACACCTCCGTTGCATCCTCACCAAGCTTCGCGAGAACCGCCTGTATGCAAAGTTCTCCAAGTGCGAGTTTTGGCTACCGAAAGTCACCTACCTGGGGCATGTTATCCTTGCAGAGGGCATTTCTGTCAACCCGGTAACTGTTCAGACTATAGTGGAATGGCTTCCTACAAAAAATGTCAAAGAAGTTCGCAGCTTCGTCAGATTGGCGAGCTATTGTCGTCGATTCATCCAAAACTTCTCCAAGATTGCCAAGCCTCTGACCGATCTCCTCAAGAAAGGGAAGAAATACCTTTGGACACCGGCGTACCAAACTAGCTTTGAAACTCTCAAGGAAAAACTCACCTCCACTCCTGTCTTGATTCCTCCAGATACATCGAAGCTATTTCAGATCTTCTGTGATGATTCACTCCAAGGGCTTGGTGCCGTTCTCATGCAAGACAAGCAATGCATTGCATATGTTTCTCGTCAATTGAAAACTCATGAAGTCAACTATCCTACTCCTGATCTGGAACTTGCAGCTTTTGTCGTTGCCTTGAAGTTATGGAGGCATTACCTTCCTGGCAACAAATGTGAGATTTTCTTAGATCACAAACGTGTGGCATCCCGCAAAACCACTACTAGAAAATCGCGTTGTTTTTGTGCATTGCATCATCATGACCGTATGCTCATGTCATCATGCCACATTGCATTTGGACATCGTCATCATCTTGCATTTGCTTGCATAAAATTATTTTCGGAAAAACCTAGTTTTGTTTTCTAAACGCCCCAACCTCCTCCGGGCCGCCTCCGCCCTCCGAGTACCACCTCCCGCGCGCCTCGCCGCCTCGCGGCCAGCAACCTCCCGCCGCCGCCATCCTCCTCGTCTGCGGCCGCTCCGCCCGCCGGCCTCCCCGCCCGGCCGCTGCCCCGTGCCCGAGCCGGCCCCGCGCCCCCCGTCGTCTCCGGCCGCCTGCGAGTTCTCCCCCGCGTCCACGCCCGCCGGCCGCCGCTCGACGCCATCGTCCCTCGCCGGTCCCGCGCCTCCGTCGGTCTCCGCCTCGCCGGACGCCACGACGCACCCCGCCGGCCCCCTCCCGAGCCGCCAGGCGCCGCCGTTCGACCGCGTCGGTCGCCGCACCTCATCTCGGCCATCCTCTGCTCGCAGCGCCAAGGCCCTCTGGTTTTCGATGTTGCCGTGTTTGTGTTCTTTGAGACACGCGTATAGTACCTGATTTGAGAATGATACGAGGATGTATGCAAATCGGTGGCGGATATTGTTACGGTGGTGATGACGGTTCTTCTACAACGGCCGACAGGATCGTTCCCAGATTGGTGTGACCCGAAGACCATCGGAGTTCGCTACCGAAGAAAAGATGTCTGACATTATCTCTGTCTTGGAACAACAAGCTCTCCTTCACGGACCCGAAGGCCACCAAGTGCTCCGTCATGGATCAGATGACCGGACCCCGAAAGCCGAACCCTGGCGCGTCAAGTTCTCCTTCCCGGGTTCTAGGACTCTGACCTGGTGCGACAAGTACTGCCACCCGAGCATAAGACCGGTCGAAACTGCCAAGATCACCCACCCGGATCCGAAGACCGAACCGGTAACCGCCAAGGCCATCGTCACGGATACACCGAGTTCTCCATCAAGGACACCAAGACCGTCGACATGGAAACAAATGACGACAAGCACTTCACCCCGGAACGCCAAGTACTTCCCCCCCGAGGACGCCGAGTACTTCCCCCGGATCCGAAGACCACAGATGCGATAAGACCTACCTCCGCTATCCGAGAACGACCCCGTCGAACCCTGAGACCAACCCCGAACCCCGAAACCCAAGTTCGCCGAACCCTAATGTGTGAACCTTTTCCCGAACCGTATTTTATAAATGCCATCTATATGATTTGTTGCATATTAAATTGTCATACTCGCATGCATATTTGTGTGGTTTGGGGGCCTTATGCCGCTTCACCTTATAATTAAATATGGGGCCCATATGCGGGCAAATCTAGTCTCATATCGGCCTCATTTAAACTTGTGCATCGAACCGGTACCATATCTTGCCATGTTAAGACAACATTTAATTTGCGGGGTAGCTAAACAACTTGAACCACTTGAATGATTGTCGGGACCCCGGTTCCGCTTAATATGACCTAATTGCATCGCATCTTTGCCATGTCATACATCATACATGCATCATGCCGATCTTCTGTCGTAGTATTAAATATTGCATCCGGTGTTTCTTCTAGTGTTTTGCTTCTTCGCGGATAAGGCCGTTGAGTTGATGTGAGCTTTGCCCCGATCTTCGGTTGAACCTTCGGCAATGTTTTCAGGCGAGCATCTCCCCTCTTTCTACCTATCTTACTTTTATAGTATTTACTCCCTCCTGTTGATCTATTGCTATCTGTATTGCATTGCTCTAGTTTTTCCGTACCCGTGAAATCCCTGGCAGCCGTATATTGCCTTGGACACATCCTATTACCTGTTGTTTGGTAGATAGCTAGACTTGCGCGTCGTAGTCGCTTGCTCAAGTGCTGTTGCGTGTCGTCAAGTACCACAGTTGTTGGAGCCTTGCCACCTGTTTAATGTGGAGATGATCATGGCTTTACCTATCGTTCACTTTAATTCCTGTTTAACAACTAAAATTGAAGTAAGTAAGCAGAGGCATCGGTGGGTGATAGATAATATTTGGTTTCCGACCGCCCACTTGTGTCCCGTAGGACCCCGAGTACTTGATACCTGTTCCTTGATTTATCGCGCTATCCACATATGGGGTATTATGGGCCCCCCTTAGCCAGATCTTGATTCAGTCTTATTTCTTGGGGCCACAAACTAGTTTGAGGTTTTATTTACGATCCTGTACTTATGCCATGCTTTACTTCTTTATTTACGATTGTGCGATGGATAGCACACTGTACTGTTTAGGTAAGCGGAATGTTTTCGCGGTATCAAAAATCCCAGTTTTGGGTTCCCGGTCGTTTACAGCCATTGACGCAAACCTTGAGTCCGTCTCGGAGCTAGCTTACTTTGTTGCGGTTCTACTCAATGGGGTGGCCCCTGAATTATTTCTGAATCCTGTGATTGCTTTGTCGTGAAAGCCTCGTTGGGTTTTGATTTGGTTTTTCCGAGGTCGATCGTGTGTGTGTTGCTATTGGTGCACCCCGGCCGGGTAAAACTTTCTGAAAGCCGTGTCCGCGGTTATGGACGACTTGGAGCACAGTATCTCAATCATAGGCAACTATAACTAAAGTAGTGCTATACATTTGACTTTATCATGACTAGTAATCAGCTTCAACTACAACTGAATGGCTAACTAAAACTGCCAACAATTGCTTGTTTGGTTTGTCGCTTGCGACAATTGTATCTGACTAGTAAGTATTGCAACTATAACGGAATGGCTAAGTAAAAGTACCAACAACTGCTGGGTTTTGGGTCATCTCACGTTAATTGTATCTGACTAGTAAGTGCCGCAACTACAACGGAATGGTTAACTAAAACAGCCCATTGCCTATTTTATCTGGACGATTATCTACACCTGACTAGTAATTGCTGCAACAATAACTGAATAAATAAAACTGCCAACTGTGTGAGTTACTCGGATGACTTCCTCGTTTGGTCTCGAGGGGGAAACACCAGGATGGGTTTGTTTGGTGTTAGCTTCAGGCTGGATCCGGATAGGTCATTCTTATCCCTCTATGATAACCGCCAGTTGTATCGAGCCTCTATAGGTTGTTTAGTGCATGCTGCCGCTGCCGCTCAGTCCACCATACCGATGTAGGCGAGGACCGCCGAATTCTAGTCTCGCCGTGTACTGGCCTCAGTACTGACGCTCCTCTTTTTCCTTTGCCCTTTGTCGGCACCCCTTTTGTTTAAGCAGGTTTTGAGATCGACGTCGTTAGCAGGGTTACCCTTCCGGCTTGGCCTGGGCAGGGTTATGGACGCCATTGGTTATTCTTTAGGGCTCTTAGCCCCATTTGCTTCTTGTCCGTAGTTGGACGCTCTATCATTTTCAAGGTGATTTGGATCTTTGTATATTATATCTGTATTCTTGACTCATGGAGTCGGTGTTATATATATATCTGTTCTGTGGGTCCCATCGAGGACTGTTGTGTAATGTTATTACTTCGTTTTCCACCCGCACGAAAGTGCCTGGTGGGCACCTTTGAATCGTTTCTATGCGGGTTTGGCGGGTTTCGCTAAAACTTGCATAGATCCGATTCTGAGGGTGTTACAAAACGCCTCAAATATATATTGACTCAGCCGGATCTTAACCTTCAGCCAAGGAGATGGACTGAAACAATCAACGACTTCGATCTCACAATCAACTATACTCCAGGCAAAGAAAATGTCATAGCTGATGCCTTGAGCCGTAAAGCTTATGTGAATAATCTCAAGGTGAAGAAGTATGAGCCTCAACTGTGTGAGGAATTCAACCAGCTCAACCTCGGCCTTGTTCCTAGAGGCTACCTTGCAACCTTGGTAGCTACTCCTTCCTTGCAAGAAAAGATCCGTTCTGATCAACTGGAGGATCCCTTCTGTAAAGAGTATGCAATAAAATCCCAGAATCCAAAGTATGAAGCATACCACCTCGATGATCAAGGTACCTTGTTCTATGATCACAGGATGGTTGTTCCTGAACTTCCAGGCTTGAGGGAAGAGGTACCGATAGAAGGTCATGATTTTGTTCTTTCCATCCACCCCGGCAGCACAAAGATGTACATGGATCCGAAAACACAGTACTAGTGGCCAGGAATGAAAAATGACTGCGCCAAGTATGTATCTGAGTGCGATGTCTGCCGCAGAGTGAAAGTGCTCCATAAGAAACCATATGGTCTTCTTCATCCTTTGAAGCCTCCAGAATGGAAATGGGAGAAAGTGGAGATGGAATTCATCACTAGTTTTTCGAGGTCTCGGAAAGGCACAATGTTATATTTGTTGTCATCGACAGGCTTTCCAAGGTTGCCCACTTATTTCCGGTCAAAGAGACTATTTCTTCTAGTCAATTGGCCGAGCTCTATATCAACAGGATTGTCTCGCTCTATGGTGTTCCTCAAGAAATCAGCTCGGATCGTAGGAGTATCTTCACTTCCAAGTTCTGGGAAAGCTTCCAGCAAGGCTTGGGCACAAAGCTAAATTTCATCAAGGCATATCACCCTCAGTCTCAAGGACAAGTGGAAAGAATAAATCAAATTTTGGAAGATATGCTTCGCGCTTGTGTCATCTTTTTCAGCATGAAGTGGGAGGAATGCCTTCCAAATGCTGAGTTTTCCTACGACAACAGCTTCCAGAAAAGTATCAAGATGGCACCCTTTGAGGTTCTCTATGGCCACAAGTGTCGTACTCCAATTGGTTGGTCAGGTGCAGGTCAAAGGAATTTCTTTGGACCTAACATCGTCACCCAAGTAGAGGAAAAAGTTCTTATCATTCTTGAGAACTTGAAAGTTGCCCAGAGTCGGCAGAAGAGCTACTATGACAAGAAACATGTGGATATGGAATATGTTCCTAGTGATCTGGTTTACCTTCGTGTCACTCCCATGAGAGGCACACACCATTTTGGTATCAAGGGAAAGCTCGCTCAGTGATACACCAGTCCTTTCAAAATTCGTGGAAGAAGAGGAGAAGTAGCTTATGCACTTGATCTTCCTAAAAAACTCAAGGTGCATGATGTATTTCACGTCTCTCAGCTCAAGAAGTGCTTCAAAGATCCCGGCAAGACCATGGATCACGAGCTCATCAACCTCCAAGAAGAACTCTCTTATAAATAACACCCCGTGAAAATTCTTGAAATCATAGAATGGAAGAATCACAACAAGTCTATAAAATTCTACAAGATGCAATGGTCGCACCATTCTGTTGATGAAGCAACCTGGGCGCGCAAGGATGACCTCTGTTCCAAGTATCCTACTTTGTTCCAGTCTTCGGCTTCCTAGAATCTCGGGGCAAGATTCTTCTGTACTGGGGGATAGTTGTAGCATCCCGTCTGTCTAACATCTGTAATGCTACATGGTTCCTAATAAAATGCTACTTCCTACATATTATTCTTGCATTGCATCATCATTATATCATGCTCATGTCACCATGCCACCTTGCATTTGATCATCATATAAAACCCCTTTTGTTGGTTCTTCTCCCTTATGCATTGATATTGCATTACTTGTATTTGCCTCTTGATATATTTTAGATGGTTCTTGATATATTGCTTAATGCCCAAGTTGAATTGGGGGAATATATTTTATTAACTCCACCACCTTAAAATTCCACCATCCTAATGATATATGAGCCTTTGCAATTATTTTTGGTATTTACATATATCTCATATGTGTTGGGGTGGTGTAGGGTTCGCAGCATAGAAAACAAAAAATTTCCTACGATGGGAACAACTATGTACCAAGATCTATCTACTAGATACAAATAACCATCGGATGTATAACCGTAGAGAACATACCCTTGAAGACCGACAAAGCTTAACGAGTTAAACTCGTGGTTGATGTAGACGATCTCTTGCCGATCTCAAGATCGAGAGGAAGTCCTTAGCACCGAAACTTAGCAGCGCATCCGTGCTCGCACACACGTCCGAGGCACCGAGCAACCTCCCCCTCCTCGCTCCAGCGATGCAGCGAAAGCACAACTCTTTCTTACCGAATAGCCACCGGTAACATGTATCTCGTTAGTCCGTGTAGAGGTCCCAACCTTTAATAAGGTAGAGATCCCTGTGTTTACAATGCTAGTCCCTGGATCAATATCTAGCATCCACAGTTAAGAAGTAATATCAAGAAACAAAGGTCATCATACAACTTTATAACCAGGAATAAAATAATTCATTACATCTTACATAGCTCATTTGCCTATCTCATTACAATGTAGCAGAAATAACTATAGCATGGAGTCCTTCATGTTCAAAGTGCCACAGGCAATCATGTTGGTTGTAGACTTGTATTCCTAATAAACATACTTCACTAACATTAAACAAACTTGCAACATAATAAGGTACAGCCACAAGGATCAATACATTTGAATTGTATTGCCAAGTGATACTATGGTAGTATAGTGGTATCTATCATCTATATGCATTTGGCTAAGTGGATCTTAGGCTTGCTTTGCTCAAAATAGATTTTCCTTATCTTTTGAAAACACTAAGTTTTTGTTTGGCATAATCACACAAGGCATCTACCAATAGAAACTGGTGATCCTTTAACCCTTGTTCAACCACAAGTTTTAACTTAGAAATTGGGATGAGGAGATTCTTGATTGCTTCCATGTCTTGATGCTCAAATTGTCCATTGCCGGGGACACGGCTAAGTACTTAGATTTTACTATCTCGAGAGGTGGTGCACTTTCCCCACAAGAATCGACATGCATTGAGACAAGATCTTTCAGAAGCCTTCCCTTAGACCAAAATGGGCGCGCTCCAAACCTATCATCCCCTACCACCAACTGTCCATTTGGCTAAGTTATTGCAACCTATATGATCCAAGTAGAGCCCATAATGCCAAGTGGCTGCACTTGAAGCTTCTCAACATTTGACATCTCAAATCTCTTTGTTCCTGGGTGGCATTCCACAAGTGAGATACACAAGGTTCACCAGTCCCCTGTCCTTGTGTAATCACTCAACAAAAATCCATCCAAGCAATACAATTCCACCCAGGTGATTCATTCACATAGTTGTTTTATTAAACAAAACACAAGTCCTTGACTTAGAAATATTCCATAGCATGAATATAATCCACCCTTGTTTTCTACTTGCTAAGCTAAGAATTATAGTAGTAGGAATCTTTAATTTAGGTAAATTCTATTAGGGTTTCATCTACTAGGATTTCCCATGGCATAGTTTATACTTAGTAAAAATTCCATGCAAGTCCTACTTAGAAAATATCACTAATGCATAGTGAAAATAATGGGACAAAAGTATGAAGCACCACTTGCCTTTTTGGTAGAGAATATAAGTTCACTCCTTGATCTTGCAATAGTCACACTCTTCAAATTTTACTACAATTCAATCAAGGCACAAATTCAATCTACCATTCAAGCAATTCATCATATAGAATAATAAAAACAAAGCAATGCATGCAAGCATGCCAAAGATTGTTTTATTTGGAAAACTGGTTTCTAATAGGTTATAAAAATTATAAAACACCTATTGGTCATTTATAAAGGTGGCAAAATCATTTGATATTAAGTTAGTGAAAATGGCCACTTTAAGTCATTTTTGTTTTGCTAGAAATCGTTCAAATCAAGTAATACTTTCTAGTGTTTGACAAATATATTTTTAAACACAAGTGTTAGTGTTTTAAGGTCGAGTGTTTAATATTAAAACCATTTGCAAAATGTTTTACCTATAAACCATTTTTATACCAAAGCCATATTTTATTTTGTTGGAAATGCCTTTAAACAAGGTAATAATTTTATAGGGTTCACCAAATATATTTTTAGGGTCAGAGAGTTTAAATCAAATAATTTTCAATAGGTTTTACTCAAAAAGTGTTTTTAAACCATAATCAATATTTTATTTAACTAGAAATGCTTTAATTCAAAGATTTATTCTTTAGCTTCACAAAATACAATTTTAAATCCATGAGTTGGTTTCTATGGTCAGTAGGTTCAAAACAAACCATTTACGAAAGATTTTATCCTAAAAACATTTCTAGAATAAATTTTGTACACAAAATATGCCTATAGAAGTTTTTGCAAAAACACCTAATTTTACATAAGCAAATCATTAAACAAAGTGCATGTTGGAAATTACTCCTTTTGGTGATTATATTGATATAAAATTTGTAAAATTTGGACGTGTGGATCAAAAGTTATGCAATTTACAAATTCACATATCTAATAGAGATGTTTCTGTTTTTAAAAACAAAGTCTAAGCCAAGTGGAGCAATCTTATTGGGCGGTACCGCTTCGGTTGGTTCGACCTTTCTGGGCCATCAGATCTAAATGACTACGCAACCATTAGATCAAGATCCTACGGCTCACAACCACTGGCCATATACTGGCGGCGCTAGCGGTGGTGAACGGCGGCGGCGCGCTCAGACGATGACGGTGCCGGTGATACATGAAGCGAGAGAGGACGTGGAGTGGCTCACCAAGTTCGTGTGATGTCGCTGATGCTCGATGTGGTGTTCATTGGCGAAGGGGCGCTCGGGGTCGACGTGGATTACTCGCCGGAGATCCTTACTAGCACGGGCATGCACTGTTGAAAACGGTGGCGAGGCTACGGTGCACACCAGAGAAAAAGGAGGGTACTGTTAGATGCACAGAGTTGTGGCGAGTATGCGTGTGTGAAAGAGGAGTAGACGGGAGGTCAGATGATACTGGTAGTGCTCGTATGAGCGGAGGAAAACGACAACGCTGCTCAGTTGAAAACGGAGTCAAGGATACAGGGCACGCGCGGATAAACGAGCGGCACTGGGAGATGCGCTAGATGCTAGGGAGTAAGCTTGTATGAGCTAGGGAGCAAGGGGAGGCGTGTGCTGGCCGGAATCGGCCGGAAACATCGTCGGAGACAGAGGCGTTGCTACGAGAATTCCGAGCAGCCTATGGGCAGTGAGTGTGGGGCATCTGGGGGAAAAGATAGATGGGAGCGAGGCGTGTTAACGAGCATAGTTGCAGCGGTGATTACTCGCAGAATTACTGCGAATTTAAACTGCGGGAATCAAGCAGAAATGGGAGAGAGGGAAAGGAAGAACTGGTCGCGTGGGTGTAAACGATGACTGACAAGCGAGGTCATTCTGTCAGCAAGAGAGGGAATTTTTAGGTGGGTTCCAAGCGTCAGTGAGGGTGCGGGTGAGTACTGCGGTGTGAATCATTTTCTGCGGGGTGGAGGAGATGGCTAACTAGGCCTGAAGGGCTAGGGTTAGATGGGCTGGGTTTTTCCCCTTTTTTTATTCTGAAACCTTTTTATTTTTCTATTTTAATTTTCTGTTTTGAATTTGAAACCAACAATTGAATTCATATTTATTTTTTAAATCTTTTCCAAACACTCAGTATATTTCTATACTATTTTAAATATGCATTAAAAGTCTATTTTAGGATATTATTTTATTCACATATGGTTTATTAGTTATTTTAAATTATGCACTTTCCCTTATTTAAATAGGATTTTAATTATATTTAAAATCTTATTTAAATTCAAATTTTCACCAAACCTTTTTCAGTAGGTTTTATTTATTCATTGGTGCAAAATAATTCACTTTAGAATACTTTAATATGATTTATTAATCTTTTAAATTGAACATTTGTCTTTATTCCAATAAATTCAAATATGGTTTATAATTCCCTATAATTTTATTTAAATGTTTATTTTATTTCATTTAAGTAAATTAAATAACTTGTATTCCACTCGGGCAAATTCCATTTATTATTTTCCCATGATTTAATGAATCATTTCTATTAGGGATTTTGTTTTTATTCAAATGGAATATAATTTGGTTAAAGCCATATTATTTTATTTGAATATTCCTTATCCCTTTATTTTATTTGGATTATCTTTATTTCATTTGCTTATGGACTTGGCCAAGTTTTATTTTGGCTTTTGAATAATCCTTATTTATTTATATATTTTTTTCTTTGTCTTATAAAATCCATATCTTTTTATTTATAGATCTAAAATTGGTGATTCCAATTTATATAATTTTATTTAATATTTGATTATCCTTTTAAATTTCTTTAGGATTATTTCCTCACCATTTGGTATGGATTTTAGATGGGAGCTTTATTAGCTTTAGAAATTTATTTCCTTTCATCTTTATTAAATTCACAAGTTTTATCCATGGCTCCAAATTAAGTGAAACCAATTTCTATCGTTTTATAATACTTTTATCTATCATTTTGATCATTTATAAATGTTTGTCGACCAATTTTTATATGGATCAAATCCATAGGATTAGTGTAATCTTGGAAATGATTTTCTTCCTTTAGGGTTTTAGAGTTTTGGTTTAACTTTTCCAAGTGTTTAAATTTCAAAACACATTACTGATGAATGCATTTCTCTTGATTGAAATTTGTTGGATTCCATTTTATTCAAAGTTTGTTCAAGATGGGTTTTAATGTTTCCATTTGGATTCAAAAAGTTTCTTTTCACCCTAAATTTCAACAATTATTTATTTTGTTTATTTATTTTTCACATTACAAAATTTGGAAAATTTTGGGATGTGACAGGCTACCACCCTTAAAAGAAATCTCGTCCCGAGATTTGGGGAGGCTAGAGGTTACAAGTTGGCTTCAAAACAACTAGGGTACTACCACCCTTAAAAAGGTTTTCAACTATATTACATCTTGTCTTACTTGAGATCTTGATGTATCTTCTTTGGACACTTGTTTGCATAATGGCTATTATCCTTCTTCTTCTTTGGTATCATTGTCTCTTGTTTATTTCCTTGGTTCTTCTTCTTCTCTGGACATTCATTGGCATAGTATCCCATCTCTTTGCAAGTGTAACATTGCTCTTGGGTAATATCCTTCTTGCTAGGGTTGGGGCATTTCTTCTTCTTCTTTGGTCTCTCTAAAGCTAGGAGTTCTTCTAGTTCATGCTCTTCATATTTCATCAGAAAGGTGGGAAATCTTTCTCTCTTCTTGGGGCAGTTACTAGAGATATGACCTTCTTCTCCACAAGAGTAGCAACACATGGTGGTCACTTTGGATTTGGCCTTATGAGGCATGGTTCTGACTTTGCCTTCATCCTTCTTGGTAGAAGTTGTTCCCTTATGGAGGTTTCCAAACATTTGATGCTTTCCATCTTGCTTCATTTGTTGGACTATAGGATATACGGGGCATTGGATAGGGACATGATTATTTCCTTCACATAGGAAACAAGTCACTTGAGATGTGGGGCATTGATTAGTTGGATGTTTCTCTTCACATTTAGGGCATTGGTCCACATGCTCCTTAGAAGTGTGATCCATGTCTCCAAAAATATTGCAAGTTCGAGTTCCTTCTATAATATCATCCTTAACATCATTGTTGTCACAATATCCTTGGGAAGAGTTTCTTATCATGTTGATCATTTGATTGGTCATCCTTTGCAACAATTGATATTGGGTTTCCAAAAACTTTTGCATGGTTGGGTCTAACTCATTGTGCTAGAAACTGAGTTGTCACTTGATTCAACTGGGCTTGGGTTGCTAAATCTTCTCTTGGTTGTGGTTGTCACCATTCTTGATGTTGGAGTCTCTTGGAGAAGTCATCTGTTTGAGCTGGATTGGGATTAGAATAGGCAAAAGATTTCTAAGGAAGAATTATACTCACACACATCACAATTAACACAAGCAATGTGCAAGCAATCAGAAACAAACATTCCACTCAAACAACAAGTTTCAAGAACATTTTTAGGCAACAAAATATTTTTGCTACACCACATAAGTTGGTGGATTTAAATTAATCGTTAGTATGGTGGTCCAACTATATGGTTCACTTGAGATTCATTTCATTCCTCTTAGTTGTTTATTCATGAATGAGATCATGGTTTCCTTGGAAAATTCTTGTATCTTGGTCACAAAACTTCAAAGGTGATGATGGTTCCTTCTAAGTTGTGTTTCCTTAGTCTTCAAGTCTTGAGTAATATTCCTTGTCTCACTTGTAGTCCTTAGTGATGTCCAAGTTGAGGTCCTTGTTGAAACTAAAGTTGAAGTCATGGGTGATGTTGATGTCTTAGCTCTTGTTGAAGTCTTTGCTCATGTTGAGGTTTTTGTCCAACAAGTTGAAAAGGAAGAGATGTAGATTCAAAACCAAAAAGGTTGAGGAAAGAGTTTACAAGATTGTTTGTAAATAAGTTTTGAACAAATACAAGTCCTATTTTTCTAAGGGGTTTTGTCCAATCCTAGGGTAATAATCCTACAGGCAACACAATTCTCTGATAACCATCTTTAGAGGTCCCAACCTTTAATACGGTAGATATCCTTGTGTATACAATGCTAGTCCCTGGATCAATAGCTAGCATCGACAGTTAAGATGTAATATCAAGAAACAAAGGTCATAATACAACTTTATAACCAGGAATAAAATAATTCATTACATCTTACATAGCTCATTTGGCTATCTCATTACAATGTAGCATAAATAACTATAGCATGGAGTCCTTCATCTTCAAAGTTCCATAGGCAATCATGTTGGTTGTAGACTTGTAATCCTAATCAACATACTTCACTAACATCAAACAAACCTGCAACATAATAAGTTACAGCCACAAGGGTCAATACATTTGAATTGTATTGGCAAGTGATACTATGGTAGTATAGTGGAATTTATCATCTATATGCATTTGGCTAAGTGGAGCTTAGGCTTGCTTTGCTCAAAATAGATTTTCCTTATCTTTTGAAAACACTAAGTTTTTGTTTGTCAAAATCTCCCAAGGCATCTACCAATAGAAATTGGTGGTCCTTTAACCCTTGTTCAACCACAAGTTTTAACATAGAAATTGGGATGAGGAGATTCTTGATTGCTTCCATGTCTTGATCCTCAAATTGTCCATTGCCAGGGACACGACTAAGTACTTATATTTTACTCTCTCGAGAGGTGGTGCACTTTCCCCACAAGACTCGACATGCATCGAGACAAGATCTTTCAGAAGCCTTCCCTTAGACCAAAATGGACGCGCTCAAAACCTATCATCACCTACCACCAACTGTCCATTTGGCTAAGTTATTGCAACCTATATGATACAGGCAGAGCCCATAATGCGAAGTGGCTATACTTGAAGCTTCTCAATATTTGACATCTCAAATCTCTTTGTTCCTGGGTGGCATTCCACAAGTGACATACACAAGTTTCACCAGTCCCCTGGCCTTGTGTAACCACTGAACAAAAATCCATCCAAGCAATACCATTCCACCTGGTGATTCATTCACATAGTTGTTTTATTAAACAAAACACAAGTCCTTGACTTAGAAATATTCCATAGCATGAACATAATCCACCCTTGTTTTCTACTTTCTATGCTAAGCATGATAGTAGTAGGAATCTTTAACTTAGGAAAATTCTATTAGGGTTTCATCTACTAGGATTTCCCATGGCATAGTTTATACTTAGTAAAAATTCCATGCAAGTCCTACTTAGAAAATATCACAAATGCATAGTGAAAATAATGGGACAAAAGTATGAAGCACCACTTGCCTTTTTGGTATAGAATGTAAGTTCACTCCTTGATCTTGCAATAGTCACACTCTTCAAATTTCACTACAATTCAATCAGGGCACAAATTCAATCTACCATTCAAGCAATTCATCACATAGAATAATAAAAACAAAGCAATGCATGCAAGCATGCCAAAGATTGTTTTATTTGTAAAAGTGGTTTCTAATAGGTTATAAACATTATAAAACACCTATTGGTCATTTATAAAGGTGGCAAAATCATTTGATATTAAGTTAGTGAAAATGGCCACTTTAAGTCATTTTTGTTTTTCTAGAAATGGTTCAAATCAAGTAATACTTTCTAGTGTTTGACAAATATATTTTTAAACAAAATTGTTAGTGTTTTAAGGTCAAGTGGATAATATTAAAACCATTTGCAAAATGTTTTACCTATAAACCATTTTTATACCAAAGCCATATTTTATTTTGTTGGAAATGCCTTTAAACAAGGTAATAATTTTATAGGGTTCACCAAATATATTTTTAAGTCATAAAGCTTGGTTTTTAGGGTAAGAGAGTTTAAATCAAATCATTTTCAATAGGTTTTACGCAAAAAGTATTTTTAAACCATAATCAATATTTTATTTAACTAGAAATTCTTTAATTCAAAGATTTATTCTTTAGCTTCTCAAAATACACTTTTAAATCCATGAGTTGGTTTCTATGGTCAGTAGGTTCAAATCAAACCATTTACCAAAGATTTTATCCTAAAAACATTTCTAGAATAAATTTTATACACAAAATATGCCTATAAAAGTTTCTGCAAAAACAACTTATTTTCCAGAATCAAATCATTAAACAAAGTGCATGGTTGGAAAGTACTCCTTTTTATGATTCTATTGATATAAAATTTGTAAAATTTGTACGTGTGGATCAAAAGTTATGCAATTTACAAATTCACATATCTAATAGAAATATTTCTGTTTTTAAAACGAAGTCTGACCCACGTGGAGCAATCTTATTGGGCGGTACCGCTTTAGTTGGTTCGACCTTTCTGGGCCGTCAGATCTAAATGACTACGCACTGCACAGATCAAAGGATCCCCCTTCGGTTAAGTTTTTATTGCAACCATTAGATCAAGATCCTACAGCTCACAACCACTGGCCATATACTGGCGGCGCTAGCGGTGGTGAACGGCGGCGGCGCGCTCAGACGATGACGGTGCCGGTGATACAGGAAGCGAGAGAGGACTTGGAGTGGCTCACCGAGTTTGCGTGATGTCGCTGATGCTCGAGGTGGTTTTCGTTGGCAAAGGGGCGCTCGGGGTCGACGTGGATTGCTCGCTGGAGATCCTCACTAGCTCGGGCACGCACTGTTGAAGACGGTGGAGAGGCTACGGTACATGCCAGAGAAAAAGGAGGGTACTGTTAGATGCGTAGAGTTGTGGCGAGTATGCGCGTGTGAAAGAGGAGGATAGGGGAGGTCAGATGATACCGGTAGTGCTCGTCGGAGCGGAGGCAGACGGCGGCGCTGCTCGGTTGAAGACGGAGTCGAGGATACATGGAACGCGCGGCTGAACGGGCGGCACTGGGAGGTGCGCCAGAGGCTAGGGAGTAAGCTTGTATGCGCTAGGGAGCAAGGGGAGGCGTGTGCTGGCCGAAATCGGCCAGAAAAATCGTCGGAGACAGAGGCGTTGCTACGAGAATTCCAAGCAGCCTATGGGCAATGAGTGCGGGGCGCCTGGCGGAAAAGAGAGAGGAGAGCGAGGCGTGTTAACAAGCATAGTTGCAACGGTGATTACTCGTGGAATTATGGCGAATTTAAACTGCGGGAATCAAGCAGAAACGGGAGAGAGGGAAAGGAAGAACTGGTCGTGCGGGTGTAAACGATGACTGACAAGCGGGGTCGTTCTGTCAGCGAGAGAGGGAAGTTTTAGGTGGGGTCCAAGCGTCAGTGCGGGTGCGGGTGAATACTGCGGTGTGAATAGTTTTCTGCGGGGTAAAGGAGATGGCTAACTGGGCCTGGTGGGCTAGGGTTAGATGGGCTGGGTTGTTTCCCTTTTTTTACTCTGAAACCTTTTTCTTTTTCTATTTTAATTTTCTGTTTTGAATTTCAAACCACCATTTGAATTCATATGTCCTTTTTAAATCTTTTCCAAACATTCAGTATATTTCTGTATTGTTTTAAATATGCATTAAAAGTCCATTTTAGGATAATTTGTTTATTCACATATGGTTTATTAGTTATTTTAAATTATGCACTTTCCCTTATTTAAATAGGATTTTAATTATATTTAAAATCTTATTTAAATTCAAAGTTTCACCAAACCATTTTCAGTAGGTTTTATTTATTCATTGGTGCAAAATAATTCACTTTAGAATACTTTAATATGATTTATTAATCTTTTAAATTGAGCATTTGTCTTTATTCCAATAAATTGAAATATGGTTTATAATTCCCTATAATTTTATTTAAATGTTTCTTTTATTTCATTTAAGTAAATTAAATAACTTTTATTCCACTTGGGCAAATTCCATTTATTATTTTCCCAGGTTTTAATTAATCATTTCTATTAGGGATTTTGTTTTTATTCAAATGGAACATAATTTGGTTAAAGCCATATTATTTATTGAATATTCCTTATCCCTTTATTTTATTTGGATTATCTTTATTTCATTTTCTTATGGACTTGGCCAAGTTTTATTTTGGCTTTGAATATTCCTTATTTATTTATTTATTTCTTTCTTTGTCTTATAAAATCCATATCTTTTTATTTATAGATCCAAAATTGGTGATTCCAATTTGTATAATTTTATTTAATATTTGATTATCCTTTTAAATTTCTTTAGGATTATTTTCTCACCATTTTGTATGGATTTTAGATGGAAGTTTTATTAGCTTTAGAAATTTATTTCCTTTCATCTTTATTAAATTCACAAGTTTTTATCCATGGCTCCAAATTAAGTGAAACCAATTTCTATGGTTTTATAATACTTTTATTTATCATTTTGATCATTTATAAATGTTTGTTGACCAATTTTTATATGGTCAAATCCATAGGCTTAGAGTAATCTTGGAAATGATTTTCTTCCTTTAGGGTTTTAGAGTTTTGGTTTAACTTTTCCAAGTGTTTAAATTTCAAAACACATTATTGATGAATGCATTTCTCTTGATTGAAATTTGTTGGATTCCATTTTATTCAAAGTTTGTTCAAGATGGGTTTTAATGTTTCCATTTGGATTCTAAAAGTTTCTTTCACCCTAAATTTCAACAATTATTTATTTTGTTTATTTATTTTTCACATTACAAAATTTGGAAAATTTCGGGATGTGACAGTCCGAGACCATGGGGGATAAATACAAGAGGGGAAGAGAGATCCTTCACGAGGAGGTGTGAATGAGAAGTGAGGAGGAGGGTGCCTTTTATAGGAGAGGGGGGAACCCCAAGGGGGTGGCCAGCGCATGGGGCTGCCCCCTTTCCCTTGACCCATTCATGTGGGTGGACACTCCACTCACAAAAATCCTTTCAATTCCCTCCACTAAAAATCCCACTTAAATTCCCATTAAATTTCCACCAAATTTAATGCAAACTCTCATTAAATAAAACTCCTTTTTATTTATTCAGAATTTTTTTCAATTACTTTAATGACAAACATTCACATATAACCCCTTCTAGTATTTCATTTCACATGCAAAAACACTTTCTGCAATTTCACCCGAAAACCTGTTTCGGTATCTAGTGAAATAAATTCCTGCGCTTGTTATTCTTTCCGGCATGAAATTTTTTATCCAAATGGATGTCGGTGTATCTTAAGTGTGTCACCCTACGGTTCGGGAATAATGTGGACATGATCGAGACCCCTCTCTGATCAAAAATAAGAAGCAGGATCTGGAGACCCATACTGATTCCCACACATTCAACAATGACTTTCTGGTGATCGTCAGAACATTTACACTAGTATCTTAATCCTTTTGTTTCACGATATATTACATGTCCGAGATTTGATCATCGGTATCTCCATATCTAGTTTGATCTCGTTACTGACATGCACTCTTTTCTCGTTCCCGTGATATAACATTCTAGTGATCAAATCACTTGCTTGCAAGCTAACCAATGTGATATCACCGAGAGGGCCCAGAGTATATCTATCTGTCATCGGGATGAAAAACTTCCACTCCCTATCCATGGGCCTCAACATAACACTTTATTAGTTTTGAACCTATCTTTATAATCACCCTGTTACAGTGTGAGGTTTGATGCTATCAAGAAACTCTTTCGATGTTAGTGATTGACATGACCTCATGGTCTAAGGATTAGGATCACTTCATAAGTTGTTATAGCAATATAAACTCAATGACTTTGATCGTAATGCTATACTTTGGATGAATGTTCATCACACCATTACACTAATGTTGTGATCTCGTTATTAACAACATCCAATGTCCATGATCAGGAAACCTTGATCATCTTGTTAATCAGCGAGCTAGTTTATGAGAGAGGCATAACTAGGAACTTTCTGTTTATTTATTAAATACACATGTATTAACGTTTTCATATTAATATAATTATAGCATGAAAAATAAACATATATCATATACTTGGAATATAAATAATAAACACTTTATTATTGCCTCTCAGGGCATCTTCCCTTCAGTCTCCCACTTGCACTAGAGACAATGATCTAGTTACATAGTGATGAATCTAACACCCATGGAGTTCTGGTGTTGATCATGTTTTCATCTAGGGAGAGTTTTAGTCAATGGATCTTCTACATTGAGATCCATGTGTACTTTACAAATCTTTATATCTCCATCCTTGACATGCTCGCGGATGGAGTGAAACTGACACTTAATATGCTTGGAATTCTTGTGAGACCTTGGTTCTTTTGCATTGGCAATTGCACCATTGTTGTTACAATAGATCACCATTGGGTCCAACACACTCGCAACCACACCTAGTTCGGATATGAACTCCTTCATCCAAATCGCTTCCTGAGCTGCTTCCAAAGCAGCAACATATTCGTCCTCCATTGTTAATCTCGCCACCATAGGTTATTTGGAACTCCTCCAACTAACCGCTCCACCATTCATGAGAAATACGTATCCGTATTGAGACTTAGAGTCATCTGGATCGGTGTCAAAGCTAGCGTCGACATAACACTTAGCGACGAGCTCTTCATCACCTCCGTACACAAGAAACATATCCTTAGTTCTTCGCAAGTACTTAAGGATATTCTTGACCGCTATCCAGTGTTCTGAACCTGTATCCGATTGGTACCTACTAGTCAAACTAATAGCATGTGCCACATCCGGCCTTGTACATAACATGTCTTACATTATAGAGCCTATGGATGAAGCATAGGGGACTTTGTCCATTATCTCTCTTTCTTCCGCTGTAACCGGACTTTGAGTCTTACTCAATGTCTTGCCTTGCAACATCGGTAAGAACCCCTTCTTACTTCCGTCCATTTTAAACTTATTTAAAATCTTATCAAGGTATGTACTTTGCGATAGCCCTATTAGGCGCCTAGATCTATCTCTATAGATCTTTATGCCTAATATGTATGACGCTTCACCTAGTTCCTTCATTGAAAATTTGCTGTTTAGATAACTTTTAACACTGTTTAAAAGATCTATATCATTTCCAATCAATAATATGTCATCCACATATAATATCAGAAATGCCACATTTCTCCCACTCACTTTCTTGTAAATACAGGCCTCTCCATAAGTTTGGACAAATCCAAACTCTTTGATCACCACATCAAAGCAGAGATTCCAACTCCATGATGCTTGCTTCAGTCCATAGATGGATCGCTGAAGCTTGCACACCTTTTTAGCATCCTTAGGATCGACAAAACCCTTTGGTTCTATCATATACAACTCTTCTTCAATATTACCATTGAGAAACGCGGTTTTGACATCCATCTGCCATATCTCATAATAAAAATATGTAGCAATTGCTAACATAATCCTAACTGCTTTAGCATTGCTACGGGAGAGAATGTCTCATCGTAGTCAATCCCTTGAATTTGTCGAAACCCCTTTGCGACAAGTCGAGCTTTATAGATGGTCACATTACCATCAACATCAGTTTTCCATTTGAAAATTCATTTATTCTCCACGGCCTTTCAGTCGTGAGGTAAGTCCACCAAGTTCCAAACATGATTTCCATACATGCATTCCATCTCGGATTTCATGGCTTCTAACCATTTGTTGGAATCCGGGCTCATCATCGCTTCTTCATACGTCGCAGGGTCATCAATTTCATCAACCATGAAATTCATAACAGGGTTTCCGTACAGTTCGGGAGCTGCACGCGTCCTGCTAGACCTTCGAGGTTCGGTAGTACTCTCTTTCGGAGTTTCATGATCATTATCATTAGTTCCCTCTTCAACTGGTGAAGCCAACTGTAACATCCCAAAAATCATAATTTATAAATCTTGCATATCATTCATGCATTCATAAGCATTTGGCCTTTTCAAATGAATTTCCAAAATAAGAAACCATATTTTGCTTATTAACTTTATGCAAGTAAGGCAAGGATTTTGTTTCTACTTTCCAATTATGTAAATGCTTGGGTTTAATCAATAATGATTTGGAAGTGAATACAAAGCTCACACAAAAATTTCAAAACAAGATTCAAACATAAAACCATTCATATGCCTATTATCCTTATATTAATAAAGGCATGGTTTTATTTTTATTTTCAAACCAAAATGTTTTTTGAGTGTAAATAGATGTTTGACACATCTTTGGATACTACAAACACAGTACAAAAGTCTAGAGAAAATTCAAATGCAAATAGATTTGAATTAGGCATTCAAATTCAAACTAGAAAATCAAAACAGAAAAAGAAAACGAGAAAAGGAGAAAAAAATAAAATCAGCAACCTAACTAGCCAAACACACCCGCGGCCCAGTTACCAGCCCACCTATCCCACCCGGGAAACACCCTCCCTCTCTCTGTTTCTCACCCGCGCACACACCCTCCCTCTCACCGTCAAGTGGACCCAACGCCAGGTCAGCATCGTCGTCCCCAAAGTCCCACGCGACGACCTGCTCCGCCGTTTCTTCCTCACAGAAACGCCGCCATTGATTCTCGCTTAATTCCCATTGATTCCTCGCGTAATTGTCGCCCTTTCTCTGGCTACTTAACCACCTCGCTGCCCCGCATATTTCCCCACACTCACCAATGCCTAAGCGCCACGAGGCTGTTCGTATTGGACCTCACACCGCCGCTGCCCGACGCACTCCGGTGAGCTATTTCGGTGAGTCTAGAGCGCCCCCGGTCTCTCGTTCACACGAGCATGTCCCTATCGTCCTTGAGAATCTTTTGATACCTCTGGTTTGTCCTACATCACACCAGGTCGCCGTCCCCGTCCACCCCTGCAAACAACCGAGGCCCCGCTCGACTCCGACGAGCAATCATGGTAACTACAGAGAGCCCCTTGACCTCTCCTGCATTTGACTAGGTTTGTCGTGTCCTTGTGCAGCTACTGATGCCTTGCGTTTGCCCTATGGTGATGCAGATCGTCGCCTTTGTCTCCGGCAGTGAGCACCCGACGCGCAACGCAACTCCGACGAGCTCTAGCCACCGCTACATCACGTTCCTGTTCTCTCCAGTGACTCGTTGAACTCCCTCGCAACCTTGCGACACTGGTAAGACCAACCACAGCCCCCACCCCCCTCTGCAATCACCAGAACGCCACCGCCAGTAGCGCCGCCGCCGCTGTAGCCACGTGCGCCGCCAGTTCTTGGTCAAGCCGCTGTGAGCCGTTAGATCTAAATCCAGCGCATCAGATTAGATCATTTAACGAAGGGGTACAGGTAGATCAGAGCCACTAGATTTCATTTAGATCCAATGGTGCAGGAGCGTGATCCAGTGTGAACCGGTACGCGCCAATCAGATGCTGCCGCGTGTCAGGGATTTTCTTTTAAAATCCAGATTTGATTTAATTAGATGATTTAACTTATAAGATCTATAACTTTTGCTGTGTTTATCCAAAAATGCAAATAATATATTGTTGGAATCACAAAAATAAATACTAAACATATGTAGGCTTGGTTTTGTACTTTGTCTCTGTTAAAATAGAATTTTATGCAGAGACATTTGTATGCTTGTTTTGTGTATAAAAATTATCTAGAAAATGTTTTAAAGGCTATTTTGAGTCTACTGAGTTTATAAAAGTTTAGTTTAAGGTTTAGTACTGTTTACTTGTATTGTTTGGTTTGATAAAAATCATCACATAGCAATTGCATGCATTCATATATTTTTTCTTGATTTATTTGAATGTAAATTGGTGTTATCATTTTATGTGTAGAATTTGGTGCTAGTGGAGATTGTGATTGTGAGTATTGTTGCTACTCCCCCAACTACCAAGGCAAGTGGTGCTTCATATATTTGTCCCAATATTTTGACTATGCATTAGTGATATTTTGTATAGGGCTTGCATGATGTTTTTGCTAAGTATCTATATGCTATGCTTGGGAAAATCCTAGTAGTTGTAGACTTGTTACAATTTTATCTAAGTATAGATACTTGCTATACTTGTTGGAATGCCACCCAGGAACAAAGGGATTTGAGACGCCAATGTTAAGAACCTTCTAGTGCGGCCACTTGGCATTATGGGCTCTGCCTGGATCACATAGGTTGCAATAACATAGCCAAATGGACAGTTGGTGGTAGGGGTGTGTTGCCTGCCAAAACCCACCGGCGAGCAGCGACGGGCAACACGGAGAGCCGGGAGGCTCCCAGAACTGCTGGTGGGCCCTGGTCCCTCGGGCAACGGCCCGCAAAACTCCGGCACACGTCCTAGCTTGGTTCGAGGGCGTGCCACCTGACCTATACCTGGTCAGGAAGGTGAAGGATTGCTTCGATTGGTTTCCTGCATGGTAAACAAGTATACGTAAAATTCGAGCCGTGACCGGCTCCCAGGTTTCCCTGTGAATCGGCTCCTAGAGCCGATTATCCCATGGTTCTGTATTAGATCTACAATAACATGGGGTTTTGCTTCATCAATACAAGTTAAATCGATCTACGACAGTTTAACGTTTTCACCACATAATTGGAACATCCTACACGTAATTGAGCCTGGTAGATACAAAAGATGATAGAAAACTAACCCTAGAGAAGGCCTAAAAACCAACGTAAAGTCAATTCCCGGAACAACTCCTCTCGGATCGGCAAACCATATCTTACATATTACTGGATCGTTCAACCCGTTTGCAAGGCCTGATCATGTGGATATCAAACTAAACCTTGGAAAACAAGGCACAACTATAACAGATCAAATCGACTTAAATAAAGATCAAGCAAGATGCCACCCTCACACCCGGGAAAAGGTGCAAAGGCGGCGAGATAACTAGAGGTAGCATAACTAAACGATCATAGCAGAAAAGTACCGATGCTAGCCTAAACAAATCTACGATAATAGTGTTACTCGCCATCAACAAGGCTTCAGTACGAGTAACACCAAATAACGCATAAGTAGATACTGCCTAGATCGCAAGATGCGATCTAGGCAGCCTGGCACTTACCCGAGAAAAACCCTAGAAACAAGGGGTGGCGATGCGCCGAGATTGTGTTTGTTGTGAACGTGATTGTCCTCCTTTTCTCAATAACCTTAGGTACATATTTATAGTCCGGAGACTTTCTATCTTTGGAATAACTCTACAACTCTATCTCTTACCTAAATCGAAACGGAACCTATTATAATATAAGATACACGGGCAATTTAGCCCAAATCAACGCACGAGGCCGATTCAACAACACGTTGCATATACGTATCTTCTAAGCCCATCTTTATTACGGCCCAACTCCTCCTTTGGCCAAAATGTGGCGATAACACATGCCCCCCCTGGTTTTGGCAATAATAATTCCAAAACCACTCTGTTTTTTTCCTTCTCCTCTTTTTTTCTGTATCGGGTCACGCGTTGCCAGAATGCGTTGCAGAGCAGAATCGTCACGCCACCCCCTCATCATGATGCCCTGTCTTCTCCACTTCTCCACGGTGCATGATTTGACAATTTCGGCAGCACATTCTGGGAAACCGCTATCGCATTGAACCGCCTCCCACTATTCCCCTTATTTAAATTCATCTAAGCAGTTTTTAGTCCCCATCTTCCTCCAGTAGCCAAAAAACCCTCTTCCTCCGCCGAAAAAACCCTCTTCCTCCACCATGGCCTCCTCTTCTTCCGCCCGTTCCTCCCAGTCTTCCAACACCATTAGCGACCGGGAGCCGACGCCGGAGCACCCGCCCACGGCGGCGTACGAGACTCACGCCCCACAATGGTGGGACGAGAGGGATTGGGATTTCGCCACTTGGTCGGAGGACGATGCGTCCCTGACTGACGGCGAGGAGGGCCTGCAGTTCCTCGTCGACGGGGAACTGGAGGCGAAGAGCAGCGACGACGCCTGGTCCTGGGACGGCGTCGAATCCTCCGACGAGGAGGAGGAGTCGGAGGAGGACACCTCCTCCGACGAGTATCCACCGGTGAAGCGCTTCCGCGCCGGGTCCAGCGAGGACACCGAAGACGACGACGAGGACGAGGAGGCCCCCGCTGGCATCTTCAGCAGCAGCAGCGAAGACGGCGCCGGCAGCAGCGCTGATGACAGCGAACAAGACGACGGCGAAGACAGCGGCGACGACCTCGGCCTCTAGATTAGGAACTAGTAGTAGTAGTAGTAGACTTCCTTTTGTAAGCAATCAGCTCCACTATAAATAATCGTCTTTTGAATGAACGAAGATTGCTTTTCCAACTCGAAGATTGCTTTTCCGACCCAATTTCGCCGATAATCAAAATAGGTCGATGCTCCAGAAGCCGATAGTACTATATCAGCTTTCACCACACTGCGCTCAGACAGTCAAACAAGTCAAATCTCAAAGAGCCGATGGTAAAGCACCGGCTTTCAAAAAACGTTGACAAGGTCAATTTTGGTCGCGTATTTAAACAAATCTGAGCGACCACTTTCCAGTTTCAAACGGTAACCTGCGACCCTCTTCAAAAAGGGGCGACCCAGATCTCCAATTGCCCACCGACCAGATCAAGCTCACAGTCGACAAGAACCCTCGATCCCCAACTGCATAGATCCATCTCCGCCGGCAAACTAGATGGCGGAATCGTCCAACACCAACCCAGAGGTCTCCGGTCTGAAGGTACGCCTACTCCTCACAGTCTGAACGCAATGCTAGAATTAATGGCGAACACCTGAATTAATGCCTTATTCCACCATTAAATTTTCTAGGTTTCAGACATTCTGCTGCCGCATCCTTCTCTCCCAAATTCTCTCTGTCTTGGCCCTCGTACAGAATCTAGTCCTGCCCATCTGATTTCTTGCGAAGCAAACAGAATCCCCTTCGTAAGCCAAGACCTAGATTTAAACTCTTGGGCCGACTGCTTGCGAGCCTGGCCTAATCCTCCTGAACATTGGGTCTCTTGGTTCAGCAGGGTAGCTAGAGCTTACCAATCCCAATGGGAAACCACGGGAATAGCCGATGCCTTGCATTTGTCATTGTCTCCTCTTGAGAAACATGAGAATCTTCTAAAAACCATCGGCTACTTCTGGTCTGACGCTCTGAACTGCTTCATGTACGGTCATGGCCCTATGTCACCAACTCTGTTAGATCTGGTGATGATTACTGGTCTGGATGTTACATCACCCAGCCCCTCTGCTTTTAAACTGACCAAAGTCCCTTACAAACTGTCTTCTAAAACAGACTGCACGAACTGGGGTGCCTACCTCCAACGCCATATGAAAACAAAGGGTCCTGTCACAGAGAAAGAACACACAGCCTTTCTCAACTTCTGGCTAGAACATTTCATATTCTGTGGCCCTTCCCTTGCTCCAACCAAGAATTACCTCTCCTTAGCCCACGAACTGGCCAAAGGCACTCAACTTGGCATCGGCAAACTGTTCCTTGGAGAGGTCTATCGATATCTCCAGTTGATGTCTCTCAAGCTGTTCTCCGGCATAGCAGTCAAAACAGGTGGTCCTTGGTGGTTCATTCAGCTATGGGCTCAGCTGTATTTTCAAAACCACGTCCCAAACTTCCCCCTTTTGGCGAGTTGCACCTTTCCAGATGTCAAAGGGAAGCAGATCCAATGCACCAGCTATGGCCAAGCTTTGTATAGACTGCCAGGTAGCAAACTATCCCCTCAGGAAGCATCCAAGTGGTTCAGTATTTTCTTCCAAGGTCTGGTTAATCCTATCTTCTTTCCTTACACGGAAGAATCGGAACATTTTGAAAATCCACTCTCCTTCAGGCTAGACAATTTTGCCGATGACACTAGCACTCGGCAGCTCTTTTCCATCGTGATCCGTCCCTGTTTCCTTCCAGTTGGCATGAGTACATCCAACAGAATAATCAAGCCTGGGTATGAATTCTACCAGCCGGTCGTAGTGGCTCGGCAATTTGGCCTTGGACAAGTACCTCCCCATCTCTTTCTCCACCATCTTACGGAGAGCAGAGCCGACCTGCCTGATCCTCTCACCAGTCAAAGGTGTTACTCCTTCTTTGATGCTCTGACCATCCCTATTCCCAATGACCTCACCTTCGCCTCATCAACTGATGGCTTTGAAGACTGGTGGTCGATGTGGAAGACTCATGCCTTCAGGAGAGCTCTGGGACCGTTGCTGAAGCAGCTCGATGCTGACTATGACATCCTCGTGGAACAGGTACCACTACTTGTAAATTTCCTTGATGCAGCTCACAAATGATTCCTCTACTAACCCACTCTTTCTCTTTGCAGCAACAAGATGGCCCTGAACCTACGCACAGTGATGGCTCCCCCTTCGAGTTCTTTCCGCCAGCTCCTGTGGTTCTTTTCTGCAAAAACTCGCCACCTTTGAAAAAGGTCATGATGCAGAATCAGCCGATCACACCACAATCGGCTTCTAAAAAGCAAGTAACTTCAAGGTCAGCGGCCCCTCAAGTTCCAACTAAAACAAGAACGGTGGTGAAGAAGGTAGCTGCCAGGAAGACCTTGAGGCGCCAGAGCCCTTCTCCAGAAAGCTCGCATGTAGGCTGATCCAAGCCTTGGTCGATCCTTCTCATTCTTCCATTCTTGCAGACATGCTCGTGCTTACTGGTTCTCCTTGTTTACAGGCTTCCGTCGAAGACACCTCCAGCGAGGACACTCAGACCAATCGAGGAGAACTGGGCCCAACAGATTCTGAGAGGACCATCACACCGAGCCAGCCAGATTCACCACCATCGGATTCCAGGAAAAGGTCGGTTCCTGAACCTACTGCCCCCCGAGCACCAGTCGAGGCGGGGCCAGCTGTGGGTCCCAAGAGAGCTCGCAAAGGACTGCAAACTTCTTCGTCGAGCCAGGAGGTTTCACCCTTCATGCTCTTACCACTTACTTCTTTTTATCTGCCGATTCATCATCATTTACATCGGCTAAACACCTTCAATGCAGACGACTGACGTTTCTAGTGGGAAAGCTGGGGCAGTGCCGATGCCTTTAGCCAAGCCGGATTCAGCAATCCCCGAAGGTGCAGATGAAACGGCTACCACTTTGGCCAAGCCCCCAACAACCACACACAAACCGATCGTCTCCTCATCTGCTGTCCCCTCGATATTAGGAGAGGTATGTTAGCTTCTTTCGGCTCATCCTTACACGTTGGACGCGTACTGACGCTTTTTTCGGGCTGCCAGAGTTGTGATATTTCAGGCTTGCTGACGTTCGACCCTGAATCCATCGAACCAACTCCCTCTGTTGCCGATGATGAACCACGAGCCAGGGCTGTTCCACCTCAATTCCAGCGTCTTAAAACCCTGCTGTCCTCCCCGATCAAAGAGTTGATTGAGGGTTCTAAGGAGGTGAAGAGCGTTCTTGCTGAAATAAAAGACCAACTCCCAGTAGCATTGCAGGTGAAGCTTTGGCCAGTTGTAACTCTGTCTTTCTTCGGGTCAAGGGTGAAGTTAGCTCGTGAGAGGATCAGTCTGCGCCGCGCCCAACTTCCACTGAAGGCCAATATCGCAGACAGATGTCAGCAGCTCAACGCGAAAAAGGCGTCTCTTGATGCCAAAACTGACACCTCTGTCAGTACCGCCGAGCTCGCATCCTTGAAAAGGGAGCTGGAAGATCTTGAAGAGAAGGTCCGGGCGACTAAACAGCTCATTCGCGACAAGGAAGAATCCATCGCCCGATCCCAAGACGAAGCAGAAAGCCTCAAAGCTTAACTGAAGACCGATCTGGCAGAAATACGTGCCCTGAACAAGCAGCTAGTGACGGGCAAGGACGAAGATGACGAAGCCGAGATCGCCGAGGTGGACCGTGTCCGTGCTGACGCCCTCCACTCCTTCGAGGCATTTCTTCAGTAGCTTGTTTATGTAAACTGGCATCTGCTTGTAGCAGTTTGAACCTCTAGAGTCGATGGCTGTGCATCGGCTGTATGTTTTTTATTGGCCGATTTCATGTATCGGCCCCCATATTTCAGTGTCCATCATCCCACATGCTTGGGAAATATTTCTTGAGGTGTTGCCCGTTGACAGCCACTGGGAATTTTACGCCATCCAGTTCCTCAAGCATGTACGCGTTTCCCCTTAAAACTTGATCGACCCTATATGGCCCGTGCCAATTTGGAGACCATTTACCATATGCTGCATCCTTGGTTCCTAATGGTAATACAGCTTCCCATACGAGATCGCCAACGTGGAACTCCTTTGGTCTCACCTTCTTATTATATGCACGAGCTACCTTGGCCTTGTTCTCTTTGATTTTCTCAAGCGACCACAGCCTAAGTTCAGTTAAATCCTCAACACTGTCACTCATCAGGGCCGTATATTCTTCAGTCGTTAGATCGTTCTGAAAGGTGACACGCCTCGATCCAGCCGTAATTTCCCAGGGCAATACGGCTTCTTGTCCATAGACTAGATGGTATGGCGAGGTTTTTATCGCTCCATGACATGACATGCGATAAGCCCATAACGCCTCTGACAAAACCTCGTGCCAACGCCTAGGGTGCTCATCGATCTTCCTGTTGATCAGCTTGATAAGGCTCTGGTTGGACGCTTCAGCTTGCCCATTTGCTTGAGCATAGTACGGAGATGATCGGATCAGCTTAATTCACGTGTCCTCACAGAACTCTCTAAACTCGTAAGAAGTGAAGACCGAACCTCCATCGGTCGTGATCGTTTGGGGGATCCCGAATCTATGGATGACATGTTCTTTCACAAAATTGATAACATCCTTTGAGTTTACTGACTTCATCGGGACAGCCTCCACCCATTTGGTGAAATAATCAGTAATGGCCAAAATCCACATGTGGACTTTGATTGATGGAGGATTGATCTTTCCAATCATATCCATGCCCCAACCTCGGAATGGCCAAGGTTTGATGATGGGGTTCATTGCTGACGCGGGCACCATCTGAATTTTTCCAAATTTCTGACATGCTTGACACCCTTTGTAGTACTTAAAACAGTCCTCAAGCATGGTGGGCCAATAAAACCCTGATCGCCTGATAAACCATTTCATCTTGTGAGCCGATTGGTGAGTTCCACAGGCGCCTTCGTGTACCTCGTGCAGGAGCCGATTGGCCTCGGTTGGCCCTAGACATTTGAGCAACAACCCTTCCAGGGTCCTGTAGAACATGTCGTCCCCGATAAGCACGTACTTCATGGCCTTGTACCTTATCCGTTTAGGTGCCCCCCGAGTCGAATCCTTCAAGTAATTGAAGATATCGGCTCTCCAGTCGTCCGCCTCCAGGAACTGAACCTGAACATCAGTTCCTTCTGCTATGTCCTTGTAGCCTGAAGCCATTTGTGCGAGATCATTTGCCTCTGTATTCTGCGATCGCGGGATCCAGTTAAAGTTTATGTACCGGAACTGTGCCATGAGCTCACGGCATTGCAACCATAATGGGAAGAGAGACTCGCTCTCACCCTTGTATTCCTCCGTGAGCTGGGAAATCACCAATTTGGAGTCTCCAAAAATTTCCACTGCTTCTGCTCCAGCTTCGATGAGCAACTCCATTCCCTTGCGTATCGCCTCATACTCAGCGACATTGTTGGTGCGAGGGGCAGATAACCTGATGGAGAAGGAAAATGTTGCCCCCCGGGGCGACACGAGTAGCATGCGGATGCCGCACCCATCGTCACAAACTGATCCATCGAAAAACATATCCCACGCTCGTATAGACAGTGCTGCTATATTAGTGTTGATCCTTTCAGCGATAAGGTCGGCCAATGCCTGTCCCTTAACTGCTTTCGCAGGTTGATACCGGATGTCAAACTCCGATAATGCAAACATCCATTTGCCCAGTCGGCCTTTTAACATAGGAGCCGACAGCATGTGCTTTATGACATCTGATTTGCATATGATGACAATATCCGCTGATAGCAAAATGTGGCGCAGCTTGGTGCAGGTGAAAAACAAGCAGAGGCACAACTTGTCGATCTCAGGATACCTTGTCTCTGCATCCAGCATCCTTCTGCTGATGTAAAATACAACTCGCTCCAGCCCATCATAAACTTGCACCACCACTGAGGCGATGGACGTGTCAGCTACTGATAAGTAAATGTAGAATGGCCTATCCGGCTAGGGCGGCACCAATACTAGCGGCTTCGTCAGATATTCTTTGATCTCGTCGAAGGCTCGTTGTTGTTCTGCCCCCCAGCTGAACTCCTCGTCAGATTTAATCTTCACCAGTCCCATGAACGGCTCTATTCTTCCTGACAGATTGGAGATGAATCTTCTGACGAAGTTGATCTTGCCGATGAGAGACTGCGGTTCTTTCTTCGTGGTAGGTGGCTTCATTGTTCGCACTGCCTCTTGACTTTTCAGGCCGATCTCAATTCCGCGTTCATGGACCAAGAAACCCAAGAACTGACCAGCCGTTACACCGAAGGCACACTTCTTTGGATTCATTCGTAGGCCGAATTTTCTTGTTCGGTCCAGGACGCGCTGCAGATCGCCCAAGTGTCCTTCTACTGAGGCAGACTTGACCACTACGTCATCGATATAAATTTCCACCAGCTTGCCGATCAGATCATGGAAAATGTAATTCATGGCTCTTTGGTACGTGGCGCCGGCATTCTTCAGTCCAAATGTCATGACTACGTATTCAAACAACCCCACCGAGCCTGGTACTCTGAATGCAGTCTTGTGTATATCTTCCGGAGCCATTAAAATTTGGTTGTAACCGGCATTGCCATCCATGAAGCTCAAGACTTTATGACCAGCAGCTGCGTTGATTAATGTCTCTGCTACCGGCATCGGATATTCATCCTTTGGAGTGGCTCTATTGAGATCCCGAAAATCTATGGCAACACGCCAGCGGCCATCCTTTTTCTCTACAGGTACGATACTAAAAATCCACCCAGCATATCTGCATGGCCTGATTAACTTGGCTGTCAACATTTTCTCGACCTCTTTCTTGACTTCTTCCAAAATTTCGGCCTTCATCTGTCGTGCTCGCTGCTGGAATGGCCGAAATCCTTTTTTAAGCGGGAGTCGATGCTCAATGATGCTCCTGTCTAATCCAGGCATCTCTGTATAGTCCCAGGCGAAGCAGTCTGGATATTCTTTCAACAGAGCTATCATCGGACCCCGCAGACTCGGATCTAACTTCTTGCTGATAAATGTTGGTCGTGGCTTATCCCCAGGACCGATGTCGATTTCCTCTAGTTCATCAGCGGATGTAAACCCATACCCTAGTTTTCCGTCACCTGTTAAATCGATGCTAAACACAGGGCAAACAGTAGGTGAGGATGACAAAAATAATTTGGGCCGATTGCCTGAATCGGCCCCCTTTTTGATTGCATTAGTCAAGGACGGTTTACACCTTATTTGTGTTTTACAATGGCAGGGAATCTCCCTGCTACGACTACATGATCTGCTTGTCGTAAGATTGCTGCTTTTTGTTTTTTGTGGCCGATCGCAGGGATCGGCCGTACCACGTACAATCGTGGACTTTGCTACTCTGTCAGGCCAGTGGATAAGACCAGCCTCACCCCGTTTTTTGTAGCTTCAATGCGCTCACAGCCGTCTAGACTGATTCCAGAGATCGGCTCTTGGTCTTCTGCTTCCCAGATGTTCATGCCAGCTATGGAGATCTCGATAGAATCGTCTGCATGAATGACCTCCACCTCATCTCCATCCCACTGTATTAGGCACTGGTGCATCGTGGATGGAATGCAGCAGTTAGCATGAATCCAATCTCTCCCTAGCAAGACAGCGTAGGTGCTTTTGCTGTCCACGACGAAGAATGACGTAGGGATGGTTTTTCTGCCCACGGTCAGATCCACGTTCAGTACGCCTTGCGTTTCTGAAGTTTGGCCGTTGAAGTCGCTTAACGTGACGTTGGTTTTGATCAGATCTGCAGTGGAGCGTCCCAAACGCCGTAGCATGGAGTATGGCATTATATTGACTGCCGCTCCGGTGTCCACCAACATCTTGCTGACAGGCTGCCCATTGATGTAACCTCGTAGGTACAGGGCTTTCAGATGTTTGTAGCCCTTCTCACGTGGCTTCTCAAAGATGACCGGCCGTGGGCCGCAGTCAAACTGTGCCACTGGTAGCTCGTTGGTTCTTGGCGCGCAGAACTCTGACGGAAGTATGAATACCATGTTTGTGCCAGCCGATGTCTTTGCATCGGCTTTTACCGGTTTGGGGCGCCACTCTTTCCTTTTCGGGCGATCTTCCGTTTCCAAGGTCTGCCGAATCTTAATGGCCAGATCGGGCCGTGCTTTCTTTAAAGCGTGGAGATACTGCGCTTTGGCTTCCTCCAAGTTACGCAGCCACTGCACTCTACGCTTTTGGGTGTGTCTGAGTCCGTCGGGACACCACCTTGGACGGTGATATCTGTCTTTTTCTTTGTCATCCATTGGCTCCTCGAGATCTTTTGCTCGAGCGGACTCCCTGTATCGGCTCTGAGGTGGGAGAGGCCCTAGACGCTTGAACACTGACACTGGCCCCGTGTCCTCCTTCTGCTGTCCACATTCCGGGCAGTTATCGATTGTAGGCAATCGTCTCATTCCCGCATCCTAGCAATACTTGAAGAAAGGACAATCCCAATGTTTGTCTGCGCCTTCCTTTTCTTTTGACGGTCCCCTAGCGAGGTGCTCATATCCTTCATCGTTTCCATCGCGCCGGCGACGTCGGTCATACTGACGCTCATACCTGTTAAGGAGATGCGTGGAATGTGGCTTCTGATATCGCACGCTCCTCACCTGTTCCTCAGTTAAATACCGCCTGTCATCGTAGCTGGGCCGGTCGCGTGGACCAGCCTCCTCTCTTTCTTTGCCCCGAGAGCGACCGCCTTCCTCCTTATATGTGCCATGGTGGTACACAGGCCCTGCCATGTTGACATCGAACGAGAAATCCAATTGGCTCCTCGTGGAGTGGCTGTGTTCTACCATGTTGACGCCGGGAAACGGGTTGGTGTCTACTTTCATGGAGAATTGCCCCAGGATCAGACGGCCCTGCTCTATCGCCATTCGGATCTGGCGACGTAGCTCTTTGCAGTCATTGGTGGTGTGGGTGAACGAGTGATGCCACTTGCAGTATGGTCTTCCGTTCATCTCTTGAGCCGTAGGGATTTTGTGGCCTTCGGGTAACCTCAGCTGCTTTTCTTTCAGCAGTAAATCGAATATCTGCTCAGCTTTGCTCACATCGAAGTCGAACCCTTTTGCAGGCCCTTGCTATTTCACTCATTTGCAGGATACAGGATCTGCCCCCCGAGCCCATTCAGCCACGACCACCTCCTGGTCTTGCGTAGGATCTTCTTCTTCTGTATCGACCAGGCCTATCGGACGTTTGAACTTGTCTTGGTACAACTCAGGGTGGCGCTGTTCATACATCGTCAGCTTCTGGGCCATGTGCGCCAACGAGTTGTACTCTACTTGGAAAGCCAGATCCTTGATAGGTGCTGAGAGACCCAACACTGCCAGCTCGACTGCTTCTTTTTCAGTTAAACGAGCTGAGTAACATCGGTTCTTGACAGTCCTGAAGCGCTGGATGTACTCGGCTACAGTTTCTCCCCGCTTTTGCCGCACCTGTGCCAGGTCTGCAATGCCAGCCTCGGTAGCCTCTGAATGATACTGAATGTGGAACTGCTCTTCCAGTTGCTTCCAGGTCTGGATCGAATCAGGTGGCAGCGAGGTGTACCACCCAAAAGCTGGTCCTGTCAGAGATTGCGCAAAGAACCTTACGCGCAACTGATCCGATGCTGAAATCATGCCTAACTGTGCCAGGTATCGGCTCACGTGCTCGATCGAGCTCGACCCTTCTGACCCGCTAAACCTTGAGAACTCAGGAAGCCGATACTTGGGTGGCAGCGGAATCAGATCAAACTCGTTGGGGTACGGCTTGGAATAGCCGATTGTTCTTCTCTTCGGTACGAAGCCAAACTGGTCTCTCAAGATAGTACGGATTTGTTCCACCATTTGAGATGCAGGGGCTAAAATCTCATGACTCGTTCCGGTGGCATACTTGGCTAGCCATGCCCGTTTATCAGCGTCCATCCCAGAGATCCCTGCTCCAGAAACGCCTGCTCCTGAAGCCCCTGCTCCAGGAACTCCTGCCGCAGAAATCCCTGCGGTCGCAATCTGGTTGGTGCGTGTCAGGTTATTGCAGTCCGGCACGTAGGTGCACACATATCCATGTGGGATCTCTTTAGGTGGCTCAAACAGGAACTGGCAATCGCCTGGGTCGCCTTCGATCTTGTAGACGACGTACGCCGCTGCCCCTGGTGGCTCCGGAGCTGCAAGTGTGAATGGCAGTGGTGGCCTGGCCTGGAGTGATCTTTCTCCCTGGTGAGTCCCCAGAGTAGGCCCCGACGGAGAGTACTGATGTTTCATGATCTCCTGAACTACGCGAACCGCGACACGCTCGAAAGCGTTCACTAGGCTCTCAGAATGGCGATGAAGAGAATGAACCACCATGTAATTGACTTCCTGCCGCAGAGCTCTGGTGCGCTCCTCTGAAGGAACAGACAGATCCACCTCATCAAGAGCACCTTCAGGTGAAAACCCTTTCCACCTGATACCATGTTTACGAGTCCTCTCAAAAGAGCCGATGAGATCGGCTTCAAAGAGAGCTTTGATATCATCATACTTCGCCTTATGCTCCTCAGGCAGATCGTCGTACGTGACCGGTCTGTTCTCCATCGCAGCGTCGGATGTTGATGTAGACGTTGTTGAATGTCCCACTGGGCGTGCCAGAATGTGTTGCCTGCCAAAACCTACCGGCGAGCAGCGACGGGCAACACGGAGAGCCGGGAGGCTCCCAGAACTGCTGGTGGGCCCTGGTCCCTCGGGCAACGGCCCGCAAAACTCCGGCACACGTCCTGGCTTGGTTCGAGGGCGTGCCACCTGACCTATACCTGGTCAGGAAGGTGAAGGATTGCTTCGATTGGTTTCCTGCATGGTAAACAAGTATACGTAAAATTCGAGCCGTGATCGGCTCCCAGGTTTCCCTGTGAATCGGATCCTAGAGCCGATTATCCCATGGTTCTGTATTAGATCTACGATAACATGGGGTTTTGCTTCATCAATACAAGTTAAATCGATCTACGACAGTTTAACGTTTTCACCACATAATTGGAACATCCTACACGTAATTGAGCCTGGTAGATACAAAAGATGATAGAAAACTAACCCTAGAGAAGGCCTAAAAACCAACGTAAAGTCAATTCCTGGAACAACTCCTCTCGGATCGGCAAACCATATCTTACATATTACTGGATCGTTCAACCCGTTTGCAAGGCCTGATCATGTGGATATCAAACTAAACCTTGGAGAACAAGGCACAACTATAACAGATCAAATCGACTTAAATAAAGATCAAGCAAGATGCCACCCTCACACCCGGGAAAAGGTGCAAAGGCGGCGAGATAACTAGAGGTAGCATAACTAAACGATCATAGCAGAAAAGTACCGATGCTAGCCTAAACAAATCTACGATAATAGTGTTACTCGCCATCAACAAGGCTTCAGTACGAGTAACACCAAATAACGCATAAGTAGATACTGCCTAGATCGCAAGATGCGATCTAGGCAGCATGGCACTTACCCGAGAAAAACCCTAGAAACAAGGGGTGGGGATGCGCCGAGATTGTGTTTGTTGTGAACGTGATTGTCCTCCTTTTATCAATAACCTTAGGTACATATTTATAGTCCGGAGACTTTCTATCTTTGGAATAACTCTACAACTCTATCTCTTACCTAAATCGAAACGGAACCTATTACAATATAAGATACACGGGCAATTTAGCCCAAATCAACGCACGAGGCCGATTCAACAACACGTTGCATATACGTATCTTCTAAGCCCATCTTGATTACGGCCCAACTCCTCCTTTGGCCAAAATGTGGCGATAACAGGGTGATAGGTTTGGAACGCGTCCATTTTGTTCTAAGGGAAGGCTTCTGAAAGATCTTGTCTCGATGCATGTCGAGTCTTGTGGGGAAAGTGCACCACCTCTTGAGAAGGAAGAATCTAAGTACATAGCCATGTCCCCGGCAATGGAAAATTTGAGCATCAAGACATGGAAGCTATCAAGAATCTCCTCATCCCAATTTCTAAGTTAAAACTTGTGGTTTAGCAAGGGTAAAGGATCACCAATGTTTGGTTGATGCCTTGGGATTTTTTGTCAAACAAAAACTTAGTGTTTTCAACTGATAGGTAAAACCTATTTTGAGCAAAGAAAGCCTAAGCTACACCTAGCCAAATTCATATAGAAGCTAGAAACTATTATTCTACTAAGGTATCACTTGTCAATACTATTCCAATGTATTGACCCATTGTGCCTGTAACTTGTGATGTTGCAGGTTACTCTGATGAGGATTAGGGTTATGAGTCTACACTCAACATGTTTGCCTATGGCACATGAAGATGCATACTTTACTTTATTTTTGTTAAGTTGAACTCTTGTACTAGCCTATGGCTATGGAGTTGTAAAAGACTACGTTATCTCTGGAATGACAATGTAATAATGACCTTTGTTTCTGTGTACTTCATCTTAAACTGTGGATGCTAGCATTTGATCCAGGGACTAGCATTGGAATCATAGGGACCTTTACCTTTACAAAGGTGGGGTGTTACAGATGGTATCAGAGCACTGTGTTGCCTGTAGTATTATAACCCTAGGTTGGATTAGACTAAGAAACCACTAAGGAAAATTTCAACACTTTGAAAATTCCACACTTGTCTTTTTCTTCTCGTAAACTTTTCTAATCTTCTTTCTCATCTCAATTTTTAGGCGAACTCCATCAACGAAGCCGTAAGGAAGGGACCACTCATGACCATGACTTTGGAGTGTGAGACTGAGTTTCCCAAGGCACTCAAGAACCTTATGGTTACCATGGGGATACTTGGTGCAGCTGTGTACAAGGGATTCCCTGTGATGGATGAAGGAGAAGAGTATTGGTTGGTACAACTTCACTTGTACAAAACCAAGGAAGACAACTACAAAGAGTCAGGATTCTGCATGGTCACCAACTCTGAAATGCACACAACATTCTTTGACTCTGCAAGAAATGCAGCTTGGAATGCCATCAAGGAACTTGGTGATAGACTCAAGTGCAGAATGCTCAACACTCAAAATGACCTTAGGGAAGAAAAGAAGCATACCCAAAACTTAGAGGCTACCAATCAATGACTAAGGGAAGACATCATAGACTTAATATGGGAGTCCTGTGATCAAGATAGGCAAATTGCCACTAAGGATGCCCTGATAGCTATTTTGTCCAGTGAGTCAGAATTGTAACATACTCCGTTAGTTCGACCACCACACTTGTCATTTTTAATTCAAAAATTTGTCTAAGTTAAAACCTTGGTGTTTGTAATGGATTTGTGTATGCCATGACTTGTGTGTTTGTTGTTAAAAATGTGCTTGTGTTATTTTTTCTTGTGATAATTCTCTACTTGTGTTGATTCTAACCTTTCTCTATCTTATAAAAATAGATGCCTAACATTGTTATCAGCACTACCGAGGAGTTCAAGGGAACTTGTTTTGGTACTCGTCTCATTGAGCTCACTAGTGTGCTCAACCTTCCACTTACTAGTATCACAACACTTCAGCTCACCAAGTTTGGGAGGATGGACCTTTGGGGCTTCAGAGTCACACAGCTGGGACGCTAGGCAGAGCCACCCACGGAGGTATCACTTTCAAGCTGATGCATGATGACAAGGAGAGAGGCTTAGATGTAGTCATGCAGGAGTTACTTGGACGCCTGGTTGGGAGGCACTCCACCGAGCTTAGAGGTCTCTACTTCACCCGTTCGGGAGACGCGACGAGGAGGGTGAGACTATAGAGTATGATGATGCTACTAGAGAGACGATGGAGCCGATTCGTCTGTACCTTCAGGACCTAGAGGGTCTTATTAGACACCTTGACACTGATAAGACCAACTTCATGCTTAGCAATGACGAGCTCCAGGTTCAACTGCGGGAGAAGGACAAGCTCTTCGCGGAGCAAGACGAGATCGTCAAAGAGATGGAGGCCAGATTTGAGAGCCAGAAAAATAAGTTCAAGAGCCAGGAGAAAGGAGTCCAAGACAGGAACAAGAAGATCAGGGAGATGAAGGAGGAGTTAGAGGCCAAGGACTTCGAGCTTGAGCACCAGCAGGGAGTGATCGAGAGGTTTTGCTCATAGAAGAGGTCTCTTAGGGCCAAGATTGAGGCCTTGACCACTAGTGTTGAGGAGTACAAGACCACCATGGAGGTCGACATAGAGGAGTAGTGTAGACTACTTGACTATCTTTCATCTACCATACTTTGATTATTGAATCGCAATGACCATCCAACATGTGGATGGCTTGCTATGGTGTGTTTGCATTTTCAAAACCTATTGTTTATGTCATTCCAACTCTATGCTATTTTGAGCTTCGTTATTGTGATTGATTCTATGTGATGTATTGTGCATGTTAAGCATCTATGGGTATCTCATTCTTATCCTTATTGAAACCACATATGCCTCCCCGTCGTGCCAACCCCAACCAAAACAACAACAATAACATCACTCCCAAGATGCAGCAGTTGATGACAGCACAAGCTCAACTGATGCAGATGATGACGCAATTCATGCAGAACCAGAATCAGAACAACAATAACAACAACAATCAGAATAATCCTCCAGCATTTGACATGCTCACCAGATTTTTGAGACTAAGGCCTACAAAGTTCTCGAGAACCACTGATCCAATGGTAGCCAATGATTGGTTACGTTCAGTGAATAAGGACTCAGTGACTATTGGTTGCACTGACGAGGAAAAGGTCAGATTCGTAGCGCATCTGTTTGAAGGGCCAACAGCAACATGGTGGGATAACTTTCAGATCACCACTCCCCTTGAGGATGTGACTTGGGCTATCTTTGAGGATGGATTCCGTATAGCTCACATCTCATCCGGAGTGATGAACTTGAAGAAAAAAGAGTTCCACAATCTGAAGCAGTGTTACCGCAATGTGGCTTAGTACATTGAGGAGTTCAACAATCTGGTATGCTATGCACCGGATGAAGTTGATACAAATGCAAAGAGTAAAGAGAAATTCCTTGAAGGACTTAATGATGAGTTGAACCTGCAGCTGTCTGTTTCCTATGTTCCAACCTATCAATCACTTTGTGACAAGGCTACCATCTTGGAAAACAAGATGAAACAGGTTGAGAGCAGAAACAAGAAGCATAGCTTTGATAAGCACAACTCAGGATCGTCTCACAAACGTTTCCATCATGATGATAGTGGAAGTTCTGGATCCCACAAACATGGGAAGTACAAAAAACACCGCAACCACAACCGTCATCATGACAACAAGAACCATCGCAGTCATGATAATGACAAATATAAGTGTCACAAGAGTGGACACAAGAGCCACCACAGTGGAGGTGGAAGTGGAAGTGCTAGTCAGCCTTCAAAGAGAGATATCAGTCAGGTTGAGTGTTTCAAGTGCAATAAGATGGGACACTATGAAAATGAGTTCCAAGAAAAGAAGGTTGAAGGAACCACCAAGCCCAACCCTTTCTAGAAGGGACAAGTGAACCACATCAATGTGGAAGAAATATATTTGAAGTATGATGTTGTGGATGGTAAGTTCAAACTAAATTATGTTCCAGCACTTGTTCTTTTTTATACTAGCGCATCGCATTCATTTATATTAAGAGCATTTTTTGATAAAAAAGGACTTCTAGTTGAAACTATTGTGTCAACACCCGGATTTTTCAATCCTAGATGCCTATTATGCCATACATCGCAATCCCAGGATTACCATTTTTGCGAGACATAACAGAAATGGATACCATAGGACATCATCGATTACAAACGATAGATAAGTTCTTACACAAATAGGGATCTCATGATCCAGTTTTTAATACAACTTCAGGCAGCGGAATACGAAATAATAACGGTAGCGTAGGCGAAGCTCCATCTTCGGGGTCACAGGCAATGCTGACGATGGGAGATGATCCTAGTTGTCGTAACCTTCCCGGGGTCCATCCTCCAGATACTACAAGTACAGGGGTTTTTTGGATAATAGGACATGGGAATAGCCAGGGACAAAGCCATGAGTACTCTTTAAGTACTCGCAAACTAATACTACAAGTAAAGTGGGTTTTTGGATAATAGGACACTAGGCTCTAGGGTTGTTTTGCAAAAGCCAGATTTATCTCTACTAGGTTCCAAGGCTAGTCAAAATTTTATAACTCCTAAGAGGGAACTTGTATTTCATATCACAACTCTGTTGTGGTCAAGTCAAAGTCTCAATTCATTTCACAGGTCATTTTGAAAAGTCTGACGGGGGAACAGTATGGCCACTCCAACTGTCCATAACCGCGGACGCGGCTATTCGAATAGTTTGACACTCTGTAGAGATTGTACACTTTCACCACAACATTCGATACATCCGTCAGGAACAAATCCTGAATTCACCATACTCAGTATGCGGATAATCAATCCTAACCTTTCAATTACACGCCCTAGTATAAGCACCTCTCCTGTGAGTTTGGCCTCCCAACCATGACCAACTATCATCTTGGGTAATGCACAGGTGGACAATCTTCACAAGGTAGCCTCAGCTCAGACCTTGGCCGTGAGGGAACTAATACTAAGGGATATAAAATTCCAGTCAAGCCCTACCCAATATTCGGGTATTGTGGTTGTACGATAAAATTGGAATGGTATCGCATCCAGACAACCATCAGTTTTATAAAGGGCTAAGGCTCATGCCTCAACATTTTTATCACCAAAATTCTCAAGTGTTTGGAAACACATGTCCAAAACATTTCAATAGAATGATCCATCATTCCAAGGTTTTCGTAACCATTTTCCACCAAGTATTCCCATCTAAAAGTTGATCAAGTTTTATGCTTAGCTCTAGCATCTACAGGTGGGGGTAAGCAATAATGAGGGATGGTAACTAGTAGAGTTTCAACTAAGTACAACCTTATGTCTCAGGCTGATGTCAAGGTTTATAGCTTAGGCCAAATTTTATGCTCTTTATGCAACCTTCAGCATCTTTCCAATATCTACTAGTCACTTAAGTAAACTCTAAGTAAGCTTTGATAAAGAAATAAATTAAGAAGCTTGCACATAAAACTAGGATTGGTTTATCAAGTGGGTATGATCACATATACTTAAGGCATATAGTAATCATAGAACAAGTATGGGTTTGTTGCATCAGCAGGGTATCTTGCAAGGGTTAACTTGCATCAATACCAGTATAAGCTTGCTAACTTGCAAGTGCTAACTTGCACATTCACTAGTAGTATTTGGCTTGCCTTGTGCAGAGCAGTGGTTGAAGTTCTCCTCGGCTTCTTCTTCGTAGTATCCTCCTTCCTCCTCGTATCCTTGGTCGGTACTAGCGTCTATGAATAAATACGAGGTACACAATCACCAAACAATACTTAACTACTTGCAATCATCACACACAAGGGTCCTATGGATGTTCTAGCATCATCCCTAACATTACAAGGTTAAGGCTTGATTTAATTCCTTTTATTTTCTTAGAAAAGTAATTTCTACTCATTGAAAAACTACTTAAGATTTAATATTCTCCAAACCAAATATGGGATCATGTTGACACATGTCATCACCACATATTGTAGTCCATGGGAATGTGATTTAAAGTAGTGTCACAATTTAATAAGGTTTTACCCTTTTATCTAAATTAATTAAAGTGGCTAGAAATGCTTATGTAGCATTTTTTTATTACTTGAACAATATTTCTACAAGTAAACCTATATGTTTTTATATATTCTGAAAGGTATGGTTAAATGTGATTTTTGAGAGTTGGAATCAACTCAAAAGCTATTATGGTTTAAATTTGAAAAATGTTCGAATGCAGAAAAGCTTCTGCGTTCTTATTTTTACCATGGGTGATATATAGATCCAAATGACTTGAATCCAACGGGCTTGGATTCAGCATTTACAGACCTTTCCAACAAAATTGGTTTCATTCAATTTGGTGCACTGAATCGATCTGGGTTGATTTTTGAAGTTGGGTACAGAAGTGTGTTTGAATTGAAATAGAAAAAGGTATAATTTGAATAACTGGGCTACGCGGGAAAAGTTACTGGGCCGGCCTGCTAAGCGCAGTGCTCCCGCGGGCTGCTTAAGTGGGTGTCCCCACTCGTTAGTGATACGCGGCTGGGCGAAGCGGTATGGGGCGACGTGGATCGTTCGATCTAGTTCTAATCTGACGGCTGAGGGTCATCGTCGACGCGAGACAACGCCGGCGAGAACGAAACCTAGCGCGGCCAGTGGGAGGGTGCTGGGGGATCACCGGGGTACTAGCGAGGGTCGGCGAGGCGGGCGAACGACGAAGTCGACGACGGCGAATCTCTTTGTATCGGTGGCTTCTCCTAGGGCGGCTCCAATCGCTGGCTCCCTTCTTCTCCAGAGGCGGCGGGCTCCGGTGAAATTCCGGCAGGGTGGTGCTCGCCTTGCTCTGAGAACGGTGTGGCATGATCAGTGAGGAGAGGGGAGTGAGATGGTGTGAAGAAATCGTGTGGGGGTGGCCTCTATTTATAGTCGAGCGAGGGGACCGTCGGGGCGCACGGTGAGCTCGTCGGGGGCGAGGTTACAGGCGTCTAATGGCATGGGCAAGGGTAGGGGACGGTGCGGGATCTCCTGGCGATGCTCAACGACATGGTCTCGAGGCATGGGGCGGTGTGGTTTGGTCTGGAACGGGCGGTGCTCTGCGCGGCAGAGGCGGCGTCTTCGACGGCGGGTGGTGGCTGTGCGGCACGGGGCTGCAAACGGGGATGTCTGGCGGTCTCCTGGGTTGATGGCGATCGTGTGTGCACGCGGTGAGAGCGGCGCGCGGTCTGTGGATGCTGGTCGAGGGTGGTGCTCTGGCGCATGCTCGGCATGGTTGCTGGCGGTCTAGGCGCGGCTTGTGCGCGTGGTACAGGGCTTGGCAAGGCTCGAGCAGTGGACATGGTGTGGCGGTGGATGGGGGGCTTCCTCCCAGACAAGGTTTGGCACAGCTAGTTCTTCCTCTAGCCTACTGTCCACAATGGGGTGACAAGGGGGTGCTCGGCTGTTCACCATTGATGGCAATGGCAAGCTCACAGGGGTGCTAGTGCTTGGCTAATCTTCCTAGATGATCTACTGAGCTGTGTGTGAGCTAACTAGGGAACAAGTTAGGCCAATTTTACTGCACATTCTGTTTGATGAAATGGCCGCATGAAATCAAGTTTTGAATTTTGAAAATATTTTTTGTGGGTTTGCTAGATTGGTGCTGGTGAGTCTGCAGATGCTTGGGTTTTGAAAGTTGAGCTTGTTTGAGTGGTTTTTGAAAAAGTGGGATCTTCCCATATGAGAAAGATTCAATTTCGACTAGTCATTTAAACTATGCATTTGAAAGTTTCTGGATGATCACAAAGTGGGCCGTGATACCTTGTTATGAGTACATTCAGGGGGTGCAAAGATCCAGGAAAGTTTCTGTTAGGTTCTGAAAGTTTGAGACAGCCAAAGTAGGCATGGGAGTTAAATTGGCCAAAATGACCATTCATATCATATATGTGTTTTGATATACTTGTCTTTAGGAGAAGTGTGGGAAATGTTTTAGATGATGTTTATTTCACCTAAGAAACATTTTACAAGCAATGAAGCAAACAAAAAAGGTGGTTTTAAAGGAATTAAAAATCCATGCATACACATATGCATGCATTCATAATTTTATTTAACAAAGTTTTTTGTTAACCCTAATTTTGATGATTATAATTTGATGATTTAAGTTTAGTATTTTTGGGATGTTACATATTGGGTGTCCTATAAAAGTAAGCTCTCCTGGTGGAGAAATGATAGTGAACTCTGGATGTCATGATCTAGTGATAGAATTTGGGAAGTATAAGTTTCCCGTTAGTTTGATAATCCTAGATTCCCAAGGATTGGATGTTATTTTGGGAATGGATTGGATGACTAAGTACGAAGGAGTACTAGATTGTGCAAATCGTACTTTCACACTCACAACCCCGTATAAGAAACGGATTAGATTCAAGTCTAACTTTGAATCAAAAGGGAGTAAGTTAAATTCTCTTAAGGGGGTTACCATAGATAGTGTGCTAATTGTGAGAGAGTACCCGGATGTGTTTCCGGAGGAATTACCTGGAATGCCACCAGATAGAGATGTTGAGTTTCTGATAGACTTGCTGCCAGGATCAAGACCAATAGCAAAGATACCCTACAAGATGCCACTTGATGAGTTGAAGGAACTCAAGAAACAGCTTGGAGAACAGTTACAGAAAGGATTTATTCAACCAAGTTCTTCATCTTGGGGTGCACCGGTTTTGTTTGTAGATAAGAAAGATAGAAGTCAAAGGTTATGCATAGATTACCGTTCACTCAATGAGGTAACTATCAAGAACAAATACCCTTTGCCAAGAATCAATGATTTGTTTGATCAGTTAGAAGGAGCCCGTGTGTTCTCAAACATTGATCTCCGATCAGGCTAATTTCAGCTAAAGATTAGGGAACAAGACATACCTAAAACAGCTTTCACCACTAGGTATGGATTGCATGAGTACACCATTATGCCATTTGGTTTAACAAATGCACCAGCCTACTTCATGAATATGATGAACAAGGTGTTCATGGAATTTCTTGACAAGTTCGTTTATCGTTTTCATCGATGACATTTTGATCTAGTCCAAGAGCAATGAAGAGCATGAAGAACATTTGCGATTGATACTTGAGAAGCTTAGGGAGCATAAGCTGAATGCCAAATTCAGCAAGTGTGCATGGCTGAATGAAGTCGGATTTCTCAGACATATTGTGTCAGGAGATGGTGTAGCAGTTGATCCCGCAAAAGTGTCAGCTATAACTGAATGGGAATCTCCTAATTCAGTAAAAGAAGTGCGTAGTTTCCTTGGATTGGCAGGATACTACAAAAGATTCATTGAGAATTTCTCAAAGGTAGCTAAGCCAATGATGGAGTTACTTAAGAAAGACAAGAAATTTAATTGGACTGAGCTATGTGAACTTAGTTTCCAAGAGTTGAAGAAGAGACTAGTGACAGCACCATTCTTATGTCTGCCAGATTTGGAGAAAGATTTCCAAGTATATTGTGATGCATCTCACCAAGGATTAGGTGTAGTTTTGATGCAAGAAGGGAAAGTTGTGCCTTACGCCTCGATACAACTCAAAGCTCATGAAGTGAATAACCCTACTCATGATTTGGAGTTAGCTTCTGTTGTCCATGCACTCAAAACATGGAGACATTATCTTTTGGGAAAGCGTTGCGAAGTGTTCACAAATCACAAGAGTTTGAAGTATATCTTCACTCAGAAAGAAATCAACATGAGACAAATAAGATGGTTAGGACTCATCAAGGACTATGAATTGAGTTTGCAATACCACCCCGGTAAGGCAAATGTTGTAGCGGATGCATTAAGCCGTAAAGTATATGTATATGGCCTCACTAAGGGATAATTTCCATATGATCTGTGTGCCCAATTCAAAGATCTCAGATTGGAGATAGTGCCTGAAGGACATCTCATGTGATTGGATGTTCAACCCACCTTGTTGGACAAAATCAGGGAAGCCCAAAAGTTAGACAAGGAAATTGAAGAGATTAAGGGGAAAATAGCAAAGGGAAAGCTAAAGGATTCCACGAAGACGAACATGGTACTTTATGGTATGAAAAACGTATCTGCATTCCGCAAGACCCGGAACTTCGGAAACTGATTTTACAAGAAGCACACAACTCACCGAATTCCATTCATCCGGGTAACACCAAAATGTACATGGATGTGAAGGAAAGATTTTGGTGGAATAATTTCAAGAAGGACATTGCAGAACATATTGCTTTGTGTGATGTGTGTAGTAGAGTAAAAGCGGAACATCAGAAACTAGCAGGATTGTTACAACCACTACCTATTCCTGATTGGAAGTGGGACAAGATTGGCATGGATTTCATCACCGGACTGCCAAGGACTAGATCAGGATATGATTCTATTTGGGTCGTGGTATATCGCCTAACTAAAGTGGCTCATTTCATACCCGTGAAGACAATCTATACAAGTGCTAAGTTAGCCAAGATTTATATGAATAGGATTGTGTGTCTGCATGGAGTACCCAAGAGTATTGTGTCTGATTGAGGGACTCAATTCACTTCACATTTTTGGCGACAACTGCATGAGTCATTGGGAACGAGATTGGAATTCAGCACTGCTTTTTATCCCCAGACTGATGGACAGACAAAAAGGACCAACCAGATTCTAGAGGATATGTTGAGGTCCTGTGCCCTAGACTATGGTGCTAGTTGGGATGAAAGTCTGCCTTACGCAGAATTCTCTTACAACAACAGCTATCAAGCCAGTATTGAGATGGCACCGTTTAAATTTCTCTATGGAAGGAAGTGTACTACACCATTTCTACGGAGTGGTGTTGGAGAAAGAAATTTGTTTGGGCCAGAACTAATAAAGAAAGCTGAAGAGAAAGTCAAGTTGGTAAAGGACAAATTGAAAATAGCACAGTCCCGATAGAAGAGCTACACAGATGCAAAGCGTAGAGAAGTCACCTATGAGGTGGGTGATAGAGCTTATCTTAGAGTATCACCACTTCGTGGAGTGAAGAGATTTGGAGTCAAAGGAAAATTGGCACCGAGGTATGTTGGACCATTCAAGATTTTAAGTCGCAAAGGATAAGTGGCATATGAGATTGAATTGCCTGAATCACTATCTGTCGTTCACAATGTGTTTCACGTGAGTCAGTTGAAGAAATGCCATCTGGAGATGGAAGAGACTTCTTTGAAGGATACCATACTTTTGGAGGAAGTTTAGTTGGAGAGTGATCTCACTTACAAAGAGAAACCTATCAGGATTCTTGAGACTACAGAAAGAGTTACTCGGAGTAAGACTATCAAATTCAGCAAAGTTCAGTGGAATCATCATTCCGAAGAAGAAGCAACATGGGAAAGAGAAGATGATCTTTAGAAAGACCACCCTCACCTATTTGCTAGCCAATCCGAATCTCGAGGGCGAGATTCACCTTAAGGGGGTTAGATTTGTAACATCCCAAAAATCATAATTTATAAAGCTTGCATATCATTCATGCATTCATAAGAATTTGGCCTTTTCAAATGAATTTCCAAAATAAGAAACCATATTTTGCTTATTAACTTTATGCAAGTAAGGCAAGGCTTTTGTTTCTACTTTCCAGCTATGGAAATGCTTGGGTTTGATCAGTAATGATAAGGAAGTGAATACAAAGCTCACACAAAAATTTCAAAACAAGATTCAAACATAAAACCATTCATATGCCTATTATCCTTATATTAATAAAGGCATGGTTTTATTTTTATTTTCAAACCAAAATGGTTTTTGAGTGTTAATAGATGTTTGACACATCTTTGGATACTACAAAGACAGTACAAAAGTCTGGAGAAAATTCAAATGCAAACAGATTTGAATTAGGCATTCAAATTCAAACTAGAAAATCAAAACATAAAAAGAAACGGAGAAAAGGATAAAAAAAATAAACTCAGCAACCTAACTAGCCCAACCCACCCGCGGCCCAGTTACCAGCCCACCTAGCCCACCCGGGAAACCCCCTCCCCCTCTTTGTTTCCCACCCACGCACACACCCTCCCTCTCACTGTCAAGTGGACCCAACGCCAGGTCAGCATCATCGTCCCCAAATTCCCTCGCGACCACCCGCTCCGCCGTTTCTTCCTCGCAGAAACAACGCGATTGATTCTCGCTTAATTCCCATTGATTCCTCACATAATTTTCTCCCTCGCTCTGGCTACTTAACCACCTCGCCGCCCCGCATCTTTCCCCTCACTCACCAATACCTAAGCACCACTAGGCTGTTCGTATTGGAGCTCGCACCGTTGCTGCCCGACGCACTCGGCGAGCTATTCCGGTGAGTCTAGAGTGCCCCTGTCTCTCGTTCACACGAGCATGGCCCGCTTGTCCTTGCGCATATTTTGACACCTCAGGTTTGTCCTTCATCACTATCACATCCCAAGATTTTCCAAATCTTGTAATGTGAAAAATAAATAAACAAAATAAATAATTATTGAAATTTAGAGTGAAAAGAAACTTTTGTTTTTAAATGGAAACTTAAAATCCCGTCTTGAACAAACTTTGGCTAATGTTTGAATCCAAATAAATTCAAATCAAGTGGAATACATTTTTCATAAATGCATCTGGAAATTTAAACACTTGAAGAATAAACCAAAACTCTAAAACCCTAATGGAAGAAAATCATTTTCAAGTTATCTCTAAGCCTATGGATTTTATCCCTATAAAAATTGGTCAAACAAACATTTCAAATTGATTAAGAATGACTATTAGAAATACTATAAAACCATATGAATTGGATTCACTTAATTTGGAGCCATAAATAAAATCTTATGAATTTAATAAGATAAGGAATTGAATTTCCAAATCTAATAAAGCCATTATCTAAAATCTATACCAAATGGTGAGAAAATAATCCTAAAAGGATTTAAAAAGATAAACAAATAATAAATAAAGTTATAATAGTTGGAATCACTATTTTTGGATCTTTAAAAGATATGGTTTTTATAAAGAAAAGGTACAAATATAAATAAGGATTATTTTATAGAGCCAAATTAAATATTGGCCAAGCTTTTGAAATTAAATATTTTGTTTGATAAAAAGAGTAAAGGTTTATTTAAATAAAATAATGAGGATTTATTAATATCCAATTTTGTTAAAGTAAAGACTTTTCCATTTTAAATTAACACTAAAACTTGTTAATTTATTTTAAATAAGATATTCAAGTATTTTAGTTTTTCAAATGAAACCTACTGAAAATATTTTGGTATTATTTAATTTTCAAAAAGAGTTTTTAAAATAAATTAAAACCTATTTGAATTAAAGACTATGGTCTATTTATTTAATTATTAATAGATCCTAAATGAATAAAAGAATTATTTTATTTTGGACTTTGAAATATGTTGTTAAACAGAATTTAAATTCACCAAAGTTTGGTGGTGATTTGAATTCAAATGGAGATTGAAAAAAATATTATTAAATCTTATTTAATTAGTACTAGAGCCTATTTTAAATAATTAAAAGACCATAAAAAGATTAAATATATTATTCTAAATTTGACTTTGGAATGTGCTATTAATCAGTATATGAATCTACAAAAATATTGGTTGAAGTTTGAAATCAAATTGGTGTTTGAATTAATTAAACAAAACCAAAACAGATTAATAGAAATGGAAAAAGAGAAAAACATTCAGAACAAAAAAAAAGTGAAACGGAACAGCCCAGCCCAGCTAAGCCCACCTGGCCCAGCAAGCCCATCTCCCCACCCCACCCGCAGCGAATCGTTTTTCACTCGCGAACGAACCCGCTGAGTCTATGACGCGTGGACCCCATTCCCCCTCTTCCTCTCTCACTGACGCTAGGCCCCACAGCCACCTCACCATCGTCTCCACCCGCGCGTAGACCACACGTCCAAATTTTGCAAATTTTATATCAATAGATTCAGCAGAACAAGTACTTTCTGACCATGCACTTTGTTTAGTAAAATGTTTCTATTAAATTGAATGCTTTTTGCAGAAACTTGTGTATGCATATTTGGAATATAAAAATTCTTCTAAAATGATTTTTAAGATAAAATATTTGGCAAATGGTTTGTTTTGAACCTAGTGACCATAGAAATCAATTTGTGGTTTCAAAACCATATTTGGTGAAGCAAAAGAATAAAACCTTGAATTAAAGCATTTCTAGTCAAATAAAAATATGGTTTAATTGTTAAAAATGATTTTGGAGGAAAACATTTGGGAAATGTTTTGATTTAAACTCATTGACCCCAAGCACCAAGTTTTATGATTTAAAAATTTATTTAGTGAACCCTATAAAGATTACTACTTTGATAAAGGCATTTTCAACCAAATAAAATAATGATTTGGTTTAAAAATGGTTTATAGGTAAAATCTTTTGCAAATAGTTTTGCCACTTTATAAAATGACCAATAAGTGTTTTAGAATGTTTATAACCTATTATAAACCACTATTGTAAATAAAAGAAAGTTTGGCATGCTTGCATGCATTGTTTTGTTTCTATTATTTTATGTGATGTTTTGCTTGAATGGTAGAATGAAATATTGCTTGCTTGATTGAATTGTAGTGGAATTTGAAGAGTGTGAGTATTGCAAGATCAAGTAGTGAAATTATATTCCCTACCAAAAAGGCAAGTGGTGCTTCATGATTTTATCTCTATGTTTTTCAACTATGCATTAGAAATATTTTGCTAGTCTTGCATGGTTATATTTTGCTTATATGCTATGCTTGGGAAATCATAGTAGTTGTAGAATTGCTAGAAATTTCTAAGTTAAGATGCTTATCTATGCCATGCTTAGCCTAGCTAGTAGCAACCAAGGGTGGCTATATGTTCATGTTATGAATAAATAATTCTAATTCTTTGGACTATGTTTTTGCTTAATAAAACAACTAAGTGAATGAATCACCTGGGTGGAATGGTTGTGAATGGGTTATGTTGAGTGGTTACACAAGGCCCATTTCTATGGTTTACCTTGTGTATCTCACTTGTGGATGGCCACCTAGGAACAAAGAGATTTGAGATGTCAAATGTTGAGAAGCTTCAAGTGTAGCCACTTGGCATTATGGGCTCTGCCTGGATCATATAGGTTGCAATAACTTAGCCAAATGGATAGTTGGTGGTAGGGGTTTGATATGTTGGAGTGCGTCCATTCTGGTCTAAGGGAAGGCTTTTTAAAGATCTTGTCTTGGTGAAACCAAGTCTTGTGGGGAAAGTGCACCACCTCTCCAGAGTGTAAAATATAAGTACTGAGCCATGTCCCTGGTATTGGACAAATTGAGCATCAAGACATGGAAGCTATCAAGAATCTCCTCATCCCAATTTCTAAGTTAAAATCTTGTGGTTGAACAAGGGTTGAAGGATCACCAATTTCTATTGGGAGATGCCTTGGGTGATTTTTGTCAAACAAGAACTTAGTGTTTTCAAATGATAAGGAAAATCTATTTTGAGAAAAGCAAGCCTAAGCTCCACTTAGCCAAATGCATATAGATGATAGACTCCACTATACTACCATAGTATCACTTGCCAATACAATTCAAATGTATTGACCCTTGTGGCTGTAACTTGTTATGTTGCAGGTTTGTTTGATGTTAGTAAAGTTCATTGATTAGGATTACAAGTCTACAACCAACATGTCTTCCTGTGGCACTTTGAAGATGAAGGACCCCATGCTATTGTTATATTATGCTGCATTGTAATGAGATAGCCAAATGAGCTATGTAATATGTAATAAATTATTATATTCCTGGTTATAAAGTTGTATTATGACCTATGTTTCTTGATATGGATGCTAGCTATTGATCTAGGGACTAGCATTGTAAACACAAGGATCTCTACCTTATTAAAGGTTGGGAACCTTACAGATGGTATCAGAGCATGGTGTTGCCTGTAGGATTTGTAACCCTAGGATTGGACAAACCCCTTAGAAAAATAGGAGTAGTATTTGTTCCAAAACTTATTTACAAACAATCTTGTAAACTCTTTCCTCAACCATTTTGGTTTTCATTCTACATCTTGTCTATTTCAACTTGATGGATAAAGCCTTCCCCATGGCCAAAGACTTCACCATGTGCAAAGGACTTCATCAACTCTAATGACTTCAACATCTTTCAACCTTATTCTCAACAAGTACTTCAACCTTGGATATCACTAAGGACTACAAGTGAGACAAGAAATGTTGCTCAAGACTTGAAGACTAAGGAAACACAACTTGGGAATCATCATCACCTTTGAAGTTTTTGTGACCAAGAATTTTCCCAAGGAAACCATGATCTCATTCAAGAAGAATCCACTAAGAAGGATGGAAAGATCTCAAGTGAACCATATATATGGACCACCATGTTTAGTTTAAATTAAACCCACCAATTATGTGGTGTAACAAAAATAGTTTTGTTGCCTAAAAATGTGCTTGAACTTTGTTGTTTGAGTGGAATGTTTGTTTGTGATTGGTTACACATTGCTCGTGTGAATTGTGATGAGTGTGATTAGAACTATTTCCTTAGAAATATTTTGCCATTCTAATCCCATCCAACCCCAAACAGTTGACTACTCCAAGAAACTCCAACATCAAGGATGGTGACAAAAACAACAACCAAGAGATGCACATGAGAGAACAACTATTAGTAAACCAAACCCATTTGAATCAGATGACAACTCAGTTTTTAGCCATCAACAATGAGTTAGACCCAACCATACAAAACTTTTTGGTAATCCAATCCCAACTGCTGCAAGGGATGACCACTCAAATGATCAACATGGGAGACAACTCTTCCCAAGGAGTTTATGACAACAAGGATGTCAAGGGTGATATTTTAGAAGGAACCCAAGCATGCAATATTTGTGGAGACAAGGATCACACTTCCAAAGAACATGAAGATCAATGCCCCAATTGTGAAAATAAACATCCAACAAATCAATGCCCCACATCTCAAGCTACTTGTTTCCTATGTAAAGGAAATAATCATGTCCCTATCCAATGCCCCATCTATTCCATAGTTCAACAAAGGAAACAAGGTGGAGTGCATCAACAGTTTGTAAACCCTCATGAAGGAACAACTTCTACCAAGAAGGATGAAGGCAAAGTCAAAACTATGCATCATAAGGCCAAATCCAAAGTGATCACAAAGTGTTTCTACTCTTGTGAAGAAGAAGGTCATATCTCTAGTAACTGCCCCAAGAAGAGAGAAATATTTCCCACCTTTGTGGTGAATTATGAAGAGCATGAACTAGAAGAACTCCTAGCTTTGGAGAGACCCAAGAAAAAGAAGAAATGCCCCAACCCCAGCAAGAAGGATACTACCCAAGAGCAATGTTACACTTGCAAAGAGATGGGACACTATGCCAATGAATGCCTAGAAAAGAAGAAGAACCAAGGAAACAAACAAAAGGCAATGATAGCAAAGGAAAAGAAAGATATCAGCCAAGTGATGTGTTTCAATTGCAAAGAACCAGGAAATTATGCCAGCAATTGTCCAGAAAAGATGAAGCACACGATAAACAAGCCTATGAAGGATCACAGCCTTGTCACATGTTTCAAGTGTGGAAACAAAGGACACAATGCAGATAATTGCCCAGAGAAGTTTCAACAAGATCCCAAGAAAGCCAAGAAGTAATCTAGTTGGAAAATTTTTAAGGGTCGTAGTACCCTAGTTGCTTTGAGCCAACTTGTAACCCCTAGCCTCCCCAAATCTCGGGACGAGATTTATTTTAAGGGTGGTAGCCTGTCACATCCCAAGATTTTCCAAATCTTGTAATGTGAAAAATAAATAAACAAAATAAATAATTGTTGAAATTTAGAGTGAAAAGAAACTTTTGTTTTTAAATGGAAACTTAAAATGCCATCTTGAACAAACTTTGGCTAATCTTTGAATCCAACTAAATTCAAATCAAGTGGAATGCATTCTTCATAAATGCATCTGGAAATTTAAACACTTGAAGAATAAAACAAAACTCTAAAACCCTAATGGAAGAAAATCATTTTCAAGTTATCTCTAAGCCTATGGATTTGATCCCTATAAAAATTGGTCAAACAAACATTTTAAATTGATTAAGAATGACTATTAGAAATACTATAAAACCATATGAATTGGATTCACTTAATTTGGATCCATAGATAAAATCTTATGAATTTAATAAGATAAGGAAATTGAATTTCCAAAGCTAATAAATACCTTATCTAAAATCTATACCAAATGGTGAGCAAATAATCCTAAAATGATTTAAAAAGATAAACAAATAATAAATAAAGTTATAATAGTTGGAATCACTATTTTTGGATCTTTAAATAAAAGATATGGTTTTTATAAAGAAAAGGTAGAAATATAAATAAGGATTATTTTATAGAGCCAAATTAAATATTGGCCAAGATTTTGAAATTAAATATTTTGTTTGATAAAAAGAGTAAAGGTTTATTTAAATAAAATAATGAGGATTTATTAATATCCAATTTTGTTAAAGTAAAGACTTTTCCATTTTAAATTAACACTAAAACTTGTTAATTTATTTTAAATAAGATATTCAAGTATTTTAGTTTTTCAAATGAAACCTACTGAAAATATCTTGGTATTATTTAATTTTCAAAAAGAGTTTTTAAAATAAATTAAAACCTATTTGAATTAAAGACTATGGTCTATTTATTTAATTATTAATAGATCCTAAATGAATAAAAGAATTATTTTATTTTGGACTTTGAAATATGTTGTTAAACAGAATTTAAATTCACCAAAGTTTGGTGGTGATTTGAATTCAAATGGAGATTGAAAAAAATATTATTAAATCTTATTTAATTAGTACTAGAGCCTATTTTAAATAATTAAAAGACCATAAAAAGATTAAATATATTATTCTAAATTTGACTTTGGAATGTGCTATTAATCAGTATATGAATCTACAAAAATATTGGTTGAAGTTTGAAATCAAATTGGTGTTTGAATTAATTAAACAAAACCAAAACAGATTAATAGAAATGGAAAAAGAGAAAAACATTCAGAACAAAAAAAAAGTGAAACGGAACAGCCCAGCCCAGCTAAGCCCACCTGGCCCAGCAAGCCCATCTCCCCACCCCACCCGCAGCGAATCGTTTTTCACTCGCGAACGAACCCGCTGAGTCTATGACGCGTGGACCCCATTCCCCCTCTTCCTCTCTCACTGACGGAAGGCCCCACAGCCACCTCACCATCGTCTCCACCCGCGCGTAGACCACGCCCTCCTCCCCTGGCCATTCTGCCGACGGTTTCTTCGATTAATTGCTCGGTAATGGCGCAATAACCCCGCTCCGCGACCCCGCCTACTTAACCGCCTCTCCCTCCTCTATGTTTCCCCCTCAGTCCCCCACCCTAGCGCGCCCCCAGGCTGCTTAGTTTCACACTACACCTCCACTGTCTTCGACAAGCTCCGGCGGCAAAACCGGCCACTCGCCATCGCCCCTCGCCCCCTCGACCACACACGCGTGCTCCACGGACCCTGGCGCACCTCCCAGTGGCCTCAACTCGGCCGCGCTCGCCCCAGAGCATCGGCAAGGACGATCACTGCCCGCCGCCGTCGTCTGCTACCTCTCCGGCGAAACCTCCTGGTAATTCCTAGCCGCCCCATTCCCTCTGGCTGATACTCCCATATTCGCCTCTCTCTTGCAAACCTAATGGCGTTTCTTGTTTGGTTTGGAGTGAACCATAGACTCGCCCCCGTTGACGAACAGACGAGCCCGAGGCACATCACAACTCCCGCGAGGAATCCACGCCAGCACCGTGCGCCCCTTGCCTTCTCGCGAGCACGACGAGCATCAGCAACACCACGCAAACTTGGTGATCCATTCCCCTTCCTCCCTTGCTTCCTGTAATCACCGCGACGCCGTAGACAGAGCCAGCGCCGCCACTCGATGGCAAGCATGCTGTGCACCATCCGATCATGATCGCGTGGCCATGATAGAATTTAAACGAAGGGGTACGCTTTATTCTGAGCTGTACGATCCCACTTAAATCCAACTGCTGTCAGCAATTGATCCGAGCGAAACGGTATGGGCGAATAGAATCGTTACGCGTGGCCCTGTCTGTTTGAATAAAAACAGAAATGTTCTATTTGATGTGCCAATTTGAAAAATTCATAACTTTCAAACCACACGTCCAAATTTGCAAATTTTAAATCAATAGATTCAGCTGAATAAGTACTTTCTGACCATGCACTTTGTTTAATAAAATGTTTCTGTTAAATTTAATGTTTTTGCATAAACTTGTGTAGGCATATTTGGAATATGAAAATTGTTCTAAAATGATTTTTGAGATAAAATCTTTGGAAAATGGTTTTTTTTAACCCACTGACCATAGAAATCAATTTGTGGTTTCAAAAACATATTTGGTGAAGCAAAAGAATAAAACCTTGAATTAAAGCATTTCCAGTGAAATAAAAATATGGTTTAATTGTTGAAAATGATTTTGGAGGAAAACCTTTGGGAAATTTTTTGATTTAAACTAACTGACTCCAAGCACCAAGTTTTATGATTTAAAAATGTATTTAGTGAACCCTATAAAGATTACTATTTTGATAAAGGCATTTTCAACCACATAAAATAATGATTTGGTTTAAAAATGGTTTATAGGTAAAATATTTCGCAAATAGTTTTGCCACTTTATAAAATGACCAATAAGTGTTTTAGAATGTTTATAACCTATTATATACCACTTTTGTAAATAAAACAAAGTTTGGCATGCTTGCATGCATTGTTTTGTTTCTATTATTTTATGTGATGTTTTGCTTGAATGGTAGATTGAAATATTGCTTGCTTGATTGAATTGTAGTGGAATTTGAAGAGTGTGAGTATTGCAAGATCAAGGAGTGAAATTATATTCCCTACCAAAAAGGCAAGTGGTGCTTCATGATTTTATCCCTATGTTTTTCAACTATGCATTAGAAATATTTTGCTAGTCTTGCATGGTTATATTTTGCTTATATGCTATGCTTGGGAAATCCTAGTAGTTGTAGAATTGCTAGAAATTTCTAAGTTAAGATGCTTATCTATGCCATGCTTAGCCTAGCTAGTAGAAACCAAGGGTGGCTATATGTTCATGTTATGAATAAATATTTCTAAGTCTTTGGACTATGTTTTTGCTTAATAAAACAACTAAGTGAATGAATCACCTGGGTGGAATGGTTGTGAATGGGTTATGTTGAGTGGTTACACAAGGCCCATTTCTATGGTTTACCTTGTGTATCTCACTTGTGGATGTCCACCTAGGAACAAAGAGATTTGAGATGTAAAATGTTGAGAAGCTTCAAGTGCAACCACTTAGCATTATGGGCTCTGCATGGATCATATAGGTTGCAATAACTTAGCCAAATGGACAGTTGGTGGTAGGGGTTTGATAGGTTGGAGCGCGTCCATTCTGGTCTAAGGGAAGGCTTCTGAAAGATCTTGTCTTGGTGAAACCAAGTCTTGTGGGGAAAGTGCACCACCTCGACAGAGTGTAAAATCTAAGTACTTAGCCATGTCCCTGGTATTGGACAAATTGAGCATCAAGACATGGAAGCTATCAAGAATCTCCTCATCCCAATTTCTAAGTTAAAATCTTGTGGTTGAACAAGGGTTGAAGGATCACCAATTTCTATTGGGAGATTCCTTGGGTGATTTTTGTCAAACAAAAACTTAGTGTTTTCAAATGATAAGGAAAATCTATTTTGAGCAAAGCAAGCCTAAGCTCCACTTAGCCAAATGCATATAGATGATAGACTCCACTATAGTACCATAGTATCACTTGCCAATACAATTCAAATGTATTGACCCTTGTGGTTGTAACTTGTTATGTTGTAGGTTTGTTTGACGATGTTAGTAAAGTTCATTGATTAGGATTACAAGTCTACAACCAACATGTCTTCCTGTGGAACTTTGAAGATGAAGGACCCCATGCTATTGTTATATTCTGCTGCATTGTAATGAGATAGCCAAATGAGCTATGTAAGATGTAATAAATTATTTTATTCCTGGTTATAAAGTTGTATTATGACCTTTGTTTCTTGATATTAAATCTTAACTGTGGATGCTAGATATTGATCCAGGGAATAGCATTGTAAACACAGGGATCTCTACCTTATTAAAGGTTGGGAACCTTACAATCACACCAGGTTGCCGTCCCCGTCCACCCCTGCAATCAACCGAGGCACCGCTCGACTCCGACGAGCAATCATGGTAACTACAGAGCGCCCCTTGACCTCTCCTGCATTTGACTAGGTTTGTCGTGTCCTTGTGCAGCTACTGATGCCTTGCGTTTGCCCTATTGTGACGCAGATCGTCGCCTTTGTTTCCGGCAGTGAGCACCCGACGCGCAACGCAACTCCGACGAGCTCTAGCCACCGCTACAGCATGCCCCTGTTCTCTCCAGCGACTCATTGATCTCCCTCGCAACCTTGCGACACTGGTAAGACCAACGACAGCCCACACCCCCCTCTGCAATCGCCAGAACGCCACCGCCAGTAGCGCCGCCGCCGCTGTAGCCACACGCGCCGCCAGTTCTTGGTCAAGCCGCTGTGAGCCGTTAGATCTAAATCCAGCGCATCAGATTAGATCATTTAACGAAGGGGTATGGGTAGATCAGAGGTTCTAGATTTCATTTAGATCCAACGGTGCAGGAGCGTGATCTAGCGTGAACCGGTACGCGCCAATCAGATGCTGCCGCGTGTCAAGGATTTTCTTTTAAAATCTAGATTTGATTTAATTAGATGATTTAACTTGTAAAATCTATAACTTTTTTCTGTTTATCCAAAAAATGCAAATAATATATCGTTGGAATCACAAAAATAAATCCATACATGTAGGATTGGTTTTGTATTTTGCCTCTGTTAAAATAGAATTTTATGTAGAGACATTTGTATTCTTATTTTGTGTATAAAAATTATCTAGAAAATGTTTTAAAGGCTATTTTGAGTCTATTTAGTTTATAAAAGTTTAGTTTAAGGTTTAGTACTGTTTACTTGTCTTGTTTGGTTTGAGAAAAATCATCACATAGCATTTGCATGCATTCATATATTTTTGCTTGATTTATTTGAATTTAAATTGGTGCTATCATTTTATGTGTAGAATTTGGTGCTAGTGGAGATAGTGATTGTGAGGATTGTTGCTACTCCCCCAACTACCAAGGAAAGTGGTGCTTCATATTTTTGTACCAATATTTTGACTATGCATTAGTGATATTTTGTATAGGGCTTGCATGATGTTTTTGCTAAGTATCTATATGATATGCTTGGCAAAATCCTAGTAGTTGTAGACTTGTTACAATTTTATCTAAGTATAGATACTTGCTATATCGCCATGCTTAGCCTAGCTAGTAGCAAACCAGGGTGGATTATATACATGCTATGGAAAATGTTGCTTAGTCTTTGACTTATGTTTTTGCTTAATAAAACAACTATAAGTGAATGAAACACCAGGGTGGAATGGTAATTACATGGATGGATATTTGTTGAGTGGTTACCAGGCCCCATTTTCATGGCCTACCCTGTGTATCTCACTTGTGGAATGCCACCCAGGAACAAAGGGATTTGAGACGCCAATGTTAAGGAGCTTATAGTGCAGCCACATGGCACTATGGGCTCTGCCTGGATCATATAGGTTGCAATAACTTAGCCAAATGGACAGTTGGTGGTAGGGGTGATAGGTTTGGAACACGTCCATTTTGGTCTAAGGGAAGGCTTCTGAAAGATCTTGTCTCGATGAATGTCGAGTCTTGTGGGGAAGTGCACCACCTCTCGAGAAGGAAGAATCTAAGTACTTAGCCGTATCCCGGGCAATGGACAATTTGAGCATCAAGACATGGAAGCTATCAAGAATCTACTCATCCCAATTTCTAAGTTAAAACTTGTGGTTGAACAAGGGTAAAGGATCACCAATGTTCATTGGTTGATTCCTTGGGAGTTTTTGTCAAACAAAAAACTTAGTGGTTTCAACTAATAGGTAAAACCTATTTTGAGCAAAGCAAGCCTAAGCTACACTTAGCCAAATTCATATAGAAGCTAGAAACTATTATTCTACTAAGGTATCACTTGCCAATACTATTCCAATATATTGACCCACTTTGGCTGTAACTTGTGATGTTGCAGGTTACTCTGATGAGAATTAGGGTTATGAGTCTACACTCAACATGTTTGCCTGTGGCACATGAAGATGAAGACTTTACTTTATTTTTGTTAAGTTGAATTCTTGTACTAGCCTGTGGCTATGGAGTTGTAAAAGACTTTGTTATCTCCGGAATGACGATGTAATAATGAACTTTGTTTCTGTGTACTTCATCTTAAACTGTGGATGCTAGCATTTGATCCAGGGACTAGCATTGCAATCACAGGGACCTTTACCTTTACAAAGGTGGGGTCTTACACCATCTCCGGAACGACTTCCGGCGCTGCGCTACTTGCCATACTTTGAAGAGAAGGTTCAATAACCTCTTCGAGTTCTACCTTCCGACTACTCACACCTTTCGCGAGAAACTCTTTCTCTAGAAAGGATCCATTCTTGGCAACAAAAACCTTGCCCTCGGATCTGTGATAGAGGGAATACCCAATAGTTTCCTTAGGGTATCCTATGAAGATGCTTTCTCCGCTGGGTTCGAGTTTATCCGGTTGAAGTTTCTTCACATAAACATCGCATCCCCAAACTTTAAGAAATCACAGCTTAGGTTTGTTTCCAAACCACAATTCATACAGTGTCTTTTCAATGGATTTAGATGGTTCCCGATTTAAAGTGAATGCAGCAGTTTTTAGTGCATAACCCCAAAATGACAGTGAAAGTCCGTCAGAGACATCATAGATCGAACCATATCCAATAAAGTACGATTACGACGTTCTGACACACCATTTTGCTGTGGTGTTTTGGCAGGTGTGAGTTGTTAAACAATTCCACACTCTTTCATATGAGTCTAAACTCGTAACTTAGATACTCACCTCCACGGTCAGACCGTACAAATTTGATATTTCTATTACGATGATTTTCCACTTCACTGTGAAATTCCTTGAACTTTTCAAAGGTTTCAAACTTGTGTTTCATCAAGTAGATATAAACGTATCTACTCAAATCATCCATGAAAGTAACAAAATAACGATATCCACCTCGCGCCGACACACTCATTGGACCACATACATTAGAATGTATGATTTCCAATAAATTTGACGCCCGTTCCATTGAACCGGAAAACGGCGTTTTAGTCATCTTGCCCATAAGGCATGGCTCACATGTATCAAATGATTCAAAATCAAGTGATTCCAAAAGTCCATCTGAATGGAGCTTCTTCATGCATTTAACGCCAATATGACCTAGACGGTGGTGCCACATATATGCGGATATATTATCATTAAGTTTAATTATTTTAGCATCAACATTATGAATATGTGTAACACTATTATCGAGATCCAACAGAAATAAACCATTCATCATCGGTGCATGACCATAAAAGATTTCATACATATAAATAGAACAACCATTGTTCTCGGATTTAAATGAATAACCACTTTGCATCAAACACGATCCAGATACAATGTTCATTCTCAGTGATGGCACTAGATAACAATTATTGAAGTTTATAACTAATCCTGACGGTAAGTGGAGAGGTAGCGTTTTGACGGCGATCACATCAACACTTGATCCATTGCCGACACGCATCTTGACCTCACCCCTTGCTAGCGGTCGCTTGTTCCGTAGCCCCTGATTTGAGTTACAAATATTAGCAACTGAACCGATATCAAATATCCAAGTGCTACTGCGAGCACTAGTCAAGTACACATCAATAACATGTATATCATATATACCTTTGTTTGCTTTGCCGACCTTCTTGTCTTCCAAATACTTGGGACAGTTGCTCTTCCAGTGGACAGTCCCCTTGCAATAATAGCACTCAGTATTAGACTTAGGGCCAACTCGGGGTTTCTTTTCAGCCACGGAAACCGGCTTGCCGCCCTTACTTAACTTTCGTTTACCCTTCTTGTCTTTCTTGAAACCAGTGTTCTTATTTATCATCAACACTTGATGTTCCTTCTTTATCTCCACTTCTGCAGTTTTAAGCATTGACAGAAGCTCGGGGAGAGACTTCTTCATGCCTTGCATATTATAGTTCATCATGAAGCTCTTATAGCTAGTTGGCAGAGACTGCAGAACACGATGGATGCCTAAGTCAATGGGAATCGATATTCCCAAGGACACAAGCTTATCGGCGTAACCCGACATCTTGAGTACATGCTCACTTATGGAGCTGTGCACTTCCATCATGCAGCTAAAGAACTTTTCTGAAGCATTTTAGCTATCTACAGCAGCATGTGTGTCAAAAATCATTTTCAACTCACCCATTGTATCAAATGCATTGCCGTTTTCGAAACGCTTTCAAAGTTCTGGCTCTATCCCATACAATATGCCGCAATGAACTAAGTTGTGGTCCTCGTGATGAGTCTGATAGACATTCTTCTCCTCGTCAGGGGCATCATCGAATGGTGGGGGGCCTAGCGGAGCTTCTAGCACATATTGCTTTTGTGCGGCAGAGAGGAGAATCCTCAAATTCATGGCCCATTCGGTAACGTTGCTACCGTTCGTTTCAAGTTTCTCTTTCTCTATGAACACATTGGAATTAAAATCAGGTGGTGCCATCTACAACAGAATTTGTAAAGTTTAGACTAAGTTTATGATAGATTGAGTTTAACTAATCCACATTAAGAATGAACTCCCACTCAAAAACGACATCCCTCGTGCCTTTTTGGTGATTACATGAACCAAATCCACTACACCAAGTCCGATCATCACGTGATTCGGTGTAGCTTCAAAGGCGAGCATCAAATGGGCATCATATCTACTATATGACTCATGCTTAACCTTTCGGTCCGTGTTCCGAGGCCATGTCTGTACATGCTAGGCTCGCCAAGTAAGAACCTTAGTATTCGCGTGTGTAACTGTCTTACACCCGAAATATGGTCGTGGATCCAAGAACACCCGATCATCACGTGATGTCTTGGAGTGACGGAAACATAATCGGTGCATACTTAAGGAAGAACACATTCTTATCTTGATATTTAAATGAGGGATCATCTTATTAAGCTAATAAAACGCGAAACAAGGAATATAAGATGCTATCAAACATCACATGTTTATAAGTGAAATGATATGGTTCCCGCATATCATATCTATCATGTGCATCGTGGTATGATCACTATCATACCTCTATGTGTAAGGCCAAGGTCTATGGAACTTACACGTTATGTGCGTTGTAAGAGTATCATCTCATACTTCTACTTACAACATCACCATATCATAACACTAGCCAAGCAACAATCTAAACTAGACGCCTCTAATTTATCCATTGCAAGTTTTACGTGGCTTAGGGCTTTCGAAGATAGAACCGTTCTTACCTACGAACATGAACCACAACGAGGATAACCAAATTGTTGACAACTCGTTGCAAATTATATATTGACTATAGTAGGAGAGATATACCCCGCTAGCCACTTATGCAAACTAGTTGCATGTCAAGCGTGGAACAGGTCTCATGTGCGAGGACATGTAAAGTTTGTCCGGGCCGCTTTATCCCACTATGCCACCAATATCCAAAATACAACTAAGAAGAAATAACATGATCATCATCGCCCACATACTCATATGTGTACTACCCGTGTAAAACATCTACACATAGATCCGGCTCTGATACCACTATAGGGTTCGCAGCATAGAAAACAAAAAAATTCCTATGATGGGAACAACTATGTACCAAGATCTATCTACTAGATACAAACAACGGGCAGATGTATATCCGTAGATAAATGATACGCCCAATTTGCATCACCATTCTATATCATAATCTACCTCTATTCATTGATATTTGTCTTATTATGAGGTATTACTTATGGATTTTCATCTGTTTATGCATGTTGGATTATTCCTGGAGGATGGCCTGCGAGAGTCTGGATTCTAATGGAAAAGAAGGCGCTTCGGTGCAATTTCGTGAAGATTAGAAAAATACCAAAAAAATATGGAAACATATTATTTTACCAGAAGACGAAGGAAGCCAGAAGGAGGAGCGAAGGGGAGCCACAGGGGGCCCACACCCTGTCACATCCCAAAATTTTCCAAATTTTGAAATGTGAAAAATAAATAAACAAAATAAAATTTTGTTGAAATTTAGGGTGAGAAGAAACTTTTTGATTCCAATTGGAAACATCAAAACCTATTTTGATCAAATAAAATCCTAAAGGGATTTAAAAAGATAAACAATTAATAAATAAAATTATAATAGTTGGAATCACTATTTTTGGATCTTTTAATAAAAAGATATGGTTTTCAAAAGCAAAGGTAGAAATATAAATAAGGATTATTTTATAGAGCCAAATTAAATCTTGGCCAAGCTTTTGAAATAAAATATTTCTATTGATAAAAAGAGTAAAGGTTTATTTAAATAAAATAATAAGGATTTATTAATATCCAATTTTATTTAAGTAAAGGGTTTTTCACTTTAAATAAACACTAAAAATTTGTTAAAGTATTTTAAATAAGAATTCCAAGTTTTTTATATTTTCAAATAAAACCTACTGAAAAGGTTTTGGTATTATTCTTGATTTCAAATAGAGATTTAAAATAAATTAAACCCTATTTGAAATAAAGACTAAGGTTTATTTATTTAATTATTAATAGATCCTAAAAGAATTATTTAATTTTGGACTTTGGATTATGTAAACAGTATTAAAATCAACAGAAAATTTGGTGGTGGTTTGATTTGAATTGGAGTTTGAATTATTTGTTTGAAAATCAAAACAAAAATTCCAAATAGAAAAAAAAGAAAAAGCTTTCAGTATAAAAAAAGAAGTGAAACAAAACAGCCCAGCTAACAGGCCCAGTAAGCCCATTCGCAGCCCATCTTCCCCCCCCCCCAGCAAATCGTTTTCACCCACGCGCGCACCCGCTGAGTCGCTGACCGCTGGCCCCATCTTCCCCTCCCTCACTCTCGCTAACAACGGACCCCACTGCCCCCGTCACCATTGTCTCCACTGCGCCGTCCATTTCCCCCTTTCTCAACATCGCTCTACCGCGAATGAATTCGGGTAAATTTGCGTTGATGACATGCTTAATTCCTCCAGAGACCACGCACCCATAAACACCTCCCTCTTCCCTCCCTTTCCCCTCAGAAACCACTACAAGAGCGCCCCCAGGCCGTCGTCATTTTCGTTTGCACCGCCGCAGCCTCCGACGGGCTCTCCGAGCAATTCCGGCGCTGACCAGCCGCCCCTCGCCTCCCACTGCACGCAGCCTTGCTCGCCAGCACCAGGTGCATCAACCATTACCTCCAACTCGGCCACGCTAGTTCCAAAACGTCGGCAACCTCGAACATCTGAGCACCGCCGCGTCTGCCTTTGCTCCGGCGAACTCCCCTGGTAAGCACCGACCGCCCCGAGCCTTCCTGTTGATGCTCCTAAGATCCCCAGGACAGTACGCGTCTAACCATCTGCTCCATTTTCCTTAGGGCGACCTGCAGCTCCGTCCCCGTCGACATCCAGACGAGCCCGACGCCGCTGCAAGCTCCGGTGAGCAATCCCCTCCGTTCCTGAGCGCCCCTCGCCAAGTCGACCACACCTCGAGCTTCTCCACACTCCCACGATCATGGTGAGCTCCTCCGTTACCCCTCTTGCTTCCCGAATCGCGGTCTCCGCCGTAGCCCGAGCGTGCGCCGCCAGTCGTCGCCGCCAGCGCCGCCAACTGATGGTCAAACACCTGTGAGCCGTTAGATCGTCATCAAGTGGCTACGATATAACAACTTAACGTAGGGGTATCAGTCAATCTACACCGTGTGATCTAAAGTTATGATCCAACCGAACCGTTTTCAACCAATAGGAAACGGCCACGTAGCCAGACTAAAAATTTAAGAACAGAATTGGATTTATTAGTGGATAGATTTTGTAAAATTCATAACTTTAGTTCTACACGTCCAAATTTTGCAAATTTTATATCAATGGATTCAGCAGAACAATTACTTTGCAACCATGAATTTTGTTTAATGTTTTGCTTCTGGAAAATTGGTTGAATTTGCAGAAACATGTGTAGGCTTATTTTGAATATAAAAATTGTTCTAGATATATTTTTGAGATGAAATCTTTGGCAAATAGTTTGTTTTGAACCTACTGACCATAGAAATCAATTTGTGGTTTCAAAAATATATTTGGTGAAGCAAAAGAATAAATCATTGAATAAAAGCATTTCTAGCCAAATAAAAATGTTGATTATGGTTTAAAAATGATTCTGGAGGAAAACCTTTGGGAAATGTTTTGATTTAAACTCTCTGACCCCAAACACCAAGTTTTATGATTTGAAAATGTTTTTGGTGAACCCTATAGGTTTTTACCTTATTAAAAGCTTTTCTCAACCACATAAAATAATTCCTTGGTTTAAAAATGGTTTATAGGTAAAATCTTTTGGAAATAGTTTTGCCACTTTATAAAATGACCAATAAGTGTTTTACAATGTTTATAACCTATTATAAACCACTTTTGTAAATAAAAAAAGTTTGACATGCTTGCATGCATTGTTTTGTTTCTATTATTTTATGTGATGTTGCTTGAATGGTAGATTAAAATATTGCTTGCTTGATTGAATTGTAGTGACATTTAAAGAGTGTGAATATTGCAAGACAAGGAGTGAACTTATATTCTCTACCAAAAGGCAAGTGATGCTTCATACTTTGTCCCATTATTTTCACTATGCATTAGTGATATTTCTAAAGTAAGACTTGCATGGAATTTGGCTAAGTGTAAACCAAACCATGGGAAATCCTAGTAGATGAAACCTTTGTAGAATTTCCTAAGTTAAGATTCCTACTACTATCATGCTTAGCTTAGCTAGTAGAAAACAAGGGTGAATTATATTCATGCTATGGAATATTTCTAGGTCAAGGACTTGTGTTTTGTTTAATAAAACAACTAAGTGAATGAATCACCTGGGTGGAATATAAGGAATGTTTTGTGTTGAGTCGTTCACAAGGCCCATTTATATGGTTTAACTTGTGTATCTCACTTGTGGATGGCCACCCAGGAACAAAGAGATTTGAGATGTCAAATGTTGAGAAGCTTCAATTGCAGCCACTTGCCATTATGGGCTCTGCCTAGATCATATAGGTTACAATAACTTAGCCAAATGGACAGTTGGTGGTAGGGGATTGATAGGTTGGAGCGCTTCCATTCTGGTCTAAGGGAAGGCTTCTGAAAGATCTTGTCTTGGGAAACCAAGTCTTGTGGGGAAAGTGAACCACCTCTGAAGAGTGTAAAATCTAAGTACTTAGCCATGTCCCTGGTAAAGGACAATTTGAGCATCAAGACATGGAAGCTATCAAGAATCTCCTCATCCCAATTTCTAAGTTAAAATCTTGTGGTTGAACAAGGGTTGAAGGATCACCAATTTCTATTGGGAGATGCCTTGGGTGTTTTTGTCAAGCAAAAAGTTAGTGTTTTTTAAAGGATAAGTAAAATCTATTTTGAGAAAAGCAAGCCTAAGATCCACTTAGCCAAATGCATATAGGTGATAGACTCCACTATATTACCATAGTATCACTTGCCAATACAATTCAAATGTATTGACCCTTGTTAGTAAGATGTGACTTGTTATGTTGCAGGTTTGTTTGATGTTAGTAAGATGTGTTGATTAGGACTACAAGTCTACAACCAACATGTTTGCCTGTGGCACTTTGAAGATGAAGGACCCCATGCTATTGTCATATTATGCTGCATTGTAATCAGATAGCCAAATGAGCTATGTAAGATGTAATAAATTATTTTATTCCTGGTTATAAAGTTGTATTATGACCTTTGTTTCTTGATATTACATCTTAACTGTGGATTATAGCTATTGATCCAGGGACTAGCATTGTAAACACAGGTATCTCTACCTTATTAAAGGTTGGGAACCTCACACACCCCCTAGGCGCGGGCCCACCTGAGGCCGCGCCTAGGGCAGGTGTGGCCCAGCTGCCCGGCCTCCGACTCCGCCCCTTCTCCTATATCTTCCCTAAGAAACCCTAAGCCTCGGGGAGCGACCATAGATAGATTTCCACCGCCTTTGGGGGGGAAAACACCGAGAGAGAAAGATCTCTCCGATAGACAAATTTCTGCCGGGGAAATCCTTCCTAGAGAGGGGAGACCATCGCCATCAACACCATCATCAAGCTAGGTTTCATCGGGATCATCATCATCATCCACACCATCATCTCTACCAGCACCATCATCACCACTCCGTCCCGCTTTAACAATTGTGTTGGATATTGCTTTAGTTCTTAGGGGAAACTTTCCTGGTGTTGATTACTATTATAGTTGATGCTTGTGAGTGGAACCATTGGATTATTGTTTATGTTCAGATTGTTATCCATTACCATATCATCTTTGATCTTGATACATATGATGTCTTGTGAGTAGTTCATTGTGTTCTCGAGGACATGGGAGAAGTCATGTTGTTAGTAGTGAATCTGTGATGAGTTATTATTCAATGGTTTAGTATTTAAGTTGTGGTCCTATTCTTCTAGTGGTGTCATGTGAACGTCGACTACATGACACTTCACCATTTATGGGCATAGGGGGATGCATTGTGTATTTGGCTACTAATTGTGGCGTTGCCGGAGTGATAGAAACCTGAACCCCCGTTAGGACACCTTTGCACAAGGGAGCGTAGGATCTCAGAGTTTAAGGGTGTGGTTAGATTTATATCTTAATTAATTTCCTATAGTTACGGATGTTTGCAGGGGGTTTAATCACAAGTATGTATTAGTCCTAGGAAGGGCGGTATATTAGCACAGGTTCACCCACACAACACTTACAAACACTAGAGAAGAGTACTCAGCTATTTGAAACGAAAGCACCTGACAGAATTCCCAATGGTCCTCGAGAAAGTTTGGTCCTTATAAGTATTTCCACCGTCTTGTCCTTTTCTAAGAAAGGATTGGTCCACTTGCTCCATTTGTTCGTTACTTCTGTTACTTGCTCTTTATTTTGTTGCCTTGTCAGAAAACCACTAAAAATCCGTTTGATAAGTATTCACAGTGATTTCCTGCTTCATACCACTGTTCAGCACTTTCTGCTCCTCGTTGGGATCGACATTCCTATTTATCGAAAGTACTATGATACACCCCATATACTTGTGGGTCATCAAGACTATTTTCTGGCGCCGTTGCCGGGGAGTGAAGCGCTATTGAAGAGTAGAACTGGTAACGAAAACTTTCGCTGTGAGTATTGCTTTTGTTACTGCTCGTTACTTTGTTTCCAATATGGATAACCCACTTGGTTTTATGTTTGGGAAAACTACTACCACTGCTAGGGTAGTAGATGAACCACCTCCTGTTGAGATAGATCCTTTTAAGATACATACTAGTATTTTTAATTGTGTTATGGATAATTATTATTTTGGGGATGGAATTGTCCATCCTTGTGATCACTTGCTTTTTATCCATGAATTATGCGGGTTGTTTAAGTGTGCAGGTATCACAACTGAGCATGTGAATAAAAAGTTACTCTCCATATCCTTGAAATGGAGAGCTGAAGAATGGTATAAGCTGCTAAAGAATGGACAATCCATGGAATGGGAGGAGATGTCATCTCTCTTTTACTCTAAATTTTATCCTCCCAGTGAGATCCATAAGTATAGAAATCTTATATATAACTTTTGGCCTCTTGATGGAGAGAGTACAGCTCAAGCTTGGGGGAGATTGAAGTTACTAATGCTTAAATGTCCTATTCATGAACTCCCTAACAATATTATTCTCAATAACTTTTATGCTAGGCTTTCTCTTCATGATAAAGATTTACTAGATGCTTCTTATGATGGATCATTCACACGTATGAAGGAAGAAGCTAAATGGGACCCAATAGACCGTAGTCAAGAGAACACTGAAGCTTGGGAGAATGACAAAGGAAGAAAGTCAGGTATAAAATATGATTATGAATGCATTAAATCCTTTATGGGAACTGATAGCTTCCATGATATTAGCAATGAGTTTGGTCTTGATTCCCAAAGTACTACCAGCTATTTTAAGGCCTTTGCCTCCTACATTGAAATTCCCAAGAAGAAGTGGAATAAGTACCATGCACCTTATAAAGATGTTGTTAGTCATGTTCCTATTAGAAGTACTCAAGTTTGTAATACTAATCATATTGTGCCTGAACCCCATGTTTAGAAAATGCCTTTCCCAGCTAAGGCAAAGGAGTATTCTATTATTATTAGTGCAAATAGAAAAGGTACAATGAAAACTGTGGAGCCTGGTAAGCATTTGAGTGATGAACCTGTGGTAGCTATTGTGAAAGACACTGTCACTAGAGATATAGAGGATGAGCATATTGTCTTCTATGAAGATGCTTCTAATATTATTTCTCATCCTGGTAAGGTTACAAAAGCTAGTGTTCCTGTTCTTTCTATTAAAATTGGTGATCATTGCTACTATGGTTTATGTGATATTGGTGCTAGTTCTAGTGCTATTCCTTATGAGCTTTACAGGGAAATTATGCATGAGATTGGTCCTTCATAGTTTGAGGACATTGATGTGGTTATTCACCTTGCTAACAAGGATACCATTTTCCCCATTGGTATTGTAAGAGATGTGGAGGATCTCTATGGTAAGATTAAATATCCTGTTGATTTTCTAGTGCTTAATTCAGCAGCTAACAAAACTTGTCCTATCATTTTTGGTAGACCTTTCTTGAACACTTGTGGAGATATTATTGACTATAAGAAGGAAAAGTTTTAACTAAGTTTGATGGAGATTCTTATGAGTTTAACTTTTCCAAATTTGCTAAAGCTCCTTGTGAAAATAGCTTGCCTAATAAAGATTTTAGGAAGGAACAACTCGCTTATATTGATCCACCTTGGACCTCTTTTTGATGACTATAAGTATGCTTTTTCTGATGATAAAGTTGTTTCCAGTGACAGTTATATTGTCAACTATATTCAAAGTTCTACTAAAAGTTATTTTGAGAGAGGGGAACATGGTTTTATGCATCTCAATGATGTTAAGTTTCCCCGTTTTATGTTGAAAGCTTTAAAGTTGCATATGTTTTGTCTTCCTATGCTTGTGGCCTTTTGTTTCAACAATTAATTTTCTCATGATACCCCCATGCATAGGAGTGGGTTAGACTCAAGTGTTTTGGCTATTTGCTTCTTGATGCTCTTTTCACTCCAGATATATATATCCTATGTCAGCATCCTTGGAAGTTTCAAGCATAACTTAAAGGCATTAAATAAAAGTACTTTTTGGGAGATAACCCAAGAGTTTTTGTCGAGTCTTAGAAGTTATTACCTCTGTAATAACCGCTCCTTATCCTTTTTTGTTTTGGTTTTTGTGTCAAGTTCAACTACTTTTGTGAAGTAGCGTAGTTGTGAAAAGTGGTTGTCTTGGGACATATTTTTGTGCTGCATTGTAAAAATTCATGAGGGATCTTAGTACTTAGAATGGATCTGAATTTTTTTGAGCTTGTTCTCCTGGTTGTTACCCAACTTTCATCAGTTCTGCACTTTTTGATTTGAGCAACAAAAGGTCTTCGGAAAAAACAATGTTTACCTGTTGGTCTGTTTTGACAGATTTCTGCCATCATTTGCATTTGCCTCTTACAGAAAGCTTTTGTTTTGATGGGTTTTCAGTTGAAGTGTTTACCAAAGGTTTATTGTTTTGGCTTACACTAATGTTGTCATTGAGGTTGTGCAAAAGTTTTGTATGAAGGAAATTCGCAGGAGAAAGAGAGAAGGATCTGTAGAGTTCGTCTTTGAATAGGTAAAAGTGGTGAAAACAGAAGGTTCGTGAAACCCCAATCTTTTTAGATTTTTGATGTTTTTAATACATAAAGGAAGTTACGAGACGAAACTTAAGAGTAAACGGAGCCCGGGGTGGACAAACCCACCCCAAGCGGAGGCCCAGCCTGGCCGCGCCTGAGGGGGGTGTTCCCACCTCATACTCTGTCTTCGCCTCGTTTCCGTGTCAAAACCTTCCTTATGCATTGAAACTTCGTAATATATAACCCCCCCGGAATCCCTCGAGGTTCGTGCATCGTGTTCTCGTCGTGTTTTCGTTTCAATCTGTTTCTGTCAGGAAATCTTCTCAAGTTTAGAGCACCATGGCCTCCGCCAAGGACAAAGGCAAGAAGCCCATGGAGATAGAGTTGGAAGAACAAACCTATAACGACCCAAGTTTGTAATATGTAATCAGTACTTAAGCATGGAATGCATCTGTTTAAATGAATTCAATAAATGCATGTGGTCAAGTGTGTTGAATAAATGCAAATTCAAAACCCTAAACCACCCCTCTCTTTGAAACTTTATTCAAATGGTGTTTGAATTTTTGGAAAGTATCAAATGTTTGGAGACCAAAAGGGTTAATAGGACCCATGCAATATCTCAAATATTTCTAATAAAGTTTTGTATTTTTAAATTATTCAAAATAGTAAGTGAATTTGAAATTACAAAAGTAAATCAAAATCAGAAAAAGGAAAATCTTCTGTTTAAAAAAAATAATAGAGCAAGAGCAATCAGGCCGTAGCCCAGCAACCTCCTCCCCTCTTTCCCTTCCCCGCGGCCCAGGCCAGCCCACCCATGTACTAGGAGGAGGCCCGTACCCCTTCGATTATTTTATTCTTTCTTCTTCCTCGCCAGTGGACGCCGGTGAAGCTCCTGCGTGGCAGCGCCGCCGTCGCCCGATCCTCGCCCGAATCGCAGCGCCCCCGCCGCCCCCAGAGTCAGGATAAGAACGCCGCTGCTCGGCTCTCTCTCCTCGTGCCCTTATCCCTTTCCCTCTCGCTCTCTCTCGGCAGAGCTACTCCCCACCGAAACCTAGCCGCCATGGCCGTCGGCTAGCCGCCGTCTCCGGCCTCCCCTCGCCCATCCCACACCGCCACGAGCTCCGCCTGGACGCGACCTTTCTCCTCCCCGAAGGAATCGGGCTGGGACGTCCCCAATCGGCCGCATCGACCCCTTCTTCTTCAACACCGACGAGGTCCGAGGAGCTCCTGGCCATCGATTCCGGCCTCGCTTGTCCTCCCCGACACTTCTACGAGCACCGTGGTGAGCGCCTGGTGCTCAAGGTGCCCTCCGTTTGACTGTTAGCCTCCCGTAGCCGTCACGCGCTGTTCTTTTGCGAGCACCGCCACCGCCGTTCACCGTAGCTGCCCCTCCGGTGACCAATAACTAGCGGTGCTAGGATAGTTAGGTTCGACTTGTTGAGCTCTTTGGAACTCTCCCTCCCGCGCGTGTTGGGGTGGACCAAATCATCGCCGGCGACCATCGCCTGACGTTTGCGCCGTTGTGTCTGACGTGGCTCACGCGTGGCTAGCCTGCGTGGCCTTGGCCCCACCCGTCAGTCGGTGTGGGTAGCCTCTGCCCCGGTAAAATTTGTCCCTGAGCCTCTTCGCGTGTGTGGCTGCTGAGGTGTCCACGGGCCCGCCTGTCGGTGTCTGTGGCTAGCCTAGCCCTCTGTGTAAAAAGTATTCCTGGCTTTATTAAATTAATAAAAGGTTTAATAATTTCAGAAATTGATTTAAATATTGAAAATTCAATAACTTATTACTTATAAGTCAGAAAAATACAAATAATATATCAAAATGTTCAGAAAAATGAAACCTACCTATTTAAGCTATATTCATGCATTGTTAACCAACTTTAATGACAAGTTTAATTAGAGAACTAAATCATCCCCTCTCATGTGTTCCGGAGTTTCCCGAATTAGGGTTTTCAACCCTCGGAACCCGTTTAATTTGTCAAGGATGCCTTAGGGTTTCATTTTGATGCAATTCAACTTGTCATATCATACATATTGATTGAGCATTGCACATGCCATGTATTGAATGTTGCTTCTCCCTTTCTGGTATTTGGTTCTTCGCGATAGGATCCGAACCCGAAGCTGAAGTCAACAACACCGAAGATCCGTACCTGTCTTCTGACGGACAAGGCCAGCGTAGCCTCTCATCCTGAACCTATATTACTTTCTCGCTATGATGCACACGATCCCAAATGTGGTCCTTTGTCAGTAGCTAGTGTTACCTACCTGCTGTACTGTTTCCCTTTTGTAGCCTTATACTCCTGGTCCACTGCTCCTAGCATACATAGGTTTGGCATGTAAGCGTTGTATAACTTTTGTTACCAAAAGCTTAGCCAAGCATAGAAACAACGTCTGATCTATTCATTAATGAATCAGAGGTGCCAAGGAAGGTAGTGAGGTAGGAGATGGTGACATCCTCGAAGGAGTTAATTAATCATGCTAAGGCTTGTATGGGAGGCCATGTTGGGTGTGGTATTCGTAGTCCCATGCTCGCCACCACTAGGAACTGAGTTCTTGTCTTTGGAACCGAGATGAGCGTACAGCCACACGGGGCTTGGGAACCCCTCGAGTGACTAACTTGCCTAGTAGATTCCATGAGTCACATAGTTCGGGCTTTCCATTTGGCATACACATTGAAAACGTTTTCGAAAAAGGGGGTGAAGGAGGTGCATCATAACAGGTAGCGAAGCGTGGCCGCGGTTGCTTGGGGTAGATAGCTCCCCTGGTAAACCAACCTCGCCTCACATCTTTAAGTACCGGCTTCGGGATTGGACCCGTTACGGCGGAACCATACTTATTGCGTGACTCATGGTCTCGGCAAAAGCAAGGTAAAGGTCGTGGTCAACCACCCTCTACCGGCCCTCCAAGGAAGAGGGCTAATAATATTTGGCATTAAGAGTCGGTTGATACGTGTGGGTAAAGTTGTACACCCCTGCAGGGTATTAATCATTTCGAAAAGCGGTGTTCACGGTTATGAACGCTTGGTGACCAGATTCTAAGATCATAGATAACTCTAACCACTATAAAACTTGTTGATCCATGTGTGCTTAAGGATGCTTCCTCTGGGTCGAGGGGGTGATCCTAGATAGGAGGTTCTGATGAAGATGGTGGTTACCGAGATGTGATGAACAAGATGAAGAAGTCGCTATCTTATCCCTTTTAAAAGATTCTGAGTAGAAGAGCCTCTTCTCTCTCTTGTTTACAAATAAAGATTGCTTTCCGCAAAAGAAAACCTAGAGAAAGCCTTTCTAGCCAGAGCATATAGATTCTCGGTTATCTAAGTCTTGCAGAGTACATTCTCGTACTCAGCCTTGCGACATTGTTGTTTTTCTACAGAGGATCTGGTTGCAACTGAAGGTGGCTTCTACGTTGACATCGACGAGTAGTTGGGGGTCCCAGGTAGCAGCCTGAGTACTATGGGATGGACGTCGCTTTTGTTTTTGGCCTCTTAGGCCTTTTGCTAAGTTGTTTTGTAGAACACCATAATTTTCTTTCGCTGTGTGATGTAATGTTGGGTCTTTGACCTCTGGTTTGTAATAACTCTAATATCTTACTCTGTTAAGAGTTTAAACTTATGCTGTTTAATCCCTTTGTTCTGTAATGTTACCGAATCATACTGTGATCTTCCGTGTTTGGGAGTTGAAATTATCTTAGATGGTGATCTGAGGTTAGTTTAACCCTAACCCCGGGGGTGCTACAGGTTTTGGTATCAGAGCAGGACTGCCTATAGGAAACCCTTTTATTGGTCGATGTTGAGTCTAGAAGTTGACAAAACTATTTGAAAGTTAAAACTATTTGCAGAAACTCTAACTAGGATTCTTCTGACTCCTCCTCTGGTGTGTATCTGTTGCTGGAGTTTCTCTTACCTTATTTGGTTGAAAAAGGTTTTCATTCCTTACCTTATATCTCAAAACTTTTAGGATCGTGGTTTTGGGGTTGCTCTTCTAAAAAGTACTACGTACTTGGTTGCTATTCTCAGAGTTCCAAGATATCTCAGTTTTGCTTGGTGTGTACCATCTTAGCATTCCATTGTTATGGTTTGTAAATCAGCTGGTTAGTGTATACATTAGTATGCTTTAATATTACCATGCCTGATAAGATGATACTTTTGAATCAAGTACTCCTTGTTCAGCTCTCCGTCTTGTTTCTTTGGATCCCTTGTCTAACCTTCCTTTTCTTCTTTCAGGATGGGTGACACTTCTCGTGCCCATACCCGTGCTCATGCTCGGGGTGCCACAAATGAGGGTGAATCTTCCAACCTTCCTCCACCGCCGTCCATGGTTCAACTCATGGCCATGTACGAAACCAACCTTGCTGACAACATGAGGCTCCTTGAAAGGATTGAGCGCAACACTGGTCAACGCCAGAACAATCAAGTTGTAATCAAGGACAGTTCACACGTCTCACTCCGCCAGTTTTCAGCTATTCCACTAGCCACTTGATGCGGACTACTAGCTTCGCACCGTGGAGCGCAAACTTCAGGTTGGTCATGTTGCTCAAGCTAATTGGGTGACTTTTGCTGCGTATCATTTAGAGGGAGCCAGCTAATTCCTGGTGGGAAAATTTCTTGGCTATGCAAGAATCTCAACATGTTGTTACATGGCAAGAGTTCACTGAAGCATTTCGAGCTTATCATATTCCGGAGGGTCTGATGGATCAGAAGAGAGAGGAGTTCCTCAAGATTAAGCAGGGCACTGGTTCCGTGTGCGATTACCAGCGCAACTTCAATCGTCTTGCCAGCTATGCTACTGAAGAGGTCTCCACTGATGTTAAGAAGCAAGCTTTTTTCCGCAAGGGACTGGATCCTGAGGTTCGTCGTGATCTTCATCTCATGGACTTTGTTAACTTCCAAGGTCTTGTTAATAAGGCTATGAAAGCCGAGAGTGGAAAGGTGGAGTATGAAGAAACTCGTAAGCATCCTCAGGAGGGGTACAACAAGGTTGGTTCTGGTAATAAGAAGCGTCGTGTCTTCATTCCTTACAGTGTTGTGCCACGTGCTCCTTATACCCCAAGATCTTCTAGATATGCTCCTCGTCTGAATGTTACACCAAAAAATGTTGGTGGATCAAGTTATCCTGCTGCTGGTACTGGATCAGGCTCATATATTTCAACTGTCGCCAGCCTGGCCACTATGCAAGAGATTTGTCCTCAAAAGGGTGCTGCTGAGAAGGCACAACCACCAAAGAAGAATGATAAGTATCCAGGTGCTAGAAAAGGTCGCCTGAACTATATCTCTGCTGAGGAGGCTCAGGAATATCCAAGCGTCATCATGGGTATGCTTCGTATCAATCAAATTCCAGCTAAAGTTTTGTTTGATTCTAGAGTATCGCATTCATTCCTATCACAAGCTTTTGCTCAAGTGCATGGGATAAGTTTTGGGGGGTTATCTGTTCCTTTGATAGTTCAGTCTCCTGGTTCTAGTTGGCGTTCCACCATGGTTAGTCATGGGAATCTAATCAAAGTTGCATTTCAACTCTTTCGCACTTATTTGATCGCCCACAAGTCAACTGATATTGACATCATTTTGGGCATGGCCTGGTTGACCCGTTATCAAGCCATTCTCGATTATACAACCAAGTCTGTGACTCTGACCAGTCCTGCTGGCATAACAGTCAAGTACTGGACCGTAGGGTCACTATCTCCTTCAGATGTTTCTATTCCTGAAGCGGAGTTGTATGCTCTTGAAGTTCTACCTCCGTTAGATATCCAAGATGTTTCCGTGGTTTGTGAGTTTCCGGATGTCTTTCCTGAGGAGTTGTCTGGAATGCCACCTGATCGAAGTGTGGAGTTTGTCATAGAGTTAGTTCCTGGAACTGCTCCTGTTTCAAAAAGACCCTACCGTATGCTTCCTCATGAGCTTGTGGAGTTGAAGAAGCAATTAGAGGAGATAGAAGGAAAAGGATACATCCAGCCCATCACATCTTCTTGGGGATGTCCTACCATCTTTGTCAAGAAGCGGGATACCAATATACCACGTCTGGTTGTGGATTATCGCCCACTTAATGCTGTGACTATCAAGAACAAGTATCCTCTCCCTAGGATCAACGATCTATTTGATCAGTTAAGTGGTGCCACTGTCTTTTCCAAAATGGATTTAAGGTCAGGGTATCATCAGATAAAGATCCGTAAGGAAGATATTCCAAAGACTGCTTTCACCACTCGTTATGGTCTTTACGAGTATACGGTCATGTCCTTTGGTCTTACCAATGCTCCAGCCACTTTCATGCGGCTTATGAACTCTCTCTTCATGGAGTATCTTGAAAAGTTCGTCATGGTCTACATCGATGATATTCTGGTTTATTCCAAGACCGAAGAAGAGCACATTGAACATCTTCGGTTGGTCCTGACAAAACTCCGAGAACACTGTCTTTATGCCAAGTTTTCCAAATGTGAGTTTTGGTTACAAGAGCTCATTTTTGTTGGTCATGTTGTTTCCGCCAAAGGGGTTGCTGTTATCCGCGATAAGGTTCAAACTATCCTCGACTGGGAGTCTCCTGAGTCTGTAAAGGACTTCCGAAGTTTTCTCGGGATGGCTGGTTATTACCGTCGGTTCATCGAGAACTTCTCCAGGATTGCAAAGCCGATGACTGATCTTCTTAAGAAGGAGAAGACGTTTGAATGGTCTGATAAGGCTGAAGAAAGCTTTTAGTTGTTGAAAACCAAGTTAACCACTGCACCCGTGTTAGTTCTCCCGGACACTAGCAAAGACTTTGTTGTCTTCTGTGATGCTTCCCACCAAGGTCTCGGATGTCTGTTGATGCAAGATGGGCATGTGGTGGCTTATGCCTCCCGTCAGCTAAAACCACATGGGAACAACTACCCAACTCATGATCTTGAGCGTGAAGCTGTTGTTCATGCTCTTAAGCATTGGCGACATTACCTTCTCGGTAGTCGTTGCGAGTTATACTCGGATCATCAGAGTCTGAAGTATCTTTTCACACAACTTGATATGAATCTCAGGCAAAGAAGATGGTTAGAACTCATCAAGGATTATGATTTGGGTCTCAACTATCAACCTGGAAAAGCAAATGTTGTTGCTGATGCGCTGAGCCGTAAGTCTTATTGCAACACCCTGCTGATCAAACAAGCACAACCTTCTCTTCATGAGGAATTCACTCGATTGAATCTCGAAGTAGTTCCTCGAGGATTCCTTTCTACTCTTGAAGTGAAGTCTTCTCTGGAGGATCAGATCAAAGATGCTCAAAGGCAGGATCCTAAGATGGATACAATTAAAGAGACATTGCTAGCGGAGTTGCTAAATGTTTCTCTGTTAACGATGAAGGTGTCCTATATTTCGGTACACGTTTGGTAGTACCAAATGGAAAGGACTTGAAGAAGATAATTCTTACTGAAGCTCATGAATCACTTCTTTCTATCCACCCTGGAGGTACCAAGATGTATCGGGATCTTCGTCAAAAGTTCTGGTGGTTTGGTATGAAGAAGGATATCGCTCGTTTTGTTGCTGAAAGTGACGTTTGCCGTCGCGTCAAAGCTGAGCACCAAAGACCCGCTGGTCTCCTGCAACCACATAAAATCCCTGAGTGGAAATGGGATGAAGTTGGTATGGAGTTCATTACTGGTCTTCCTAAGACTCGGAAAGGAAATGATGCCATCTGGGTAATCGTCGACTATTTGTCCAAGTTTGCTCACTTCCTACCTGTTCGCGAGAGCATTACTGCTAATCAGTTGGCTGATCTGTATATCTCCCGAATAGTTGTTCTTCATGGGGTACCGAAGAAAATCGTCTCTAACCATGGGAGTTTGTTCACCTCAAGGTTCTGGGCAAGTTTCCAACAAGCTATGGGAACTCGTCTATCTTTCAACACAGCTTACCATCCTAGCACCGGTGGCCAGACCGAAAGAGTAAATCAAATTCTTGAAGACATGCTAAGAGCGTGTGTCATATCTTTTGGAAAAAACTGGGAGAAATGCCTTCCTTTTGCTGAATTCTCCTACAACAACAGTTTTCACTCCAGTATTGGTATGGAACCTTTCCAATTCTTATATGGAAGAACCTGTCGTACTCCTTCGAACTGGTCAGAAACCGGCGAAAGAAAGTTCTTTGGACCGGATATGATCCAGGAAGCAGAAGATCAAGTTCGTATCATTCGAGATCGTTTGAAAACTGCTCAGTCTCGCCAGAAAAGCTATCATGATGGTCATCATCAACATATTGAATATGAATTCGGTGACCAAGCTTATCTCCGGCTCACTCCTTTGAAGGGTGTCCATCGTTTCGGTATCAAAGGCAAACTAGCTCCTCGCTATGTTGGTCCTTTTCGTGTTCTATCCAGGCAAGGTAACCTCGCATACAAATTGGAGCTGCCTGCAAACTTCCCTGAGGTGCATGACGTCTTTCATGTGTCTCCACTCAAGCGTTGCTTCAAAGACCCTGTCCGTGGTGTTGATCACCAAACTCTTGATCTCCAGAAGGATCTGACCTATCGTGAGTATCCTATTCGTATCCTTGATGAAATCGAGCGCAAAACTCGTCGTCAAAACATCAAGTTCCTGAAAGTTCAGTGGTCTCATCACTCCGAGGATGAAGCAACCTGCGGACGAGAAGATCGTCTTAGATCTGAGTACCCCGCCTTCTTTTCTAAAACTTAGGAATCTCGGGTCGAGATTCTTGTAAGGGGGGTAGAGCTCTAACAACCCAAGTTTGTAATATGTAATCAGTATTTAAGCATGGCATGCATCTGTTTAAATCAATTCAATAATTGCATGTGGTCAACTGTGTTGAATAAATGCAAATTCAAAACCCTAATCCTCCCCTCTCTTTGAAACTTTAGTCAAATGGTGTTTGAATTTTTGGAAAGTATCAAATGTTTGGAGCCCAAAAGGGTTAATAGGGCCCCTACAATATCTCAAATATTTCGAATAAAGTTTTGTATTTTTAAATTATTCAAACAGTAAGTGAATTTGAAACTACAAAACTAAATCAAAATCAGAAAAAGGAAAACCTTCTGTTTTAAAAAAATAATAGAGCAGGAGCAATCAGGCCATAGCCCAGCAACCTCCTCCCCTCTTTCCCTTCACCGCGGCCTAGGTCAGCCCACCCGCGGCCCAGGAGAAGGCCCGTACCCCTTCGATTCTTTTCTTCTTTCTTCTTCCTCGCCAGTGGATGTCGGCGAAGCTCCTGCATGGCAGCGCCACCGTCGCCCGATCCTCGCCCGAATCGCCCCCGCCGCACCTAGAGTCAAGATAAGAACGCCGCTGCTCTGCTCTCTCTCCTTGTCCCCTTATCCCTTTCCCTCTCGCTCTCTCTCGGCAGAGCTACTCCCCACCAAAACCTAGCCGCCATGGCCGCCGGCTAGCCGCCGACTCCGGCCTCCCCTCGCCCATCCGACACTGCCACGAGCTCCGCCTGGACACGAGCTTTCTCCTCCCCGAAGGAATCGGGCTGGGACGTCCCAATCGACCGCATCGACCCCTTCTTCTTCAACACCGACGAGGTCTGACGAGCTCCTCGCCATCGATTCCGGCCTCGCTTGTCCTCCCCGATCCTTCTAAGAGCACCATGGTGAGCCCCTGGTGCTCAAGGCGCCCTCCGTTTGACTGTTAGCCTCCCGTAGCCGTCGCGCGTTGTTCTCTTGCGAGAACCGCCACCGTCGTTCACCGTAGCTGCCCCTCCGGCGACCAATAACTAGCGGCGCTAGGATAGTTAGGTTCGACTTGTTCAGCTCTTTGGAACGCGCCCTCCCGTGCGTGCTGGGGTGGACCAGATCATTGCCGGCGACCACCGCCTGACATTTGCGCCGTCGTGTCCGACATGGCTCACGCGTGGCTTGCCTGCATGGCCTTGGCTCCACCCGTCAGTCGGTGTGGGTAGCCTCTGCCCCGGTAAAATTTGTCCCTGAGCCTCTTCGCGTGCGTGGCTGCTGAGGTGGCCACGGGCCCGCCTGTCGGTTTCTGTCGCTAGCCTAGCCCCCTGTGTAAAAAGTATTCCTGGCTTTATTAAATAATAAAAGGTTTAATAATTTCATAAATTGATTTAAATATTGGAAATTCAATAACTTATTACTTATAAGTCAGAAAAATACATATAATATATCAAAATGTTCAGAAAAATGAAACCTACCTATTTAAGCTATAGTCATGCATTGCTAACCAACTTTAATGACAAGTTTAATTAGAGAACTAAATCAACCCCTCTCATGTGTTCTGGAGTTTTCTGAATTCGAGTTTTCAACCCTCGGAACCCGGTTTAAGTTGTCAAGAATGCCTTAGGGTTTCATTTTGATGCAATTCAACTTTTCATATCATCCATATTGATTGAGCATTGCACATGCAATGTATTGAATGTTGCTTCTCCCTTTCTGGTATTTGGTTATTCGCGATAGGATCCGAACCCGAATCTGAAGTCAACAACACCGAAGATCCGTACATGTCTTCTGACGGACAAGGCAAGCGTAGCCTCTCATTCTGAACCTATGTTTTATAAAGTATATTACTTTCTCGCTATGATGCACATGATTCCAAATGTGGTCCTTTGTCACTATCTAGTGTTACCTACCTGATGTACTGTTTCCCTTTTGTAGCCTTATACTCCTCGTCCACTGCTCCTAGCATACCTAGGTTTGGCATGTAAGCGTTGTAGAGCTCTTGTTACCGACAGCTTAGCCAAGCATAGAAACAACGTCTGATCTATTCATTAATGAATCAGAGGTGCCAAGGAAGGTAGTGAGGTAGGATATGGTGACATCCTTGAAGGAGTTAATTAATCATGCTAAGGCTTGTATGGGAGGCCACGTTGGGTGTGGTATTCGTAGTCCCATGCTCGCCACCACTAGGAACTGAGTTCTTGTCTTTGGAACCGAGACGAGCGTATAGCCACACGGGGCTTGGGAACCCCTCAACTGACTAACTTGCCTAGTAGATTCCATGAGTCACATAGTTCGGGCTTTCCATTTGGCATACGCATTGAAAACGTTTTCAAAAAAGGGGGTGAAGGAGGTGCGTCATAACAGATAGGGAAGCGTGGCCGCGGTTGCTTGGGGTAGATAGCGCCCCTGGTAAACCAATCTCGCCTCACTTCTTTAAGTAGCATCTTCGGGATTTGACCCATTACGGTGGAACCATACTTATTGCGTGACTCATGGTCTCGGCGAAAGCAAGGTAAAGGTCATGGTCAACCACCCTCTCCCGGCCCTCCAAGGAAGAGGGCTAATAATATTTGGCATTAAGAGTCGGTTGATACGTGTGGGTAAATTTGGACACCCCTGCAGGGTATTAATCTTTTCGAAAAGCCGTGTTCATGGTTATGAACGCTTGGTGACCAGATTCTAAGATCATAGATAACTCTAACCACTATAAAACTTGTTGATCCATGTGTTCTTAAGGATGCTTCCTCTGGGTCAAGGGGGTGATCCTAGATAGGAGGTTCTGATGAAGATGGTGGTTACCGAGATGTGATGAACAAGATGAAGCAGTCGCTATCTTATCCCTTTTAAAAGATTCTGAGTAGACGAGCCTCTTCTCTCTCTCTTGTCTAGCCAGAGCATATAGATACTATGTTATCTAAGTCTTGCGGAGTACATTCTCGTACTCAGCCTTGCGCCATTGTTGTTTTTCTACAGAGGATCTGGTTGCAACTGAAGGTGGCTTCTACGTTGACATCGACGAGTAGTTGGGGGTCCGAGGTAGCAGCCTGAGGACTATGGGATGGACGTCGCTTTTGTTTTTGGCCTCTTAGGCCTTTTGCTAAGTTGTTGTGTAGAACAACATAATTTTCTTTCGCTGTGTGATGTAATGTTGGGTCTTTGACCTCTGGTTTGTAATAACTCTAATATATTACTCTGTTAAGAGTTTAAACTTATGCTGTTGAATCCCTGTGTTCTGTAATGTTACCGAATCATACTGTGATCTTCCGTGTTTGGGAGTTGAACTTATCTTAGATGGTGATCTGAGGTTAGTTTAACCCTAACCCCGGGGGGGCGGGGTGCTACAAAACCACCAAAAGAACAAAGGGGAAGAAAACCTACTTTTGTAGGAGAAACTAACAATGCGGATGCTTTTTCTTGTCACATGCAGGGAATCGTAGCCTTTGGTCCAGAACTCATATACTGCCCTGAGGCAGTGGAAGCCCTTCGAACCACCAACAAGTTTTGTGATAAGTACCGTGCTTTGAGGATAAAGTTGGCAATACTTCAAGAGGAGAATAACAGGATTCATGAGATGTTGGAAGATTTCCTGACCCATGACAAGAGAACACCACCACCACCAAAGTATTAATTCATCATCAGGTTTGGCATCCCCTTGCCTTGTTCCAAGCTTGGGGGAGTGTTGTGGTATCACCACTATTATCTTTTATCTTTTACCTTTTAATGGATTCATATCTGTGGTAGAGGGGTTATCTTATAGTTTGGTTTGCATGTGTAAGTATCTCTCCTTTAGTTGATTATCTATGTATCCCTTGGTGTGAGTGTCTTTATTTGAATATTAATGAGAAGTTTCATCTTTTACATTTTGCACTTCTTATTTTAGTTTGCAATCTCTATTATATGATGGATCTTGTTGTCCAGTAGTGGCACCAATTTGGGATCATCAAGTGGATCTAAATTGGTTTTTGCAAACCGAGTTCTGGTCAGTAGCAACAATTTTTGAGGTTTGAAATAAAAAGAGAAAGAAAAGGCTTACAGGTATTTGGTATCATTTGTTTTCTTTCTTTTTAGCTCATACGCTTAGTATTTTTTATTTAAGATTCTTTTGTGTCTTCAAGGTAGATTGCATGTTTGGCTTTATTACTTGTATGTCTGCTTGTTTCTTTCAACTCTCTTGCTTGCTACCCAGCCTTGCTAGCCAAAAACCTATTTTGAGAAGGCATACTTCTCATGTTTCCAAATCCTTTGAACCAAACTTTTGCCACTTGTGTCCACCATATCTACCTAGTAGATTTTGCTATTCTAGGAAAATTCTCAAGATTCATCTACCTTTCAAATTAAAAAGTATTTTGTTATGTGAAAACTAGTTAGTAAAGCTCTCACGAACTTGATGGAACACTTTATTTACTTGCCCCTAGTAGACTTGAATCATTATGAACATTGAAGTAATATATGCTTGCATCTATATGTTGGAATTAGCAGAACCGTGCTGTCACGGGAACATTTTCAACATTGCACTTCTACTCTGTACATAGTTGATACTGTTATCGCCATATTTTGGCCAAAGGAGGAGATGGGCCGTAATCAAGATGGGCTTGGAAGATACATATATGCAACGTGTTGTTGAATCGGCCTTGTGCGTGGAATTGGGCTAAATTGCCCGTGTATCTTATGTTGTAGTAGGTTACGTTTCGGTTTAAGTAAAGAGATAGGATTGCTAGGTTTATTCCAAAGATAGGAAGTCTCCGGACTATAAATATGTACCTAAGGTTATTGAGAAAAGGAGGACGATCACGTTCACAACAAACACAATCTCGGCGCATCGCCACCCCTTGTTTCTAGGGTTTCTTTCGGGTAAGTGTCATGCTGCCTAGATCGCATCTTGCGATCTAGGCAGTATCTACTTATGCGTTATTTGGTGTTACTCGTGCTGAAGCCTTGTTGATGGCGAGTAATACTTTTATCATAGATTTGTTTAGGCTAGCATCGGTACTTTCTGCTATGATTGCTTAGTTATGCCGCCTTTGCTTATCTCGCTGCCTTTACACCTTTCTGGGTATAAGGGTAGCATCTTCCTTGATCTTTATTCAGTCGATTTGATCCATTATAGTTTTGCCTTGCTTTCCAAGGTTTAGTTTCATATCCACGTAGTCAGGCCTTGCAAACGGGTTGAACGATCCAGTAATACGAAAAGATATGGTTTGCTGATTCGAGAGGAGTTATTCCGGGAATTGACTTTACGTCGGTTGTTAGGCCTTCTCTAGGGTTAGTTTTCTATCATCTTTTGTATTTACCAGGCTTAATCACGTGTAGGATGTCCCAATTACGTGGTGAAAACATTAAACTGTCGTATATCGATTTAACTTGTATTGATAAAGCAAAACCCCATGTTATCATAGATCTAATGCAGAACCATGGGATAATCGGCTCCAAGAGCCGATTCACAGGGAAACCTGAAAGCCGGTCACGGCTTGAATTTTACGTATGTTTGTTTGCCATGCAGGAAACCAATCGAAGCAATCTTTCACCTTCCTGATCAGGTATAGGTCAGGTGGCACGCCCTCGAACCAGCCAGGACGTGTGCCGGAGTTTTGCGGGCCGTTGCCCGAGGGACCAGGGCCCACCAGCAGTCCTGGGAGCCTCCCGGCTCTCCGTGTTGCCCGTCGCTGCTCGCCGGTGGGTTTTGGCAGGCAACACATTCTGGCACGCCCGGTGGGACATTCAACAACGTCTACATCAACATCCGACGCTGCGATGGAGAACAGACCGGTCACGTACGACGATCTGCCTGAGGAGCATAAGGCGAAGTATGATGATATCAAAGCTCTCTTCGAGGCCGATCTCATCGGCTCTTTTGAGAGGACTCGTAAACATGGTATCAGGTGGAAAGGGTTTTCACCTGAAGGTGCTCTTGATGAGGTGGATCTGTCTGTTCCTTCAGAGGAGCGCACCAGAGCTCTGCCGCAGGAAGTCAATTACATGGTGGCTCATTCTCTTCATCGCCATTCTGAGAGCCTAGTGAACGCTTTCGAGCGTGTCGCGGTTCGCGTAGTTCAGGAGATCATGAAACATCAGTACGCTCCGTCGGGGCCTACTCTAGGGACTCACCAGGGATAAAGGCCACCCCAGACTAGGCCACAGCTGCCATTCACGCTTGCAGCTCCGGAGCCACCAGGGGCACCGGCTTACGTCGTCTACAAGGTTGGAGGTGACCCTGGCGATTGCCAATTCCTGTTTGAACCACCTAAAGAGATCCCACATGGATATGTGTGCACCTACGTGCCGGACTGCAATGCCCTGACGCGCACGAACCAGGTGGCAACTGCAGGGATTTCTGGTTCAGGAGTTTCTGGAGCCGGGGCTCCGGGAGCAGGTATCCCTGGAGCAGGGATGTCTGGGATGGACGCTGATAAACAGGCATGGCTAGCCAAGTACGCCACCGGAGCGAGTTCTGAGAATTTAGCCCCTGCAGCCCAAACGGTGGAGCAAATTCGTACCATCTTGAGAGACCAGTTCGGCTTCGTGCCGAAGAGAAGGACAATCGGCTATTCTAAGCCGTACCCCAACGAGTTTGATCTGATTCCGCTGCCACCCAAGTATCGGCTCCCTGATTTCTCAAGGTTTAGTGGATCAGAAGGGTCGAGCTCGATCGAGCGTGTGAGCCGATACCTGGCACAGTTAGGCATGATTTCAGCATCGGATCAGTTACGCGTAAGGTTCTTTGCGCAATCTCTGACAGGACCATCTTTTGGGTGGTACACCTCGTTGCCACCGGATTCTATCCAGACCTGGAAGCAACTGGAAGAGCAGTTCCACATCCAGTATCATTCAGAAGCTACCGAGGCTGGCATTGCAGATTTGGCGCAGGTGCGGCAAAAGCGGGGAGAAACGGTAGCCGAGTACATTCAACGTTTCAGGACTATCAAGAACCGATGTTATTCGGCTCGTTTAACTGAGAAAGAAGCAGTCGAGCTGGCAGCGTTGGGCCTCTCGGCACCTATCAAAGATCTGGCTTTCCAAGTAGAGTACAATTCATTGGCGCACATGGCCCAGAAGCTGACAATGTATGAACATCGCCACCTTGAGTTGTACCAAGACAAGTTCAAACGTCCGATAGGCCTGGTCGATACAGAAGAAGAGGATCCTACGCGAGACCAGGAGGTGGCCGTGGCTGAATGGGCTCGGGGGACAGATCCTGTGTCCTGCAAATGGGTAAAACAGCAAGGGCCTGCAAAAGGGTTCGACTTCGACGTAAGCAAAGCTGAGCAGATATTCGATTTGCTGCTGAAAGAAAAGCAGCTGAAGTTACCCGAAGGCCACAAAATCCCTACGGCTCAAGAGATGAACGGGAGACCTTACTGCAAGTGGCATCACTCCTTCACCCACACCACCAATGACTGCAAAGAGCTACGTCGCCAGATCCAAACGGCGATAGAACAGGGCAGTCTGATCCTTGGGCAATTCGCCATGAAAGTAGACACAAACCCATTTCCCGGCGTCAACATGGTAGAACACAGCCACTCCACGAGGCATCATTTGGATTTCTCGTTCGATGTTAATATGGCAGGACCTGTGTACCACCGTGGCGCATATAAGGAGGAAGACGGTCGCTCTCGGGGCAGAGAAAGAGAGGAGGCCGGTCCACGTGACCGGCCCCGTTATGATGACAGGTGGTATTTGACCGAGGAGCAAGTGAGAAGCGTGCGATATCAGAAGCCACACTCCACACATCTCCTTAACAAGTATGAGCATCAGTATGACCGACGTCGCCGGCACGATAGAGATGATGAAGGATATGAGCACCTCGCTAGTAAAAAGCCAAAGGAAAAAGAAGGCGTGGACAAACATTGGGATTGTCCTTTCTTCAAGTATTGCTGGGACGCGGGAATGAGCCGATTGCCTACAATCGACAACTGCCCAGAATGTGGACAGCAGAAGGATGACACGGGTCCAGTCTCGGTGTTCAAGCGCCTAGGGCCTCTTCCCCCTCGAGCAAAAGACCTCGAGGAGCCAATGGGTGGAAAAGAAGAAGACAGATATCACCGGCCAAGGTGGTGCCCCGATGGACTCAGGCACACCCAAAAGCGTCGAGTTCAGCGGCTGCGTAACTTGGAGGAAGCCGAAGCGCAGTACCTCCACGCTTTAAGGAAGGCACGGCCCGATCTGGCCGTGAAAGTGCAGCAAACCTTGGAGACGGAGGCCCATCCGAAAAGAAAAGAATGGCGCCCCAAACCAGTAAAAGCCGATGCAAAGACATCGGCTGGCACAAACATGGTGTTCACACTTCCGTCAGAGTTCTGCTCTCCAAGAGCCAAAGAACTACCAGTGGCACAGTTTGACTGCGGCCCACGACCGGTTATCTTTGAAAAGCCACAAGAGAAGGGCTACAAACATCTGAAAGCTCTGTACCTGCGAGGTTATATCAATGGGCAGCCTGTCCGCAAGATGTTGGTTGACACCGGAGCAGCAGTGAATATAATGCCATACTCCATGCTACGGCGTTTGGGACGCTCCACTGCAGATCTGATCAAAACCAACGTAACGTTAAGCGACTTCAATGGCCAAACTTCAGAGACGCAAGGCGTTCTGAATGTGGATCTGACCGTGGGCAGAAAAACCATCCCTACGTCATTCTTCATCGTTGACAGCAAAAGCACCTATGCTGTCTTACTGGGGAGGGATTGGATTCACGCCAACTACTGCATTCCATCCACGATGCACCAGTGCCTGATACAGTGGGATGGAGATGAAGTGGAGGTCATTCATGCAGATGATTCGATCGAGATATCCATAGCTGGCATGAACATCTGGGAGGCAGGAGACCAAGAGCCGATCTGTGGAGTCAGTCTAGACGGCTGTGAGCGCATTGAAGCTACAAAAAACAGGGTGAGGCTGGTCTTATCCACTGGCCCGACAGAGTAGCAAAGTCCACGATCGTACGTGGTAAGGCCGATCCCTGCGATCGGCCACAAAAAATAAAAAGCAGCAATCTTACGACAAACAGGTCATGCAGTCGTAGTAGGGAGGTTCCCCGCCATTGTAGAGCACAGATTAGTTGTAAACCTTCCTTGACTAATGCAATAAAAAAGGGGGCCGATTCCGGCAATCGGCCCAAACTATCTTTGTTATCCTCACCAGCTGTTTGCCCTGTGTTTAGCATCGATTTAACAGGTGACGGAAAGCTAGGGTATGGATTTACATCCGCTGATGAGCTAGAGGAGATTGGCATCGGTCCTGGGGATAAGCCAAGACCAACATTTATCAACAAGAAGTTAGATCCGAATCTGCGGGGTCCGATGATAGCTTTGTTGAAAGAATATCCAGATTGCTTTGCCTGGGACTATACAGAGATGCCCGGGTTAGACAGGAGCATCATCGAGCATAGACTCCCGCTTAAAAAAGGGTTTCGACCGTTCCAGCAGCGAGCGCGACAGATGAAGGCCGAAATTTTGAAAGAAGTCAAGAAGGAGATCGAGAAAATGTTGACAGCCAAGTTAATCAGGCCATGCAGGTATGCTGAGTGGATTTCTAGTATCGTACCTGTAGAGAAGAAGGATGGCCGCTGGCGGGTTACCATAGATTTTCGGGATCTTAATAGAGCCACTCCGAAGGATGAATATCCGATGCCGGTAGCAGAGACGTTAATCAACGCAGCTGCTGGTCATAAAATCTTGAGCTTCATGGATGGCAATGCCGGTTACAACCAAATTTTTATGGCTCCGGAAGATATACACAAGACTGCATTCAGAGTCCCAGGTTCGGTGGGGTTGTTTGAATATGTAGTCATGACGTTTGGACTGAAGAATGCCGGCGCCACATACCAAAGAGCCATGAATTACATCTTCCATGATCTGATTGGCAAGCTGGTGGAAATTTATATCGATGACGTGGTGGTCAAGTCAGCTTCAGTACAAGGACATTTGGACGATCTGCGACGCGTCCTGGACCGAACAAGGAAATTCGGGCTACGGATGAATCCAAAGAAGTGTGCCTTCGGTGTGACGGCCGGTCAGTTCTTGGGTTTCTTGGTCCATGAACGAGGAATTGAGATCGGCCTAAAAAGTCAGGAGGCAGTGCGAACAATGAATCCACCTACCACGAAGAAAGAACTGAAGTCTCTCATCGGCGAGATCAACTTCGTCAGAAGATTCATCTCCAATCTGTCAGGAAGAATATAGCCGTTCATGGGACTGGTGAAAATTAAATCTGATGAAGAATTCCGCTGGGGGACAGAGCAACAACGAGCCTTCGACGAAATCAAAGAATATCTAACGAAGCCGCCAGTATTGGTTCCGCCCCAGCCGGATAGGCCGTTCTACATTTACTTATCAGTAGCTGACACGTCAATCGCCTCGGTGGTGGTGCAGGTTTATGATGGTCTGGAGCGAGTTGTGTTTTACATCAGCAGAAGGATGCTCGACGCAGAGACAAGGTACCCTGAGATCGATAAGTTGTGCCTATGCCTATTTTTCACCTGCACCAAGCTGCGCCACATCTTGCTCCCAGCAGAGATTATCATTATATGCAAATCAGATGTCATAAAGCACATGCTGTCGGCTCCTATGTTGAAAGGCCGACTCGGCAAATGGATGTTTGCATTATCGGAATTTGACATCCGGTACCAACCTGCGAAAGCGGTTAAGGGTCAGGCATTAGCCGACCTTATTGCTGAAAGGATCAACACTGATATAGCAGCACTGTCTATACGAGCATGGGCTGTGTTTTTCGATGGATCGGTTTGTGATGATGGTTGCGGCATTGGCATTCTACTCGTGTCGCCCCGGGGGGCAACATATTCCTTCTCCATCAGGCTAGCTACCCCGTGCACCAACAACGTCGCCGAGTATGAGGCGATACGCAAGGGAATGGAGTTGCTCATAGAAGCTGGGGCAGAGGCAGTGGAAATTTTTGGAGACTCCAAATTGGTGATTTCCCAGCTCACGGAGGAATACAAGTGTGAGAGCGAGTCTCTCTTCCCATTATGGTTGCAATGCCGTGAGATCATGGCACATTTCCGGTACATAAACTTTAACTGGATCCCGTGATCGCAGAATACAGAGGCAAATGATCTCGCACAAATGGCTTCAGGCTACAAGGACGTAGCAGAGGGAACTGATGTTCAAGTTCAGTTCCTGGAGACGGACGACTGGAGAGCCGATATCTTCAATTACTTGAAAGATTCGGCTCAGGGGGCACCTAAACGGATAAGGTACAAGGCCATGAAGTACGTGCTTATCGGGGACGACATGTTCTACAGGACCCTGGAAGGGTTGTTGCTCAAATGTCTAGGGCCAACCGAGGCCAATCGGCTCCTGCACGAGGTACACGAAGGCGCCTGTGGAACTCACCAATCGGCTCACAAGATGAAATGGTTGATCAGGCGATCAGGGTTTTATTGGCCCACCATGCTTGAGGACTGTTTTAAGTACTACAAAGGGTGTCAAGCTTGTCAGAAATTTGGAAAAATTCAGATGGTGCCCGCGTCAGCAATGAACCCCATCATCAAACCTTGGCCATTCCGAGGTTGGGGCATGGATATGATTGGCAAGATCAATCCTCCATCAAGCAAAGGCCACATGTGGATTTTGGCCATTACAGATTATTTCACTAAATGGGTTGAAGTCGTCCCTATGAAATCAGTGAGCTCAAAGGATGTTATCGATTTTGTGAAAGAACATGTTATTCATAGATTCGGGATCCCCCAAACGATCACGACCGATGGAGGTTCGGTCTTCACTTCTTACGAGTTTAGAGAGTTCTGTGAGGACACGGGAATTAAGCTGATCCGATCATCTCCGTACTATGCTCAAGCAAATGGGCAAGCTGAAGCGTCCAACCAGAGCCTTATCAAGCAGATCAAGAGGAAGATCGATGAGCAACCTAGGCGTTGGCACGAGGTTTTGTCAGAGGCTTTATGGGCTTATCGCATGTCATGTCATGGAGCGATAAAAACCTCGCCATACCATCTAGTCTATGGACAAGAAGCCGTATTGCCCTGGGAAATTACGGCTGGATCGAGGCGTGTCACCTTTCAGAACGATCTAACGACTGAAGAATATACGGCCCTGATGAGTGACAGTGTTGAGGATTTAACTGAGCTTAGGCTGTGGTCGCTTGAGAAAATCAAAGAGAACAAGGCCAAGGTAGCTCGTGCATATAATAAGAAGGTCAGACCGAAGGAGTTCCACGTTGGCGATCTGGTATGGGAAGCTGTATTGCCATTGGGAACTAAGGATGCAGCATATGGTAAATGGTCTCCAAATTGGCACGGGCCATACAGGGTCGATCAAGTTTTAAGGGGAAACGCGTACATGCTTGAGGAACTGGATGGCGTAAAATTCCCAGTGGCTGTCAACGGGCAACACCTCAAGAAATATTTCCCAAGCATGTGGGATGATGGACACTGAAATATGGGGGCCGATACATGAAATCGGCCAATAAAAAAACATACAGCCGATGCACAGCCATCGACTCTAGAGGTTCAAACTGCTACGAGCAGGTGCCAGTTTACGTGAAGAAGCTACTGAAGGAATGCCTCGAAGGCGTGGAGGGCGTCAGCACGGACACGATCCACCTCGGCGATCTCGGCTTCGTCGTCTTCGTCCTTGCCCATCACTAGCTGCTTGTTCAGGGCACGTATTTCCGCCAGATCAGTCTTCAGCTGAGCTTTGAGACCTTCTGCTTCGTCTTGGGAGCGGGCGATGAATGCTTCTTTGTCACGGATGAGCTGTTTAGTCGCCCGGACCTTCTCTTCAAGATCTCCCAGTTCCCTTTTCAAGGATGCGAGCTCGGCGGTACTGACAGAGGTGTCAGTTTTGGCATCCAGAGACGCCTTTTTCTCGTTGAGCTGCTGACATCTGTCTGCGATATTGGCCTTCAGTGGAAGTTGGGCGCGGCGCAGACTGATCCTCTCACGAGCTAACTTCTCCCTTGACCCGAAGAAAGACAGAGTTACAACTGGCCAAAGCTTCACCTGCAATGCTACTGGGAGTTGGTCTTTTATTTCAGCAAGAACGCTCTTCACCTCCTCAGAACCCTCGATCAACTCTTCGATCGGGGAGGACAGCAGGGTTTTAAGACGCTGGAATTGAGGTGGAACAGCCCTGGCTCGTGGTTCATCATCGGCAACAGAGAGAGTTGGTTCGATGGATTCAGGGTCGAACGTCAGCAAGCCTGAAATATCACAACTCTGGCAGCCCGAAAAAAGCGTCAGTACGCGTCCAATGTGTAAGGATGAGCCGAAAGAAGCTAACATACCTCTCCTAAGATCGAGGGGACAACAGATGAGGAGACGATCGGTTTGTGTGTGGTTGCTGGGGGCTTGGCCAAAGTGGTAGCCGTTTCATCTGCACCTTCGGGGATTGCTGGATCCGGCTTGGCTAAAGGCATCGGCACTGCCCCAGCTTTCCCACTAGAAACGTCAGTCATCTGCATTGAAGGTGTTTAGCCGATGTAAATGATGATGAATCGGCAGATAAAAAGAAGTAAGTGGTAAGAGCATGAAGGGTGATGATTTTCGAAACCTCCTGGCTCGACGAAGAAGCTTGCAGTCCTTTGCGAGCTCTCTTGGGACCCACAGCTGGCCCCGCCTCGACTGGTGCTCGGGGGGCAGTAGGTTCAGGAACCGACCTTTTCCTGGAAGCCGATGGTGGTGAATCTGGCTGGCTCGGTGTGATGGTCCTCTCAGAATCTGTGGGGCCTAGTTCTCCTTGATTGGTCTGAGTGTCCTCGCTAGAGGTGTCTTTGACGGAAGCCTGTAAAAAAGGAGAACCAGTAAGCACGAGCATGTCTTCAAGAATGGAAGAATGAGAAGGATCGACCAAGACATGGATCAGCCTACATGCGAGCTTTCTGGAGAAGGGCTCCGGCGCCTCAAGGTCTTCCTGGCAGCTACCTTCCTCACCATCGTTCTTGTCTTAGTTGGAACTCGAGGGGCAGCTGATTTAGGAGTTGCTTGGTTCTTGGAAGCCGATTGTGGTGTGATCGGCTGGTTCTGCATCATTGCCTTTTTCAAAGGTGGCGATTTTTGCAGAAAAGAACCACAGGGGCTGGCGGAAAGAACTCGAAGGGGGAGCCATCACTGTGCGTAGGTTCAGGGCCATCTTGTTGCTGCAAAGAGAAAGAGTGGGTTAGTAGAAGAATCATTTGTGAGATGCATCAAGAAAATTTACAAGTAGTGGTACCTGTTCCACGGGGATGTCATAGTCAGCATCGAGCTGCTTCAGCAACGGTCCCAGAGCTCTCCTGAAGGCATGAGTCTTCCACATCGACCACCAGTCTTCAAAGCCATCAGTTGATGAGGCGAAGGTGAGGTCATTAGGAATAGGGATGGTCAGAGCATCAAAGAAGGAATAACACCTTTGGCTGGTGAGAGGATCAGGCAGGTCGGCTCTGCTCTCTGTAAGGTGGTGGAGAAAGAAATGGGGAGGTACTTGTCCAAGGCCAAATTGCCGAGCCACTACGACCGGCTGGTAGAATTCATACCCAGGCTTGATTATTCTGTTGGATGTACTCATGCCAACTGGAAGGAAACAGGGACGGATCACACTGGAAAAGAGCTGCCGAGTGCTGGTGTCATCGGCAAAATTGTCTAGCCTGAAGGAGATTGGATTTTCAAAGTGTTCCGATTCTTCCATGTAGGGAAAAAAGATTGGATTGTCCAGGCCTTGAAAGAAAATGCTGAACCATTTAGATGCTTCCTGAGGGGTCAGTTTACTACCTGGCAGTCTATACAAAGCTTGGCCATAGCTGGTGCATCGGATCTGCTTCCCTTTGACATCTGGAAAGGTGCAACTCGCTAAAAGGGGGAAGTTTGGGACGTGGTTTTGAAAATACAGCTGAGCCCATAGCTGAATGAACCACCAAGGACCACCTGTTTTGACTGCTATGCCAGAGAACAGCTTGACAGACATCAACTGGAGATATCGATAGACCTCTCCAAGGAACAGTTTGCCGATGCCAAGTTGAGTGCCTTTGGCCAGTTCGTGGGCTAAGGAGAGATAATTATTGGTTGGAGCCAGGGAAGGGCCACAGAATATGAAATGTTCCAGCCAGAAGTTGAGAAAGGCTGTGTGTTCTTTCTCTGTGACAGGGCCCTTTGTTTTCATATGGCGTTGGAGGTAGGCACCCCAGTTCGTGCAGTCTGTTTTAGAAGACAGTTTGTAGGGGACTTTGGTCAGTTTAAAAGCAGAGGGGCTGGGTGATGTAACATCCAGACCAGTAATCATCACCACGTCTAACAGGGTTGGTGACATGGGGCCATGACCGAACATGAAGCAGTTCAGAGTGTCAGACCAGAAGTAGCCGATGGTCTTTAGAAGATTCTCATGTTTCTCAAGGGGAGACAATGACAAATGCAAGGCATCGGCTATTCCCGTGGTTTCCCATTGGGATTGGTAAGCTCTAGCTACCCTGCTGAACCAAGAGACCCAATGTTCAGGGGGATTAGGCCAGGCTCGCAAGCAGTCGGCCCAAGAGTTTAAATCTAGGTCTTGGCTTACGAAGGGGATTCTGTTTGCTTCGCAAGAGATCAGATGGGCAGGACTAGATTCTGTGCGGGCCAAGACAGAGAGAATTTGGGAGAGAAGGATGCGACAACAGGATGTCTGAAACCTAAAAAATTTAATGGTGGAATAAGGCATTAATTCAGGTGTTCGCCATTAATTCTAGCATCGCGTTCAGACAGCGAGGAGTAGGCGTACCTTCAGACCGGAGACCTCTGGGTTGGTGTTGGACGATTCCGCCATCTAGTTTGCCGGCGGAGATGGATCTATGCAGTTGGGGATCGAGGGTTCTTGTCGCTGTGAGCTCGATCTGGTCGGTGGGCAGTTGGAGATCTGGGTCGCCCTTTTTTGAAGAAGGTCGCAGTTTACCGTTTGAAACTGGAAAGTGGCCGTTCAGATTTGTCTAAGTATGCGACCAAGTTTTGACCTTGTCAACGTTTTTGGTAAAGCCGATGTGTTGTCATCGGCTCTTTGAGCTTTGACTTGGTTGGCTGTATGAGTGCAGTGTGGTGAAAGCCGATACAGTATTATCGGCTTCTGGAGCATCGACCTATTTTGACTATCGGCAAAATTGGGTCAAAAAAAGCAATCTTCGAGTTGGAAAAGCAATCTTCGTTCATTCAAAAGACGATTATTTACAGTGGATCTGATTTCTTACAAAAGGAAATCTACTACTACTACTACTACTACTAGTTCCTAATCTAGAGGCCGAGGTCGTCGCCGCTGTCTTCGCCGTCGTCTTGTTCGCTGTCATCAGCGCTGCTGCCGGCGTCGTCTTCACTGCTGCTGCTGAAGATGCCAGCGGGGGCCTCCTCGTCCTCGTCGTCGTCTTCGGTGTCCTCGCTGGACCCGGCGCGGAAGCGCTTCACCGGTGGATACTCATCGGAGGAGGTGTCCTCCTCCGACTCCTCCTCCTCGTCGGAGGATTCGATGCCGTCCCAGGACCAGGCGTCGTCGCTGCTCTCCGCCTCCAGTTCCTCGTCGATGAGGAACTGCAGACCCTCCTCTCCGTCAGTCAGGGACGCGTCGTCCTCCGACCAAGCGGCGAAATCCCAATCCCTCTCGTCCCACCATTGTGGGGCGAGAGTCTCGTACGCCGCCGTGGGCGGGTGCTCCGGCGTCGGCTCCCGGTCGCTAATGGTGTTGGAAGACTGGGAGGAAAGGGCGGAAGAAGAGGAGGCCATGGCGGAGGAAGAGGGTTTTTTTGGCGGAGGAAGAGGGTTTTTTGGCTACTAGAGGAATATGGGGGCTGCAAACTGCTCAGATGAATTTAAATAAGGGGAATAGTGGGAGACGGTTCAATGCCATAGCAGTTTCCATAATGTGGTGCCAAAACGGTCAAATCATGCACTGCGGAGGAGTTGAGAAGACAGGGCATCATGATGAGGGGGTGGCGTGACGATTCTACAACGCATTCTGCTCTGCAACGCGTAACCCGATACAAAAAAAAACAAGAGGCGAAAAAAAACATCAGTAGAGTGGTTTTGGAATTATTATTGCCAAAACCAGGGGGGCATGTGTTATCGCCATATTTTGGCCAAAGGAGGAGATGGGCCGTAATCAAGATGGGCTTGGAAGATACATATATGCAACGTGTTGTTGAATCGGCCTTGTGCGTGGAATTGGGCTAAATTGCCCGTGTATCTTATGTTGTAGTAGGTTACGTTTCGGTTTAAGTAAAGAGATAGGATTGCTAGGTTTATTCCAAAGATAGGAAGTCTCCGGACTATAAATATGTACCTAAGGTTATTGAGAAAAGGAGGACGATCACATTCACAACAAACACAATCTCGGCGCATCGCCACCCCTTGTTTCTAGGGTTTCTTTCGGGTAAGTGTCATGCTGCCTAGATCGCATCTTGCGATCTAGGCAGTATCTACTTATGCGTTATTTGGTGTTACTCGTGCTGAAGCCTTGTTGATGGCGAGTAATACTTTTATCATAGATTTTTTAGGCTAGCATCGGTACTTTCTGCTATGATTGCTTAGCTATGCCGCCTTTGCTTATCTCGCTGCCTTTACACCTTTCTGGGTATAAGGGTAGCATCTTGCTTGATCTTTATTCAGTCGATTTGATCCGTTATAGTATTGCCTTGCTTTCCAAGGTTTAGTTTGATATCCACGTAGTCAGGCCTTGCAAACGGATTGAATGATCCAGTAATACGAAAAGATATGGTTTGCTGATTCGAGAGGAGTTGTTCCGGGAATTGACTTTACGTCGGTTGTTAGGCCTTCTCTAGGGTTAGTTTTCTATCATCTTTTGTATTTACCAGGCTCAATCACGTGTAGGATGTTCCAATTACGTGGTGAAAACATTAAACTGTCATAGATCGATTTAACTTGTATTGATAAAGCAAAACCCCATGTTATCATAGATCTAATGCAGAACCATGGGATAATCGGCTCCATGAGCCGATTCACAGGAAAACCTGAAAGCCGGTCACGGCTTGAATTTTACGTATGTTTGTTTGCCATGCAGGAAGCCAATCGAAGCAATCTTTCACCTTCCTGATCAGGTATAGGTCAGGTGGCATGCCCTCGAACCAGCCAGGACGTGTGCCGGAGTTTTGCGGGCCGTTGCCCGAGGGACCAGGGCCCACCAGCAGTCCTGGGAGCCTCCCGGCTCTCCGTGTTGCCCGTCGCTGCTCGCCGGTGGGTTTTGGCAGGCAACAGATATCGTGCTCTTTTTTCTATGGATGTCAAAGGTGTGAAATAAAGAGGGAACTTGTAAGTCCATGGTGTTTGTATTCTATATTGGAGAAACACCTGGGCCGCTAGCCTAAGCCATGCTTAATCATGGTTAAAACTTGCAGCATCACCATAGTGAGTCATCTATGAAGCATCCTCAATAAAAAGCTATACACATAGTAAATAAAAATATCGCTGAGATGCTCATTGTCTGCTTGCCTTGTCATTTTGGTTATGGGAAATCTCCTGTACCATGTGCAAGGGGTACCCCGTTGGCGGTTCTCAATAATATGCAAATACTTACAATGAAAATAACTTACTTGGACCCAAAGTTGAGTATGCATGAGGAGTGGCCCTCATATTCAAGGGACACGGGATTGCCAGCTTATATTTCGTCAAGCATATACTCCATCTTTGTTCACTTTAACCTTAATCATCTCAAGATGCTTATGATAGGGGCAATGAGGGCTCAAATCTAGTAAGTACCATAATCTTTTGGAAGCTCTTTATGACTTGTAATCCCTGCTACCCTCTAAGAAGGGACCTTTCTCCCATTTCCAAGTTGAGTCACTAAACCTACTTCCTCTCTATCGCTAGCAAGCTTTTGAGTTGTTGTGTTTCAAGCATTCATATGGTGATTTATTCAATCATGTTCTTTATCTTCCTTGTTTGCACAAAACTCTTATCTATTGAGTGTTACTTTGAAAGCCTTCACTTGTGAAAAACCTTTTTGAGCAAAGAGTGCTCCTGTTTTGAAACTTCTACAAAAAGCTTTTTATGAAACTGTTTGCCAGGTGTTCTCTGACCAAGAACAAGTTTGCCAATTCCAATTATGATTTATCTGTATGCATCTCTATTGTGACTTCTGTACTTGGCTGCAAGCTAAGTTATATAATGGTGAGTTTCTTTCTTTTATAAGTTATGCAATGGTAAGTGTGATGCTTCTTGTTCGTATTATTTTATCGACACTTCACTCCATAAACCTGTGGACATGTTTACTGAGCTCAGTATTCGCTTGGGGACAATCCAAGTCTAAGCTTGGGGGAGTTGATACACCCAATTTGCATCACCATTCTATACCTGTATTCATTGATATTTGTCTTATTATGAGGTATTACTTATGGATTTTCATCTATTTATGCATGTTGGATTATTCCTGGAGGATGTCCTGCCGGAGTCTGGATTCTGATGGAAAATAAGGCGCTTCGGTGCAATTTCGTGAAGATCAAAAAAATACCAGAAAAATATGGAAACATATTATTTTACCAGAATACGAAGGAAGCCAGAAGGAGGAGCGAAGGGGAGCCACAAGGGGCCCACACCCCCTAGGCGCGGGCCCACCTAAGGCCGCGCCTAGGGCAGGTGTGGCCCAGCTGCCCGGCCTCCGACTCCGCCCCTTCGCCTATAACTTCCCTACGGAACCCTAAGCCTCGGGGAGAAACCACAGATAGATTTCCGCCGCCTCTGGGGGGCGGAAAACACCGAGAGAGAAAGATCTCTGCAGTAGATAGATTTCTGCCGGGGGAATACCTTCCCGGATAGGGGAGACCGTCGCCATCAACACCATCGTCAAGCTAGGCTTCATCGGGATCATCATCATCATCCAACCCATCATCTCTACCAGCACCATCATCACCAGTCCGTCCCGCTTTAACAATTTTGTTAGATATTGCTTTAGTTCTGAGGGGAAACTTTCCCGGTGTTGATTACTATTGTAGTTGATGCTTGTGAGTGGAACCATTGGATTATTGTTTATGTTCAGATTGTTATCCATTACCATATCATCTTTGATCTTGATCCATATGATGTCTTGTGAGTAGTTCATTGTGTTCTTGAGGACATGGGAGAAGTCATGTTGTTAGTAGTGAATCTGTGATGAGTTATTATTCAATGGTTTAGTATTTAAGTTGTGGTGCTATTCTTCTAGTGGTGTCTTGTGCATGTCGACTACATGACACTTCACCATTTATGGGCCTAGGGGGATGCATTGTGTATTTGGCTACTAATTGTGGGGTTTCCAGAGTGACAGAAACCTGAACCCCCGTTAGGACACCTTTGCACAAGGGAGCGTAGGATCTCAGAGTTTAAGGGTGTGGTTAGATTTATATCTTAATTACTTTCCTGTAGTTACAGATGTTTACAGGGGGTTTAATCACAAGTATGTATTAGTCCTAGGAAATGCGGTATATTAGCACAGGTTCACCCACACAACACTTACAAACACCAGAGAAGAGTACTCAGCTATTTGAAACGAAAGCACTTGACAGAATTCCCATGTGTCCTCGAGAACGTTTGGTCCTTATAAGTATTTCCACCGGCTCGTCCTTTTCTAAGAAAGGATTGGGCAACTTTCTCCATTTGTTTGTTCATTATGTTACTTGCTCTTTGTTTTGTTGCCTTGTCAGAAAACGACTAAAAATCCGTTTGCTAAGTATTCACATGGATTTCCTGCTCCATACCACTGTTCAGCACCTTCTGCTCCTCGTTGGGATCGACACTCCTATTTATCAAAAGTACTACAATACACCCCCTATACTTGTGGGTCATCAAGAACATACCCTTAACGAGTTAAACTCGTGGTTGATGTAGACGATCTCTTGCCAATATCAAGATCGAGAGGAAGTCCTTAGCACCGCAACTTAGCGGCGCATCCGTGCTCGCACACACGTCCGAGGCACCGAGCAACCTCCACCTCCTCGCTCCAGCGATGCAGCGGAAGAACAACTCTTTCTTAACGAATAGCCACCAGGAACATGTATCGCTAGTCCGAGACGATGTGGGATAAATAGTAGAGGGGGAGAGATCCTTTACGAGGAGGTGTGAGTGAGAAGTAATGAGGAGGGTGTCTTTTATAGGAGAGGGGGGAACCCCAAGGGGGTGGTCGGCGCATGGGGTTGCCCCCTTGCCCTCCCATCATTCATGTGGGTGGACACTCCACTCACAAAAATCCTTTTAAATCCCTCCACTAAAATCCCCATTAAATTTCCACAAATTTAATGCAAACTCTTATTAAATAAAACTCCTTTCTATTTATTCAGAATTTTAGTAAATTACTTTAATGACTAACATTCACATATAACCCCTTGCTAGTATTTCATTTCACATGCAAAAACACTTTCTGCAACTTCACCCGAAAACCTGTTTCGGTATCTAGTGAAATAAATTCCTATGCATGTTATTCTTTCCGGCATGAAACTTTTGCTCCAAATGGATGTCGGTGTCTCTTAAGTGTGTAACTCTACGGTTCGTGAATAATGTCGACATGATCGAGACCCCTCTCCGATCAATAATCAGAAGCGTGATCTAGAGACACATACTGATTCCCACACATTCAACGATGACTTTCTTGTGATCATCAGAACCTTTTACGCTAGTATCTTAATCCTTTCGTTTCATGATATATTACATGTGTGAGATTCGATCATCGGTATCTCCATACCTAGTTTGATCTCGTTACTAACATGCACTCTTTTCTCGTTCCCGTGATATAACATTCTATTGATCAAATCACTTGCTTGAAAGCTAACCAACGTGATATCACCGAGAGGGCCCAGAGTATATCTATCGGTCATCAGGATGAACAGATTACACTCTCGATCCATGGGCCTCAACATAACACTTTATTAGTTCTGAACCCATCTTTATAATCACCCTGTTACGGTGTGACGTTTGATGTTATCAAGAAACTCTTTCGGTGTTAGTGATTGACATGATCTCATGGTCTAAGGATTAGGATCACTTCGTAAGTTGTTATAGCAATATAAACTCAATGACTTTGATCGTGATGCTATACTTCGGATGAATGGTCATCACACCATTACACTAATTTTGTGATCTCGTTATTAACAACATCCAATGTCCATGATCAGGAAACCTTGATCATCTTGTTAATCAACGAGCTAGTTTATGAGAGACGCATAACTAGGAACTTTCTGTTTGTTTATTAAACACACATGTATTAACGTTTCCATATTAATACAATTGTAGAATGCAAATTAAACATCTATCATATACTTGGAATATATATAATAAACACTTTATTATTGCCTCTCAGGGCATATTCCCTTCAGGTGGACCCACTTCTTTCTACATGCTTCCATATATGATACATGTTGTTTTCACAATATTGGATAAGGGAAGCCACATGGCCACCTTTGCATGCTATGTGAGTAGTTTCTCTTTCAAGCTTCTATATGGTTTATATTTGAATGTAAGCCCATTATGAATATAATTGTGACTCTATATTTATTAGTGGATCACACACACTAGTTGGTCACTTTATATTCATTCATGCTATATTCCATATTTACCATGTGGGGAAGCAAGCTCATCTTTTCTTTTTGCATTGGCCTTATTCAATTTGGATACATGATGAAATAAATGACCATGTTGAATTGTAGTTGTTCTCACAATTATTAGTGGCATTTAACACACATGCATGGCCCATGGAAAGCTTGTTCACCTTCCCCTATTTCGGTTCTTCCTTGAATTTGAGAGGGGCTTGTGATTTTAAGATCACTCTAGTTGGATCAAATTCTTATGGAAAATGATGGTTTTCTTCCTCTACCCATCTTTGTCTATTGATTTCTTTTGATCTTCCCCTTTTGGGAAACCATGTTTAAGTCCCTCCTGTTTTTCCACCCTGGTGCCTTCCACTTGACCCGGCGGCACCTCCGTGTCGCTCCCTGGTGCGTTTGAGAGGCAGCAAGGGAGCCTTGCCTACCAAACTGATCAGCCACCAATATTTTCCTAGCTAAACCCCATCTGTCTATTTCTCCTGTTGGTCTTCTCCAGCTAGCTCACGTGATCGCTGGCTTATGTCCTCCTCGCTTTATGCATAAATCAAGTAGAGGCATTAACCCTAGCCCCCACCACTTCTTCCCCACCCTCACCTTCTCCTCTCCCAAGAAACCGCCGCCGCCACGGCCATGTACAGGCCTGCAGGAGTTCCCGCACCCGCTTGAGCGCAGCCGCTACCGTCGTCGTCTACCGGAGTAGCACTGAGGAGAAGCACCCACGCCAGCCCGTCGTCGCTCGCTGTCCACCTCCTCGTTGCCTTTCGGCCGCCCCGCACCACCCCGGTGAGCTGCCGCCTCGCCTCTCTCCCCTCTGCTCTCGCCGTCCAGTAGCCACCGCCCCGCCTCACGACAGGACGCGTTTTCCAGACCACTCGCCGCATGCATCGCGCGCTGGAGCGAACAACAGCAGTAGCAGCAGTCACCCGCGACCTTGTTTTTCTGTCCAGATTGTTAGCTTTAATCTTGATTTAGTTATCTGCATAGTTAATTTCCTTTCTGCATTTAGTTAGCTGCATCAAGTGTAGCTTGGTTCCAGCTAGGTGCCCATGGTGAGATGCCAGAGATAGCCGTGTGATACGGCATGCATGGTAAGATGCCGATGGTGGCGAGAGGCTTCTCTACACGCCCTGGTTTGTTAGCTGCATGTAGGCATGTGTGTCCAGGTCGTGTGGTATCTAGTTGGATTCTAGGATAGGATAAAATCGATCTGATCCGAACAGTTAGTGCGTGAGTGCATGCATAGTTAGTTGAGTTAGTAGCCGGTGTGGGTCAGAGGGTGCGTGTGTGTGAGTCTATTTAAACAGATGTAACCATGTTTGCTTTGAGAAGAAAATATACAGAGAAGAAAATCTCGTTGCCGCGTGAGGCAGTGCGAGGCTAAAATACTTGGTGTTTTTTGAGTAATTGTGAGAGCTACGTGAAGTAACAGAGAGAGAGCTGAGCGACTCATCTCTGTCACAAATATCGGCGTCCCTGTCACTCTTCCGGCGAGGCCCCCAAAACAAAATTGGTAGAGCCATCTCCCTTCTTTGCTTTTCCTTTTTACAGTTTGCTCTGTTTCTGGCTGTGTGCTTCGCCATCGTAACCGGAGTTCAGGCTCAACTAACTGGAATCACGGTCGAGATTCAGTTTCGTCAGTAAAGTTACCTTCTTGGTGTTGATGTGCATCGCAAGAATCCGAGCAGTACACTCCCCCACCGGCGGAACCCCAATACGGAAGTTGTAGATCAGGGATCCGTCTTTGTTTTTCATTTTTGCATCATCTCCTTATTCGCTTTGTATCAATCGCCACTGACCTCGCGAGATCAGGAAAACCCACGGTGTTCTGTCAACGAAGTTCAGTCCTTTTTGCTCTCAGGTCGGCCTCTGTTCTTCGTCGATTCCCGGCGCGTAGAGTCCTCCGCTAGAGAAATCCTAAACATGAAAGTCATAGGACTATGTACCGTCTACAACTTTGGTTCTTACGGCGTCACGAAAATCCTGGTGGTTTGCTCGCCATCGTCTTTCCAAAACTCGATTTAGCTAGCAGAGTTTGTGTTCCTGAGATTTCCTATCAGATCCAATCTCCAGCAGATTTTCCACTTAGGCCCCCACATTTTTTCTGATCTGAACCCCCAGCCCTAGGCTCGCCTACTTGTCGCCTCCTCGTTGGACCGTGCGCGTGTTGTGGCCCTGCTGTTCCTAGGCCCACCTATCATTGGCTGTGGATAGACTAACCTGAGTAAGAAAAGTCAGGAGCTGTTTTAAAATTCAAAATTAAAATTGATTTACATCCTGTTTAAATAAAACTCATTTATAACTTTTAAATAAATAATATTTTGAATAAAAGTTTAATATGAAATATGTTTAGTTTTTCAATAAGAATTTATATTCAAATACTTCCAAATCTGGGTCAACTAGTCAATCTTTGACTTTGACCCCTCTTTAATAATTTTGACTTAAATACTATTTTAAATTCACAGTTTCAAATCATACAAGTAATATGTGTTTTTGAATAAAAAAAACATGAGGATTGAAAATATGCTATTTATAAAATCATTTGGGCAATTTAAAAATTTCGAATTAATAAATGCTATTTCTTGAATATTGCATAACTTTAAATCCGTAACTCCGAATTTGACAAATGATATATCTAAATCGATTAGCTCGACGATCCCGTTCTAACCATGTATTCCATGATATGAATTTAAGCATGCATATTATACATATCGAATAATAAGAACTGTTTATGGGAGTAAAACATGCCTAAACAAATTAACAACTTCTTTATTATTGTCTTCTCACCTCACCCATGCCATGCTATGCTATACCATGAAAATTGTGCACCATATCATCATGGCATACCTTGTTTGCTTGTTGCATATGATTTATATGATTGCGCAATGTATTTATTTCAACCCTTATGTGTTTGGTTTTTATCCGGATAGACGCCGAACAAGGAGCTTACCAGGAGACTCATGAGTTTTACCCGGAACCGACTTATTCTCCGACTGAGCTGCCAGGCAAGCGTATACCCATGCTTGCACTACATATAGTACCTATTGCATCTATCTTATTCTTGCATCTTGTGTCGCGATCCGAAAAAAATTGAATCCGAAGTATTGCATAGCCTTTACTTTTACACCCCACCGAAGCTTGTTCCCTCAATCCTATGAGCCATTACCTACAGGAGTTGTTTGATCCATGTGAGTCATAGAATTGCATGTGTAGGGTTTGTGAGTTTCTTTGTACAATGAGGTACCTAAATAACTGAATTGAGTAGTAATGGGATAACTAAAGAAAGATGCGACGATGGGCAATAGCTGAGATCTGGTTTTTATCCGCCCACTTGTGTCCCGTAGGACCCTGAGTACTTGATTCTTGTTCCTTAATTATCGTGCTAACCGCATGTGGGACCATGAATCCACTTAATCCTAGCTTGAGTCATACTTAATTTCTTGGGGCCACAAAGTAGTTTGGGGCTTTATTACTATCCTGTACTTATGCCATGCTTTACTGCTTTATTTACTATTGCGCGTGGAGCGCCTATACTATTTAGGTAAGCGGAGTGTTTTCACGGTATCGACAAGCCCAGTCACACTTTCGGGTTCCCAGTCGTTTACAGCCATTGACGCAAACCCCTCGGTCCATCGCGGAGCCAACCAACTTCATAGCGGGTAGCTTAGCAGGGTGGCCCCCTGCAATCAAATATGAATCTTGCGAATGTTTTGTCGTGATGCCTCGTTTGGTTTTGATTTGGTTTTTCTGCGGTTGATCGTGCGTGTGTTGCTATTTGTGCACCCCTGCAGGGTAAATCTTTCTGAAAGCCGTGTCCGCGGTTATGGACGACTTGGAGCATAGTTTCTCGATCATAGAGAAGCATAATTAAAGTACCTCTTTTAAATTGACTAAGACTTGACTAGTAATAGATCAACCCTCATGGAATGATTAATAAAATTGCCAACGGATGGGATGTTCTTCCTCCTTCACGTTCGGGAACGGCGAGGTGGGTGAGCGAGCTTCATCAATGTTGATGTATATCTGTTGGGTAATTAACTATTGTTTATTTAATGAATGTCCGTCTAGCATTGATTAGGCGGATGTTGTAGCATGTCTCTATAGAACTGCTAGGATTTATTTTCGCTGCAATTGTGTCACCCTCAGGTTGTCCCCTTTAGATGCATAAAGACTTGCTGAGCCCCCTAGGGTCTCACACGATAAATATTTGGTTCAGATGGATAGGTATACCCACAAGAAGGCTACTGGGTTGAAGAGACTGATGATGATGGAAAGAACCATTTGGCGTAGAGTTTCCGGGGCTTGGAGATCTTGAGATCATGTGGACAGGATGTGCTTATTTTCAGGGCGTCTTATGCCGATTTGCTTCTTGTCCGTACTTGGATCTTTTCTTCCTCTTCCGCTTGATACTCTAATGTATGCTATTTGAGGATGTATCCTAAACTATTAGAATTATTTAGGATATTTTGGATCTTGTCGTATGGTGTTGAATACTTCTATTTCTTCTAGATGGATGGCTCTTATGTACTCTTGTATGTCGTTGGCATACACGCTCATTTCTGTATGCTTGACTCGTGGTCCAGCCGGCTACGTCTCTCGCACTTGAAGCAATAACCATGAGGAGTGGATGTGGTGTTGGCCGGTACCGTGCCCTGCTCCGAATAGACGGGCCTGCTCGTTGGCGGCCTTTGGGCCTCCATAGTAGTACCACCCTATGCACTCTTCGGTTATACCGGATTGTGATTTAGAGCATAGGGTCCAGGGGAATACATATCTCCTCCGTCCCAACTGGGGCAGAGGTGGTCTACACCACCGCCGACATGCCCTCTCCATCCATGGTAAGGGAAGGACCCGGGGACACAATGGAGAAGATAAGTCTTGTGAGAAGGTGTGCTAGGAAGAGGGCAGGAGAGCGGGGATCTGAAAGTGAGAAGATCTTTCTCCACTTCTCCCTAATTTAACCAGGGAAGGTTAAAAGAGGTGTCATTGCGCCCAACACACGGTATTAATCACAAGTTGTGAGAACAACTCCCGGAGCGGGAACATTGTGCTCCAAATCTATGGGCAAGAGCGCGTGGCCATTTGGGCTTCATAGCCAGGATCTACGTCAGCCAAGTCTTCATGACCCTGGCCTTTTTCTAGCCGGGCCTACTACTGTTTTGTCCCGTTACTGTTTTGGCCATTTAAGATGTCAGCCCTTTACTGTTCTGGTCCGTTACTACTTTTCAGATAGTTAGTGTTTTGTCCTATTACTGTTTTGGCTTGCTACTATTTTTTTCGGTACTGTTTTGGCCTTTCACTGTTATGGCCCGCTACTATTACTAAGAACGCCCGTGGGTCAGCCCAGTTACTTTTACGGTCTTTTATAATTCTGGAGCTCATTATCATAAAAGGTGTACAACTTGTGAGCATTTTTTACTGTTCATCATCGGCCTAGTACAAGAAAGGCAAATACAAAGCGCGATAGTGTACCCTAATCGACCTGGCTGGCGCATAGGTAAGGTACCGCCTACCGCTATGTGTGGATATCGTCAACTAAATGCCTACATGGCCTACGCAATTAATCTAGGTATTACATCAAATGCAAACTACTTAATTATTACATATTATTAACTCAAGGGAAAGAAAAATCGGCATTTTAGTTGATAATCGAGTTGATAGCAGTCCTCAATTTTTTTCTCCATCTATCACCTGCATATCCCTTTTGAGTGTGACATCTACATTCGAAAACAACCTTGAGACATGATCTTGCAACCCCCTCTTTGGTGGCGATAGCAATAATTGCAATCTGAAAATAAGTAAGAACAAGTTAATACATCAAACAAGGCAAACTACTCATTTAACTCATATAACAGAAGATATGAATTGGAGTTTATTACTAGTCAATGGTTGAAATATATTGACCATCGCGTCAAACGAATAGGACAATCAACCATTAAACAAGTGTGCCTACCATGAAACGAGAAAAATAACAATGTGTGTGGCTTAGAATTTCAGGAAATATAAACTAGCCAGGTCATTTCAACAAATATATATAGAAGAAAAAACCAAAAGATAAACCAGACAATGGCAAATAGTTACTGTCATAACTAATAATGAACGAGACAAAAATTATAACGGCATCATGTGAGAACTTGTGGAGAAGGAATGCAACCCACAAATGAACTATATATAGTAGAGGATACTTATGTCGTTGCTTAGGACAAACAAGAATAATGGCCTTTCTTGTGAACCTATAGAATTGGAAAAAAACATTAGAAAAGTGTGCCTAGAATGAAATGAGCAATCAAACAAAGTGTTTATTAGAATTTCAGCAAATATACACTAGCCAGGTCATCTTGAAAAATATATATGGAAGCAGTTGTATATCCTAGAAAGCAAGAGACGTTGTTTGACTCAGAATTTGCGGTGATCTAAGATGACCCACAAGTATAGGGGGTGTATCGTAGTACTTTCGATAAATAGGAGTGTTGATCCCAACGAGGAGCAGAAGGTGTTGACTAGTTGTATGTAGTAGGAAATCTCTGTAATACTTAGCAAACAAATTTGTAGGTTTTTTTGATAAAGCAAAGAAATAACATGCAAGTAATAAAGACAACAAACAATTGCAGCAAGTGGCCCAATCCTTTCTTAGCAAAGGACAAGCCGGTGGAAATATTTATAAGGACCAAACGTTCTCGAGGACACATGGGAATTCTGTCAAGTGCTTTCGCTTCAAATAGCTGAGTAGTCTTCTTTGGTGTTGTAAGTGTTGTGTGGGTGAACCTGTACTAATGTACCGACCTTACTTGGACTAATACATACTTGTGATTAAACCCTTTGCAAGCATCTGCAACTACAAGAAAGCAATTAAGGTAAAAACCTAACCACAGCCTTAAACTCTGAGATCCTACGCTCCCTTGTGCAATGGTTTCCTAACAGGGGTTCAGGTTTTTGTCACTCCGGTAACCCCACAATTAGTAGCCAAATACATAATGCATTCCCCTAGGCCCATAAATGGTGAAGTATCATGTAGTCTACATTCACATGACACCACTAGAAGAATAGCACCACAACTTAAATACTAAACCATTGAATAATAACTCAACACAAATCCACTACTAACAACATGACTTCTGCCATGTCCTCAAGAACTAAGCGAACTACTCACGAGACATCATATGGATCAAGATCAAAGATGATATGGTGATGGATAACAATCTGAACATAAACAATAATACAATGGTTACACTCACAAGTATCAACTACAATAGTAATCAACACAATTGTTACAGCGAGATGGAGTGGTGATGATGGTGCTGGTGGAGATGATGGTGTGGATGATGATGACGATGATACCGATGAAGTCTAGCTTGATGATTGTGTTGATGGTGACGATCTCGCCTCTATGGGAAGGAATTTTCCCAGCAGAAATTTGTCTACAGAAGAGCTCTTTCTCTCTCGGTGTTTTCCGCCCCGCATAGGCGGCAGAATCTTTCTGTGGTCGCTCTCCGTGTATTATGGTTTCGAGGAGAAGATATAGGCGAGAGGGCGAAGCCAGAGGTGGGCCAGGTGGGCCACACCCCCTGTAGGCGTGACCTAGGGTGGCCCGCGCCTGGGGGGTGGGCCCCTATGGCCCATCTCAGCCTCCCCTTCTGGCATTCTTCGTCTTCTGGGAAAATAGGATTTTCCGTAGTTTTTCTGGTATTTTTCTTATCTTCGCGAAATTGCATCAAAACACCGCTTTTTCCATCAGAATCCTGACTCTGGCAGTTCATCCTCCAAGAATCATCCAACATGCAAAAATAGATGAAGACATAAGTATCACCTCTTAATATGAAATATATCAATGAATAGAGGCAAATTATGATATAGAATGGTGATGCAAATTGGACGTATCAACTCCCCCTAATCTTAGACCTTCGCTTGTCCCCAAGCGAAAACTGAGCTCAGTAAACATGTCCACATGTTTATGGAGTGAAGTGTCGATAAAAGAATACGGACAAGAAGCATCACACTTACCATTACAAAACTCATAGAAGAAAGAAACTCACCATTATATAACTTATATTTCAACAAGTAAATGAGTCATAATAGAGATGCATAAAGATAAATCATAATTGGGACTTGCAAACTTTGTTCTTGGTCACAGAACAGCTGGCAAACAGTTTCACAAAAAGCTTTTGTAGAAGTTTTACAACAGGAGTACTCTTTGCTCAAACAAAAAGGTTTTTCACAAAGATAGCTTTCAAAGTAATACTCATTAAATAAGAGTCTTGTGCAAACAAGGAAGATGAAGAACATGATTGAATAAATCATCATATGAATGCTTGAAACACAACAACTCAAATGCTTGCTGGAGATAGAGAGGAAGTAGGTTTACTGACTCAACTTAGAAGTAGAAGAAAGGCCTTTCATAGAGGAAGCAGGGATTTCAAGTTCATAAAGAGCTTCCAAAAGATTATGGTACTTACTAGCTTTGAGCTCTCATTTCCCCTATCATAAGCGTCTTGAGGTGATTAAGGTTAAAGTGAACAAAGATGGAGTATATTCTTGACGAAATATAAGTTAGCAATCTCATGTCCCTTGAGTACAAGAGACGCTCCTCATGCTACTCAACTTTAGTTACCGGTAAGTTGTTTTCATTGTAAGTACATGTGTATCATAAAGAACCGCCAACGGGGTAACCCTTGCACATGATACATGAGCTATCCCATAATCAAAATGACAAGGCAAGCAGACAGTGAGCATATCAACTATCTTTTTATTTGCTATTTGCATAGGTTTTTATTGAGGATGCTTTAGAGATTGTTCACTATGGTTATGCCGCAAGTTTACACCATGATTAGGCATGGCTTAGGCTAGCGGTCCAGGAATTTCTCTAACATGCATACATAACTCCATGTACTTACAAGCTACCCTTTTATTTCACACCGATGACATCCGCAAACAAAAGAGCATCATATCAACTGGATATGTATCCATAAGTGTTGAAAGCGTACCTCATGATAGCACGGTTCTGCTAATCCCAACGTATATATGCAAGCATCTAAAACTTCGATGACACAATGGTTCAACTTCATTAGGGGCAAGAAAATAGGGTGTGCCATCAAGTTCGTGAGAGCTTTACTAACTAGTTTTCACATAACAAAAATATTTTTAATTCGAAAGATACATGAAGCTTGAGAATTTGCTTGGAATAGCAATAATGCTAATATGTAGATATGGTGGACACAAATGGCATAGGTTTGGTTCAAAGGGGTTGGATGCATGAGAAGTATGCCTTCTCAAAACTGGTTTTTGGTTAGAAAGTGTAGCTCCCCCCGTGGTTAGGGTTAAACTAACCACAGATCACCATCTAAGATAAGTTGAACTCCCAAACACGAAAGATCACAGTATGATTCGGTAACATTACAGAACACAAGGATTCAAAAACATAAGTTTAAACTCTTAAAAGAGTAAGGTATTAGAGTTATTACAAACTAGAGGTTTTAGACCCAACATTACATCACACAACAAAAGCAAATTATGTTGTTCTACACAACAACTTAGCAAAAGGCCTAGGAGGCCATAAACAAAAGCGACGTCCATTCCATAGTCCTCAGGATGCTACCTGGGACCCCCAACTACTCGTCAATGTCAACGTAGAAGCCACCTTCAGTTGCAACCAGATCCTCTGTAGAAAAACAACAATGGCGCAAGGCTGAGTACGAGAATGTACTCCGCAAGACTTAGATAACCTAGTATCTATATGCTCTGGCTAGAAAGGCTTTCTCTGGATTTACTTTTGCGAAAAGCAATCTTTATTTGTAAACAAGAGAGAGAAGAGGATCGTCTGCTCAGAATATTTTAAGAAGGGATAATATAGCGACTTCTTCTCTTGTTCATCACATCTCGGTAACCACCATCTTCATCAGAACCTCCTATCTAGGATCACCCCCTCGACCAAGAGGAAGAGTCCTTAAACACACGTGGATCAACAAGTTTTATAATGGTTAAAGTTATCTATGATCTTAGAATCTGGTCACCAAGCGTTCATAACCATGAACACGACTTTTCGAAAAGATTATTAGCCCACATGTACCAACCGACTCTTAATGCCAGATATTATTAGCCCTCTTCCCTGGAAGGCCGACAGAGGGTGGTTGACCACGACCTTTACCTTGCTTTCGCCGATACCATGAGTCACGCAATAAGTATGATTCCGCCGTTACGGGCCAAGTCCCAAAGCCGGTACTTAAAGATGTGAGGCAAGGTTGGTTAACCAGGGTCTCCATCGACCCCAAGCAACCCGGTCCACGCTTCCCTACTTGTTATGATGCACCTCCACCACCTCCTCTTTCGAAAACGTTTTTAATGTGTATGCCAAATGGAAAGCCCGAACTATGTGACTCATGAAATCTACTAGGCAAGTTAGTCAGTCGAGGGGTTCCCAAGCCCCGTGTGGTGGTACGCTCTTCTCGGTTCCAAAGGCAAGAACTCAGTTCCTAGTGGTGGCGAGCATGGGACTATGAAAACCACACCCAACGTGGCCTCCCATACAAGCCTTGGCATGATTAGTTAACTCCTTCGTTGATGTCACCATCTCCTACCTCACTACCTTCCTTGGCACCTCTGATTCATCATTGAATAGATCAGACGTTGTTTCTATGCTTGGCTAAGCTGTCGATAACAAAAGCTCTACAACACACACAAGACAAACCTAGGTATGCTAGGAGTAGTGGATCACGATTATAAGGCTACAAAAGGGAAACAGTGCAGCAGATAGGTAACACTAGCTACTGACAAAAGACCACATTGGAATCGTGTGCATAATAGCGAGAAAGTAATATACTTTATAAAACATAGGTTCAGAATGAGATGCTACGCTTTCCTTGTCTGTCAGAAGACAGGTACAGATCTTCGGTGTTGTTGACTTCAGCTTCGGGTTCGGAACCTAACGCGAAGAGCCAATACCGGAAAGAAAGGGACATTCAAGACATGGCATCGATGCAATGCTCAAACAAGAATGATGATATGAAAAGTTGAATTGCATTGAAATGGAACCCTAAGGCACGCTTAACAACTTAAACGGGGTTCCGAGGGTTGAAAACCCTAGCTCAGAAAACTCCGGAAACATATGGGAGGGGTTACTATGTTGTTCTAATTAAAGTTGTTTAACAATGCATGATAATAGGTTGCGTAGATAGTTCTCATTTTTCTGAACATTTTGATATATTATTTGTATTTTTCTGACTTATAAATAATAAGATATGAATTTCACAATATTTAAATCATTTTCTGAAATATTTAAACCTTTTATTGCATCAGGCTGACATCATAAAACAACCCAGGGCTTTTGTTACCACGTCTGAACCTACCCACAATGACTGACTGGTGGGGCCGGAGCCACATCAGCAGCCACATGCGCAAAGTGGGGGTCAGGGCATTTCTCACCGGGCTTCAGCTAGACAGAGAGGCTGACCGGTGGGCCTGGGCCACACAGGCAAGCCACTACGGCGCCACGCGGGCCTCGCCGGAGAGAACGGCCAGACGGCAGCGCAGGACAGCGAGAGAGGCGATGCGGGGCTGCTACGGCTCGAAGCAGGGTGACACGAAGAGTAATAAAATTGCGGCGCCGCTAGCGGGAGGTCGCCGGAGACGTGGCGGCGAGCGGCAGCGACGGCAGAGCTTGTAGGTGCTCGGCGGCAGAGCGATCTAGAGGTAGAGGAAGAACGCGGAGTGGTGCTGGAGCACCGCATGCTCACCCCGAAGGCGTTGGTGGCATTGTCGAGGCCGGAGGATCTCCTGAGCGGCGGCAATTGAAGACGACGGTGTCGGCCGGACCTCGGAGATATGAGCTCGATTTGGACGCCTGGAGGCATGCCGGCTCACGTGGTTGAGGGCAAATGAACCATTCAAGCAACACGGAGCTCCCAAGCCTCACGGCGGGGGTTGGGGTGGCCAGGAGCGGCGAGGCGCCGGCGAGCTGCGAGGCTAGGGTTTGGGGCTTCGCGCGGGAGAGAAGAGGGAGGTCGACCAGGGGAGACTAAGTGGATGAGGGTGAAGGAGAGGCGTCGGCGCGGTCTTATCCACACTCCAGTGCGACGAGCGGCGAGGATCAAGCGGCGGCGGTGGACGTCATCGCCGGCGACAGCGAAGCAAAGCTTCGTCATCGTCGAAGACGACGCTCGGCGAAGCGGTACGGGGCCGGCTCCTAGGCCCCGGGCGGGCCAGGATGGGCTGCTGCGGGCTGCGTAGCGCGGCAGAGAGGGAGAAGAGAGGCTGGGCCGACCTAGACTGCGGCATGGTAGGGCTCTGGCTCTATTTTTTCTGTCAAAACAATTTTCCTTTTCTGTTTTGCATTTTCTCTTTTGAATTTCATTTTGTAATCTGTTGTGAACAATTTCAAAATATAGAGACTTTTATAATATATCTAAAAACACTAAGGGACCTTGAAAACAATTTGGGCTCCACAAATTTTGAGGTTTTTTTTCAAAGTTCAAACCATTTGAGTGTATTTCAAAGAGAGGGGAAGAATCTACGGTTTTAGGGTTTGCATTTAATTCAACACACTTGATCACATCCATTAGTTGGATGATTTAAATAGATGCATGCCATGCTTAAATACTGAGTACATATATTACAAACATGGGCTATTACAGCTCTACCCCCCTTACAAGAATCTCGACCCGAGATTCATAAGTTTTAGAAAAGAAGGCAGGGTACTCAGATCTAAGACGATCTTCTCGTTCCCAGGTTGCTTCATCCTCAGAGTGATGAGACCACTGAACTTTCAGGAACTTGATGTTTTGACGGCGAGTTTTGCGCTCGGTTTCATCAAGGATACGAACAGGATACTCACGATAAGTCAGATCCTTTTGGAGATCAAGAGTTTGTTGATCAACACCACAGACAGGATCTTTGACGCAACGCTTGAGTTGAGACACATGAAAGACGTCATGCACCTAAGGGAAGTTTGCAGGCAGCTCCAATTTTTAGGCGAGGTTACCTTGCCTGGAAAGAACACGAAAAGGACCAACATAGTGAGGAGCCAGTTTGCCTTTAATACCGAAATGATGAACACTTACCCTTCAAAGGAGTTACCCGGAGATGAGCTTGATCACCAACTTCATATTCAACATGTTGATGGTGACGATCATGATAGCTTTTCTGGCAAGACTGAGAAGTTCTCAAATGATCTCGAATGATACGAACTTGATCTTCTGCTTCCTGGATCATATCCGGACCAAAGAACTTTCTTTCGCCGGTTTCTGACCAGTTCAAAGGAGTACGACAGGTTCTTCCATATAAGAATTGTAAAGGTGCCATACCAATACTGGACTGAAAACTATTGTTGTAGGAGAATTCAGCAAAAGGAAGGCATTTCTCCCAGTTTTTTCCAAAAGATATGACACACGCTCTTAGCATGTCTTCAAGGATTTGATTCACTCTTTTAGTCTGGCCACCGGTGCTAGGATGATAAGCTGTACTGAAAGACAGACGAGTTCCCATAGCTTGTTGGAAACTTTCCTAGAACCTTGAGGTGAACAAACTTCCATGGTCAGAGATGATTTTCTTTGGTACCCCATGGAGAACAACTATTCGCGAGATATACAGATGAGCCAACTGATTAGCAGTAATGCTCTCGCGAATAGGTAGGAAGTGAGCAACCTTGGACAGATAGTCAACGATTACCCAGATGGCATCATTTCCTTTCTGAGTCTTGGGAAGACCAGTGATGAAATCCATACCAACTTCATCCCATTTCCACTCAGGTATTTTATGTGGTTGCAGGAGACCAGCGGGTCTTTGGTGCTCAGCTTTGACGCGACGACAAAAGTCACATTCAGCAACAAAATGAGCGATATCCTTCTTCATAACAGACCACCAGAATCTTTGACGAAGATCCTGATACATCTTGGTACCTCCAGGGTGGATAGAAAGAAGTGATTCATGAGCTTCAGTAAGAATTATCTTCTTCAAGTACTTTCCATTTGGTACTACCAAACGTGTACTGAAATATAGAACTCCTTCCTCGTTAACAGAGAAACATTTAGCAACTCCGCTAGCAATGTTCTCTTTAATTGTATCCATCTCAGGATCTTGCCTTTGAGCAGCTTTGATCTGATCCTCTAGAGAAGACTTCACTTCAAGAGTATAAAGGAATCCACGAGGAACTACTTCAAGATTCAATCGAGCGAATTCCTCATGAAGAGAAGTTTGTGCTTGTTTGATCAGCAGGGTGTTGCAATAAGATTTATGGCCCAGCGCATCAGCAACGACATTGGCTTTGCCAGGTTGATAGTTGAGACCCAAATCATAGTCCTTGATGAGTTCCAACCATCTTATTTGCCTGAGATTCAGATCAGGTTGTGTGAAAAGGTACTTCAGACTCTGATGATCCGAGTATAACTCGCAACGACTACTGAGAAGGTAATGTCTCCATTGCTTAAGAGCATGAACAACAGCTGCAAGCTCAAGATCATGAGTTGGGTAGTTGTTCTCATATGGTTTTAGCTGACGGGAGGCATAAGCCACCACGTTCCCATCTTGCATCAACACACATCCAAGACCTTGGTGGGAAGCATCACAGAAGACAACAAAGTCTTTGCTGGTGTTGGGGAGAACCAACATGGGAGCAGTGGTTAACTTGGTTTTCAACATCTGGAAGCTTTCTTCAGCCTTATCAGACCAATCAAACTTCTTATCCTTCTAGAGAAGATCAGTCATCGGCTTTGCAATTCTGGAGAAGTTCTCGATGAACCGACGGTAATAACCAGCCATCCCGAGAAAACTTCGGACATCCTTGACGGATTTAGGAGACTCCCAGTTGAGGATAGTTTGAACCTTATCGGGGATAACAGCAACCCCATTGGCGGAAACAACATGACCAAGGAATACGAGCTCTTGTAACCAGAACTCACATTTAGAAAACTTGGCATAGAGACGATGTTCTCGAAGTTTTGTTAACACCAAACGAAGATGTTCAGCGTGCTCTTCTTCAGTCTTGGAATAGACCAGAATATCATCGATGTAAACCACGACGAACTTGTCAAGATACTCCATGAAGACAGAGTTCATAAGTCGCACGAAAGTGGCTAGAGCATTGGTAAGACCAAAGTACATGACTGTATACTCGTAAAGACCATAACGAGTGGTGAAAGCAGTCTTTGGAATATCTTCCTTACGAATCTTTATCTGGTGATACCCTGACCTTAAATCCATTTTGGAAAAGACAGTGGCACCACTTAACTGATCAAATAGATCGTTGATCCTAGGGAGAGGATACTTGTTCTTGATAGTCAAATCATTGAGTGGGCGATAATCCACAACCAGACAAGGTATATTGGTATCCCGCTTATTGACAAAGATGGTAGGACATCCCCAAGAAGATCTGTTGTGCTGAATGTATTCTTTTCCTTCTAACTCCTCTAATTGCTTCTTTAACTCCACAAGCTCATGAGGAGGCATAAGATAGGGTCTTTTAAAAACAGGAGCAGTTCCAGGAAGTAACTCTATGACAAACTCTACACTTCGATCAGGTGGCATGCCAGGCAACTCCTCAGGAAAGACACCCGGAAACTCACAAACAACGGAAACATCTTGAATCTCTAACGGAGGTAGAACTTCAAGAGCATACAACTCCGCTTCAGGGATAGAAACAGCTGAAGGAGATAGTGACCATACGGTCTAGTACTTGACTGTTATGCCAGCGGGACTAGTCAGAGTCACATACTTGGTTGTACAATCGAGAATAGCTTGATAACGGGTCAACCAGTCCATGCCCAAAATGATGTCAATATCAGTTGACTTAAGGGCGATCAAAGAAGTGGGAAAAAGTTGAAATGCAACTTCAATTAGATTCCCATTACTAACCATGGTAGAACACCACCTAGAACCAGGAGATTGAACTAGCAGAGGAACAGATAACCCCTCAAAACTTATCCCATGCATTTGAGCAAAATATTGTGACAGGAATGAATGCGATGCTCCAGAATCAAACAAAACTTTAGCTGGAATTTGATTGATACGAAGCGTACCCATGATGATGCTTGGATCTTCCTGAGCCTCCTCAGCAGTGATATGGTTCAGGCGTCCTTTTCCAGCACCTGGATATTTATCATTATTCTTTGGTGGTTGTGCCTTCTCAGCAGCACCCTTTTGAGGACACTCCTTTTCATAGTGGCCAGGCTAGCGACAATTGAAGCATATAATACATGAGGTATTGCCAGCAGAAGGATAGTTTGATCCACCAGCATTGTTTGAGGTAGAATTCGGATGAGGAGCATATCCAGAAGTCCTTGGAGTATAAGGAGCACGTGGCACAGCACTATAAGGCACGAAGACACGACGCTTCTTATTACCAGAACCTGCCTTGTTGTACCCCTCCTGAGGACGCTTACGAGTTTCTTCGTACTCCACTTTTCCACTCTCGGCCTTCATAGCCTTATTGACAAGACCTTGGAAGTTACCAAAGTCCATGAGGTGGCTATCATGGCGAACCTCAGGATCCAGTCCCTTGCGGAATAGAGCTTGCTTCTTACCATCACTGGAGACCTCTTCAGTAGCATAGCAGGCAAGACGGTTAAAGTTGCGCTGATAATCACACACATAACCAGTGCCCTGCTTAAGCTTGAGGAACTCCTCTCTCTTCTGATCCATCAGACCCTCCGGAATATGATAAGCTCGAAAGGCTTCAGTAAACTCTTTCCATGTAACAACATGCTGAGCTTCTTGCATAGCCAAGAAATTTTCCCACCAGGAGTTAGCTACTCCCTCCAGATGATAGACATCAAAAGTCACCCAATCAGCCTGAGCAACATGACCAACCTGAAGTTTGCGCTCCATGGTGTGATGCCAGTAGTCCGCATCAAGTGGTCAGTGGAATAGCTGAAAACTGGTGGAGTGAGACGTGTGAAGTCCTTGATTCCAACTTGATTGTTCTGGCGTTGAGCAGTGTTGCGCTCAATCGTTTCAAGGAGCCTCATGTTATCACCACAGTTGGTTTCGTACATGGCCATGAGTTGAATCATGGACGATGGTGGAGGATGGTTGGAAGGTTCACCCTCATTTGTAGCACCCCGAGCATGAGCATGAGTACAGGAACGAGAGGTATCACCCATCCTGAAAGAACAAAAAGAGATTAGACAAAGGATTCAAAGGAGCAAGACGGAAAGATGAACAAAGAGTACTTGATTTAAAAGTATCATCTTATCAAGCGTGGTAGTATCAAAGCATACTAATGTATACAATAACCAGGTGACTTACAAACCATAACAATGGAATGCTAAGATGTTACACACCAAGCAAAACTGAGATATCTTGGAACTCTGAGAATAGCAACCATGTACGGAGTACTTTTTAGAAGAACAACCTCAAAACCACGATCCTAAAAGTTTTGAGATATAAGGTAAGGAATGAAAACCTTTTCAAACCAAACAAGGTAAGAGAAACTCCAACAACAGAAACACACCAGAGAAAGAGTAAAAAGAATCCTAGTTAGAGTTTCTGCAAAATAGTTTTAACTTTCAAATAGTTTTGTCAACTTCTAGACTCAACATCGACCAATAAAAGGGTGTCCTACAGGCAGTCCTGCTCTGATACCAAAACCTGTAGCACCCCCTGGGGTTAGGGTTAAAGTAACCTCAGATCACCATCTAAGATAAGTTCAACTCCCAAACACGGAAGATCACAGCATAAGTTTAAACTCTTAACAGAGTAAGGTATTAGAGTTATTACAAACCAGAGGTCTTAGACCCAACATTACATCACACAACGAAAGCAAATTATGTTGTTCTACACAACAACTTAGAAAAAGGCCTAAGAGGCCATAAACAAAAGCGACGTCCATTCCATAGTCCTCAGGCTGCTACCTGGGACCCCCAACTACTGGTCGATGTCAACATAGAAGCCACCTTTAGTTGCAACCAGATCCTCTGTAGAAAAACAACAATGGCGCAAGGCTGAGTACAAGAATGTACTCCGCAAGACTTAGATAACCTAGTATCTATATGCTCTGGCTAGAAAGGCTTTCTATGGATTTACTTTTGCGAAAAGCAATCTTTATTTGTAAACAAGAGAGACAAGAGGCTCGTCTACACAGAATCTTTTAAAAAGGGATAAGATAGCTACTTCTTCATCTTGTTCATCACATCTTTGTAACCACCATCTTCATCAGAATCTCCTTTCTAGGATCACCCCCTCGACCCAGAGGAAGCATCCTTAAACACACGTGGATCAACTAGTTTTATAATGGTTAAAGTTATCTATGATCTTAGAATCTGGTCACCAACCGTTAATAACCATGAACACGGCTTTTCAAAAAGATTAATACCCTGTAGGTGTGTACAACTTTACCCACACGTACCAACCGACTCTTAATGCCAAATATTATTAGCCCTCTTCCCTGGAAGGCCGGTAGAGGGTGGTTGACCATGACCTTTACCTTGCTTTCGCCGAGACCATGAGTCACGCAATAAGTATGATTCCTCCATAACGGGTCAAGTCCCGAAGTCGGTACTTAAAGATGTGAGGCGAGTTGGTTCACCAGGGGCTCCATCGACCCCAAGCAACCCGGTCCATGCTTCCCTACCTGTTATGATGCACCTCCATCACCTCCTCTTTCGAAAACATTTTCAATGCGTATGCCAAATGAAAAGCCCGAACTATGTGACTCATGGAATCTACTAGGCAAGTTAGTCAGTCGAGGGGTTCCCAAGCCCCGTGTGGTTGTATGATCTTCTTGGTTCCAAAGGCAAGAACTCAGTTCCTAGTGGTGGCGAGCATGGGACTACGAAAACCACACCCAACGTGGCCTCCCATACAAGCCATGGCATGATTAGTTAACTCCTTCGATGATGTCACGATCTCCTACCTCACTACCTTCCTTGGCACCTCTGATTCATCATTGAATAGATCAGACGTTGTTTCTATGCTTGGCTAAGCTGTCGGTAACAAAATCTCTACAATGCTCACATGCCAAACCTAGGTTTGCTAGGGGCAGTGGATCAGGAGTATAAGGCTACAAAAGGGAAACACTACAGCAAATAGGTAACACTAGCTACTGACAAAAGACCACATTGGAATCATGTGCATCATAGAGAGAAAGTAATATACTTTATAAAACATAATTCCAGAATGAGAGGCTACGCTTGCCTTGTCCGTCAGAAGACAGGTATGGATCTTCGGTGTTGTTGACTTAAGCTTCGGGTTCAGATCCTATCGCGAAGAGCCAATACCGGAAAGAAAGGCGACATTCAAGACATGGCATAGATGCAATGCTCAAACAATAATGATGATATGACAAGTTGAATTGCATTGAAATGGAACCCTAAGGCACGCTTAACAACTTAAACGGGGTTCTGAGGGTTGAAAACCCTAGCTCGGAAACTCCGGAAACATATGAGAGGGGTTCCTATGTTGTTCTAATTAAACTTGTCATTAAAGTTGTTTAACAATTCATGATTATAGGTTGGTTATATAGTTCTCATTTTTCTGAACATTTTGATATATTATTTGTATTTTTCTGACTTATAAATAATAAGATATGAATTTCACAATATTTAAATCATTTTCTGAAATATTTAAACCTTTTATTGCATCAGGCTGACGTCATAAAACAACCCAGGGCTTTTTTTACCACATCTGAACCTACCCACAATGACTGACTAGTGGGGATGGACCCACATCAGCAGCCACACACGCAAAGTGGGGGTCAGGGCGTTTCTCACCGGGCTGCAGTTAGCCAGACAGGCTAACCGGTGGGCCTGGGTCACGCAGGCAAGCTACCGTGGCGCCACACGGGCCTCGCCGGAGAGATCGGACAGGCGGCAGCGCGGGACGGCGACAGAGGCGATGCGGGACTGCTACGGCTCGAAGCGGGGTGACACGAAGAGCAATAAAATGGCGGCGCCGCTAGCGGGAGGTCGCCGGAGACACGGCGACGAGCGGCAGCGACGGCGGATCTTGCAGGTGCTCGGCGGCAGATCGATCTAGAGGTAGAGGAAGAACACGGAGTGGTGCTGGAACACCGCATGCTCACCCCAAAGGTGTTGGTGGCGTTGTCGAGGCCGGAGGAGCTCCTGAGCGGCGGTGATTGAAGACGACGGTGGGGGCCAGACCTCGGAGAGACGAGCTCGATTTGGACGCCTGGAGGCACGCCCGCTCACGTGGTTGAGGGTAAATTAACAAGTCAAGCAATGCGGAGCTCCCAAGCCTCACGACGGGGGTTGGGGTGGCCAGGAGCAGTGAGGCATCGGCGAGCTGTAAGGCTAGGGTTCGGTGCTTCACGCGGGAGATAAGAGGGATGTCGACCGGGGGAGACTGAGGGGATGAGGGCAAAGGAGAGGCGTCGGCGTGGTCTTATCCACACTCCAGAGCGACAAGCGGCGAGCATCAAGCTGCGGCGGCGGACGGCATCGCCGGCAACAGCGAAGCAAATCTTCGTCGTCGTCGAAGACGACGCTCGGCGAAGCGGTACGGGGCCGGCTCCTAGGCCCCGGGCGGGCCAGGCTGGGCTGCTGCGGGCTACGTAGCGCGGAAGAGAGGGAGAAAAGAGGCTGGGACGACCTGGGCTGCGGCCTGGTAGGGCTCTGGATCTATTTTTTTCTATCAAAACAATTTCCCTTTTCTGTTTTGCATTTTCTCTTTCAGAATATAGAGACTTTTATAATCTGTTTTGAACAATTTCAGAATATAGAGAATTTTATAAGATATCTAAAAACACTAAGGGCCCTTGAAAACAATTTGGGCTCCACAAATTTTGAGGTTTTTTTTTCAAAGTTCAAACAATTTGCGTGTATTTCAAATAGAGGGGAAGAATCTAGGGTTTTAGGGTTTGCATTTAATTAAACACACTTGATCACATGCATTACTTGGATGATTTAAATAGATGCATGCCATGCTTAAGTACTGAGTACATATATTACAAACATGGGTCATTACAGCAAGGCTGGGTAGCAAGCAAAAGAGTTGAAGGAAACAAGCAAACCTACAAGTGATAAGGCCAAACATGCAATCTTCCTTGAAGACACAAAAGATCTTAAATAAAGAATACTAAGCTTATGAGCCAATCAAGAAAGAAAATAAATGATACAAAATACATGTAAGCTTTTTCTCTTTTCCTTTCAAACCTCAAAAAGTGTTGCTACTAACCAGAGCTCGGTTTGCCAAAACCAATTTAGATCTACTTGATGCTCCCAAAGTGATGTCAATACTGATCAACAAGATCAATCATATAATAGATATTGCACAATAAAACAAGAAGTGCAAAAACCAAAAGATGAAATTTCTCATTAATATTCCATAAAGGCACTCACACCAAGGGATACATAGATAACCAATTAAAGGATTGATACTTCAACAATGCAAACCAACCTGTAAGATAACTTCTCTACCAAAGATATGAATCTACTAAAAAGGTAAAAGATAAAATATAATGTTGGGATACCGCGGGACTCCCCCAAGCTTGGAACAAGCCAAGGGGATGCCAAACCTAATGATGATTTACTCCTTTGGTGGTGGTGGTGTTCCCTTGTCATCATGAGACTTCCAAGGTAAAGGTTCCCCATCCAAAAAGGATGTCTTGGTTTCCACAATCCTGAATGTAGAGGTCCCAACCTTTAATAAGGTAGAGATCCCTGTGTTTACAATGCTAGTCCCTCGATCAATAGCTAACTTCCACGGTGAAGATGTAATATCAAGAAACAAAGGGCATAATACAACTTTATAACCAAGAATAAATTAATTCATTACATCTTACATAGCTCATTTGGCTATCTCATTACAATGCAGCAGAAATAACTATATAGCATGGAGTCCTTCATCTTCAAAGTTCCACAGGCAATCATGTTGGTTGTAGACTTGTAATCCTAATCAACATACTTCACTGACATCAAACAAACCTGCAACATAATAAGTTACAGCCACAAGGGTCAATACATTTGAATTGTATTGGCAAGTGATACTATGGTATAATAGTTGTATCTATCATCTATATGCATTTGGCTGAGTGGAGCTTAGGCTTTCTTTGCTCAAAATAGATTTTCCTTATCATTTGAAAACACTAAGTTTTTGTTTGTCAAAATCACCCAAGGCATCTACCAATCTTTGATTGAAGATCCTTTAACCCTTGTTTAACCACAAGTTTTTAACTTATAAATTGGGATGAGGAGATTCTTGATAGCTTCCATGTCTTGATGCTCAAATTGTCCATTGCCGGGGACACGGCTAAGTACTTAGATTTTACTCTCTCGAGAGGTGGTGCACTTTCCCCACAAGAATCGACATGCATTGAGACAAGATCTTTCAGAAGCCTTCCCTTAGACCAAAGCTAAATTTCATCACGGCATATCACCCTCAGTCTCAAGGACAAGTGGAAAGAATAAATCAAATTTTGGAAGATATGCTTCACACTTGTGTCATCTTTTTCAGCATGAAGTGGGAGGAATGCCTTCCATATGCCGAGTTTTCCTACGACAACAGCTTCCAGAAAAGTATCAAGATGGCACCCTTTGAGGTTCTCTATGGCCACAAGTGCCGTACTCCAATTGGTTGGTCAGGTGCAGGTCAAAGGAATTTCTTTGGCCCTAACATCGTCACCCAAGTAGAGGAAAAAGTTCTTATCATTCTTGAGAACTTGAAAGTTGCCCAGAGTCGGCAGAAGAGCTACCATGACAAGAAACATGTGGATATGGAATATGTTCCTAGTGATCTGGTTTACCTTCATGTCACTCCCATGATAGGCACACACCGTTTTGGTATTAAGGGAAAGCTCGCTCCGTGATACACCAGTCCTTTCAAAATTCGTGGAAGAAGAGGAGAAGTGGCTTATGCACTTGATCTTCCTAAAAAACTTAAGGTGCATGATGTATTTCACGTCTCTCATCTCAAGAAGTGCTTCAAAGATCCCGGCAAGAACATGGATCACGAGATCATCAACCTCCAAGAAGAACTCTCTTATAAATAACACCCCGTGAAAATTCTTGAAATCACTGAACGGAAGAATCACAACAAGTCTATAAAATTCTACAAGATGCAATGGTCGCACCATTCCGTTGATGAAGCAACCTGGGCGCGCAAGGATGACCTCTGTTCCAAGTATCCTACTTTGTTCCAGTCTTCGGCTTCCTAGAATCTCGGGGCAAGATTCTTCTGTAGTGGGGGATAGTTGTAGCATCCCGTCTGTCTAACATCTGTAATTCTACATGGTTCCTAATAAAATGCTACTTCCTACATATTATTCTTGCATTGCATCATCATTATATCATGCTCATGTCACCATGCCACCTTGCATTTGAGCATCATATAAAACCCCTTTTGTTGGTTCTTCTCCCTTATGCATTGATATTGCATTACTTGTATTTGCCTCTTGATATATTGTAGATGGTTCTTGATATATTGCTTAATGCCCAAGTTGAATTGGGGGCATATATTTTATTAACTCCACCACCTTACAATTCCACCATCCTAATGATATATGAGCCTTTGCAATTATTTTTGGTATTTACATATAGCTCATATGTGTTGGGGTGGTGTAGGGTTCGCAGCATAGAAAACAAAAAATTTCCTACGATGGGAACAACTATGTACCAAGATCTATCTACTAGATACAAATAACCGGCGGATGTATATCCGTAGAGAAAATACCCTTGAAGACCGACAAAGCTTAACGAGTTAAACTCGTGGTTGATGTATACGATCTCTTGCCGATCTCAAGATCGAGAGGAAGTCCTTAGCACCGGAACTTGGCAGCGCATCCGTGCTCGCACACACGTCCGAGGCACCGAGCAACCTCCCCCTCCTCGCTCCAGCGATGCAGCGGAAGCACAACTCTTTCTTACCGAATAGCCACCGGTAACATGTATCTCGATAGTCCGTGTAGAGGTCCCAACCTTTAATAAGGTAGAGATCCCTGTGTTTACAATTCTAGTCCCTGGATCAATAGCTAGCATCCACAGTTAAGAAGTAATATCAAGAAACAAAGGTCATAATACAACTTTATAACCAGGAATAAAATAATTCATTACATCTTACATAGCTCATTTGCCTATCTCATTACAATGTAGCAGAAATAACTATAGCATGGAGTCCTTCATGTTCAAAGTGCCACAGGCAATCATGTTGGTTGTAGACTTGTATTCCTAATAAACATACTTCACTAACATCAAACAAACTTGCAACATAATAAGTTACAGCCACAAGGGTCAATACATTTGAATTGTATTGGCAAGTGTTACTATGGTAGTATAGTGGTATCTATCATATATATGCATTTGGCTAAGTGGATCTTAGGCTAGCTTTGCTCAAAATATATTTTCCTTATCTTTTGAAAACACTAAGTTTTTGTTTGGCAAAATCACACAAGGCATCTACCAATAGAAACTGGTGATCCTTTAAACCTTGTTCAACCACAAGTTTTAACTTAGAAATTGGGATGAGGAGATTCTTGATTGCTTCCATGTCTTGATGCTCAAATTGTCCATTGCCGGGGACACGGCTAAGTACTTAGATTTTACTCTCTCGAGAGGTGTTGCACTTTCCCCACAAGAATCGACATGCATTGAGACAAGATCTTTCAGAAGCCTTCCCTTAGACCAAAATGGACGCGCTCCAAACCTATCACCCCCTACCACCAACTGTCCATTTGGCTAAGTTATTGCAACCTATATGATCTAGGTAGAGCCCATAATGCCATGTGGCTTCAATATAAGCTTCTCAACATTTGACATCTCAAATCTCTTTGTTCTTGGGTGGCTTTCCACAAGTGTGATACACAAGGTTCACCAGTCCCCTGGCCTTGTGTAACCACTCAACAAAAATCCATCCAAGCAATAACATTCCACCAGGTGATTCATTCACATAGTTGTTTTATTAAACAAAACACAAGTCATAGACTTAGAAATATTTCATAGCATGAGTATAATCCACCCTTGTTTTCTACTAGCTAGGCTAAGCATAATAGTAGCAAGAGTCCTAACTTAGGGAAAATTCTACTAAGGCATCATCTACTAGGATTTCCCATGGCATAGCATACTTAGTAAAAATTCCATGCAAGTCCTACTTAGAAATATCACTAATGCATAGTTAAAATAATGGGACAAAAGCATGAAGAACCACTTGCCTTTTTAGTAGAGAATATAGATTCACTCCTTGATCTTGAAATGGTCACACTCTTCAAAGTTCACTATAATTTAATCAAGCAAGGCACAAATTCAAAGCTAGCATTCAAAGAATTCATCACATAGAATAGTAAAAACAAAGAAATGCATGCAAGCATGCAACATATTGTTTTATTTGGAAAAGTGGTTTCTAATAGGTTATAAACATTTTAGAACACCTATTTGTCATTTATAAAAGTGTCAAAACCATTTGATATTAAGTTAGTGAAAATGGCCACTTTAAATCCCTTTTTGTTTTGCTAGAATTGATTTTATTCAAAGAATAATTTCTAGTGTTAGCCAAAATATTTTTTAAACACCAATGTTAATGTTTATGTTCATAATGTTTAAAACAATTCCATTTGCAAAAGGGTTTAGAAATGCCTTTAAACAAGGCAATAGTTTTTCTAGGGTTCACCAAATATATTTTTAAATCCAAAACATGGTGTTTTAGGGTCAGAGAGTTTAATTCAAACCATTTTCAAAAGGTTTTACTCAAAGGCATTTTTAAAACCATAATCAATATTATTATTTAACTAGAAATGCTTTTATTCAAATATTTATTCCTTGGCATCACAAAATATAATTTTAACTCTACAAGTTGGTTTCTATGGTCAGTAGGTTCAAAACAAACCATTTACAAAAGATTTTATACTAAAATCATTTTTAGAATAATTTTTATACCCAAATTATGCCTACACATGTTTCTGCAAAAACAACATACTTTACAGAAGAAAATCATTAAAAAAGGGCATGGTTGGATATAATTCTTTTTCCTGATTCCATTGATATAAAATTTGTAAAATTTGGACGTGTAGATTTCAAGTTATGAATTTTACAAAATCTAACATCTAATAGATCAAATCTACTTTTAAATCAACACATGCGCCACGTGTCTGTTTCTAACTGGGGCATACCGTTTCGCGTGGATTGAGCTCTGTGGACCGCTGGATCTAAAGTGATATGTGCGGTTCAGATCTAATAATACCATTTCGCTTAAGCTATCTATCCTAGACAACGGATCAAGATCCAACGCTCCAGAATGAAATGACCACAGATGGGCGGCACGGCGACGGTGGCTGGTGGCGGCACACTCAGACGGTGATGGTGCCGGCGATACAGGAAGCAAGAGAGCGAGGGGAGAAGCTCACTGAGTTCGCAGGGTCGTAGTGAAGCTCAAGGTGGTCTCCGTTACTCGAGGGGCGCACGGTGTCGAAGGGTATTTCTCGCCGGAGTTGTCTCTATCGACGGGCGAGCTTGGCGACGTCGTTGGAAAGGCTGTGGTGCGTGCTAAGACAAATGAGTTGTAACATCCCAAAAATACTAAACTTGGATCCTCAAATTCTAATCCTCATAATTAGGGTTAACAAAAACTTTTCTAAATAAAATTATGAATGCATGCATATGTGTATGCATTGATTTTGAATTCTTTTAAAACCACCTTGTTTGTTTGTTTCATTGCTTGTAAAATGTTTCTTAGGTGAAATAAACATCATCTAAAACATTTCCCACACTTTTCCTAAAGACAAGTAAATCAAAACACATATATTAAATGAATGGTCATTTTTGCCAATTTAACTCCCATGCCTACTTTTGCTGTCTCAAACTTTCAAAACCTAACAAAAACTTTTCTGGATCTTTGCACCCCTTGAATATACTCATAACAATATATCAAGGCCCACTTTGTGATCATCCAGAAAATTTCAAATGCATAGTTTAAATGACAATTCAAAATTGAATGTTTATCATATGTGAAGATCCCACTTATTCAAAAACCACTCAAACAAGCTCAACTTGAAAAACCCAAGCATCTGCAGACTCACCAGCACCAATCTAGCAAACCCACCAAAATTCAAAACTTGATTTCATGCGGCCATTTCATCAAACAGGTTGCAGACACAAATCAAACAAACATCAAACACTATTGTGAGCAGTGATTCTTGCCTAACTGGTTCCCCATTTAGCTCACACACAACTCAGTAGATCATCTAGGAAGATTATCCAGGCACTAGCACCACTGTGAGCTTGCCATTGTCATCAATGGTGAACAGCCGAGCACCCCCTTGCCACCCCATAGTCGACAGCAAGCTAGGAGAAGCAGCCAGCCTAGCCAGCATGTCTGGGAGGCAGCCCACCGTCCACCGCCACTCCCTGTCCCAGCCGCGAGCGTTGCCAAGCCCTGGACCACACGCACAAGCCGCGCCCAGACCGCCAGAGAGCATGCCGAGCGTGCGCCGGAGCACCACCCTCGACCAGCGCCCACATACCGTGCGCCGCCCTCACCGCGTGCACACATGATCACCACCGACCCAGGAGACCGCCAAAATCCCCGCTTGCCGCCCCGTGCCGCACAACCACCGCTCGTCGTCGAAGACGCCGCCTCTGCCGCGCAGAGCACCGCCCGTTCCAGACCAAGCCGCACCGCCCCATGCCTCGAAACCATGTCGTGGAGCATCGCCAGGAGACACCTCACCGTCCCCTACCCTTGCCCATGCCATTAGCCGCCTGTAACCTCGCCCCCGACGAGCTCACCGTGCGCCCCGACGGTCCCCTCGCTCGACTATAAATAGAGGCCACCCCCGCATGATTTCTTCACACCATCTCACTCCCCTCTCCTCACTGATCGTGCCACACCGTTCTCAGAGCAAGGCGAGCACCACCCCGCCGGAATTTCACCGGAGCCCGCCGCCTCTGGAGAAGAAGGGAGCCAGCAATTGGAGCCGCCCCAGGAGAAGCCACCGGTACCAGGAGATTCGCCGTCGTCGACTTCGTCGTTCGCCCGCCTCGCCTACCCTTGCCCGTACCCCGGTGAGCCCCCAACACCCCTCCCTGGCCGCGCTAGGTTTCGTTCTCGCCGGTGCTGTCTTGCGTCGATGATGACCCCCAGCCGTTGGATTAGAACTAGATCGAACGATCCACGTCGCCCCATACCGCTTCGCCCAGCCCCGTCTCACTAACGAGTGGGGACACCCACTTAAGCAGCCCGCGGGAGCACTGCGCTTAGCAGGCCGGCCCAGTAACTTTTCCCGCGCAGCCCAGTTATTCAAATTAAACCTTTTTCTTTTTAAATTCAAACACACTTCTGTACCCAACTTCAAAAATCAACCCAGATCGATTCAGTACACCAAATTGAATGAAACCAATTTTGTTGGAAAGATCTGTGAATGCTGAATCCAAGCCCGTTGGATTCAAGTCGTTTGGATCTGTAGATCACCCATGGTAAAAATAACAAGGCAGAAGATTTTCTGCATTCAAACATTTTTCAAATTTAAACCATAATTGCTTTTGAGTTGATTCGAACTCTCAAAAATCACATTTTACCATACCTTTCAGAATATATAAAAACATATAGGTTTACTTGCAGAAATAATGTTCAAGTAATAAAAGAATGCTACATAAGCATTCCTAGCCATTTTAGTTAATTAAAATAAAAGGGTAAAACCTTATTAAATTGTGACACCACTTTAAATCACATTCCCATAAACTACAATATGTGGTGATGACATGTGTCAACATGATCCCATGTTTTGTTTGGAGAATATTAAAATTTAAGTAGTTCTTCCATGAGTAGAAATTACTTTTCTAAAAATAAAAGGAATCAAATCAAGCCTTAACCTTGTAAGGTTAGAGATGATGTTAGACCATCTATAAGACCCTTGTGTGTGATGATTGCAAGTATTTAAGTATTGTTTGGTGATTGTGTACCTCGTATTTATTCATAGATGCTAGTACCGAACGAGGATACGAGGAGGAAGGAGGATACTACGAAGAAGAAGCCGAGGAGAACTTCAACCACTGCTCTGCACAAGGCAAGCTAGTAACCTTGCAAGCTAACACTTGCAATTTAGCAAGCTTATATTGACACTAATGCAAGCTGATACTATACCAATGCAAGCTAAAACTTGCAAGGCACTCTACTTTAGCAATCCATACTAATCAAGTTGACCTGTGCAAGTTAACCCTTGCAAGATACCCTACTGATGCAACAAACCCCTACTTGTTACTATGCCTATCATATGCCTTAAGCCTACAAGATCATACCCACTTGACAAACCAATCCCAGTTTTATTTGCAAGCTTCTCACTTTATTTCTTTATCAAATCTTTAGCTTAGATTTGACTTAAGTAACTTTTAGATACTGAAAAAGTTGTGAAGGTTGCATAAAGAGCATTAAATTTGGCCTAAGCTAGAAACCTTGATATCAGCCTAAAATATAAGGTTGGATTTAGTTGAAACTCCACTAGTTACCAACCCTCATTAGTACTACCCCCCCCCCCTACCTTAGAGGCTAGTGCTAAGCATAAAACTTGATCAACTTTAGATGGGAATACTTGGTGGAAAAATGGTTATTAAAACCTTGGAATGATGGATCATTCTATTGAAATGTTTTGGACATGTGTTTCCGAACCCTTGATGATTCTGGTGATAAAAATGTTGAGGCATGAGCCTTAGCCTTTTATAAAACTGATGGTTGTTTGGATGAGATACCATTCCAAATTTAGCGTACAACCACAATACCCGAATATTGGGTAGGGCTTGACTGGAAACTTATATTCCTTAGTATTAGTTCCCTCACGGCCAAGGTTTGAGCTGAGGCTACCTTGTGAAGATTGTCCACCTATGCAGTACCCAAGATGACAACTGGTCATGGTTGGGAGGCCAAACTCACATGATAGGTGCTTATACTAGGGTGTGTAATGGAAAGGTTAGGATTGATTATCCATATACTGAGTATGGTGAGTTCAGGATTTGTTCCTGACGGATGTATCAAATATTGTGGTGAAAGTGTACAATCTCTGCAGAGTGTCAAACTATTCAAATAGCCGCGTCGGCGGTTATGGACAGTTGGAGTGGCCATACTGTTCCCCCGTCAGACTTTTCAAAATGACTTGTGAAATGAATTAAGACTTTGACCTGACCACAACAGAGTTGTGATATGAAATACAAGCTCCCACTTAGGAGTTATAACACCTAAGTGGGAACTTGAGTTTCATATCACAACCCTGTTGTGGTCAAGTCAAAGTCATGATTCATTTCAAAAGTCATTTTGAAAACATCTGACGACGGAACAGTATGGCCACTCCAACTGTCCATAACCGTGGACGTGGCTATTCGAATAGTTTGACACTCTGCAGAGGTGGTACACTTTCACCATAATATTCGATACATCCTTCAGGAACAATCCTGAATTTACAATACTCAGTATGCGGATAATCAATCCTAACTTTTCAATTACACGCCCTAGAATAGGCACCTCTCCTGTGAGTTTGTCCTCCCAACCATGACCAACTTTAATCTTGGGAACTGCACATGTGGACAATATTCACAAGGTAGCCTCAGCTCCAACCTTGGCCGTAATGGAACCCATACTAAGGTATATAAACTTTCGGTCAAGCCCTACCCAATTTTGGGTATTGTGGTTGTACGATAAAATTGGAATGGTATCGCATCTAGACAACCATCAATTTTATAAAGGGCTAAGGCTCATGCCTCAACATTTTCATCATCAAAATCATCTGGTGTTCAAGAACACATGTCAAAACATTTCATTAGAATGACTCAGCATTCTAAGGTTTTCATAATCATTTTCACCAAGTATTCCCATATAAGGTGATCAAGTTTTATGCTTAGCACTAGCCACTAAAGTTGGGGGTAAACACTAATGAGGGGGAATAATCAAGTGTGACTTATCTAGGTTCAATCTCATGCCTCAGGATGACATCAAGAATTATCTAACTTAGGAAAAGTTTTTTGCTCTTTATGCTACCTTTAAATTGTTGGGAATATGCCCTAGAGGCAATCATGTATGATGAGTTTTCCCATTGTATTCATAAAGATATTAATTAGTCCTTGTATAAACATCTGATGTGTATCATTGAATATGTGATTCGGTTGTGGAACTATGCATTCATGTTGTTTGTACTAAATATCCTTGGTCATTGAAGTTATGCTGGACACACAACTTAGACCAGTGTGAAAGTTGGCTTGATGACTCGGTTCCACTTGTCATGGGCATGGAGATGCTATTCCAACTTACACAGATTCGGCTAAAGAGTTTAGCGAGTTGGATTGACCCATATTGAGGTACAACGAACTAGTTGTCATTTGTATATCGCAATCAATGTAATCCTTAGACCTGAGGTTATTGCATAGTCCGAGTTGAGGATCACAAACTTAGGTTCTGTCAAACGCTGATCCGTAACTGGGCAGTTATAAAGGCAGAGTTCGGGTCGACTGAGAATCAAGCTGCGTGATGTGAATAACCAAGATGGGATTTTGCCCCTCCACTTGGAGAGATATTCTCTGGGCCCTCTCGTGAGATATGATTCAGAAAGCATGGCCATGCACGACTCGGTTAAGTGTTAACCGAGGCGATCGACTATTTAAGGGATCGAGAAAAGAGTCGGACTATTTAAGGGATGACAATTATTCGCCTATAGTCTCACAAGGTATATCGTGAGGCAAAAGGGACTCGGACGTAAGTCGCATTGGAAAGGCAAGTCGTCATGACTCTTTGGTACTTGGGAGTTGGCATGTTCTGCTAGGAGCCGCTATCGACCGATCGATTGAGAGTCGGACTCCAATCGTGTCCAAGTAGCCATGAGCCTGCGGGGTCACACACTTAAGAGCAGGAGCAAGTTCGGATTGGATCTAAACTTGTAATCTGGTTGGGTTGGACCTAAACCGGATTAGGACCGAGTTAGTGAGTTGGACTCACGGTGACTAGTGTTATATGGGCTTTAGTGAATGGGTCGCGCGAGCAGAGCCAACGTTCACTCCCTATATATAGTGGAGCACCATAACCCAGAAAGGTTAATCATTGTTCGGTTAGGTCATTCCATGTGTTGGAAACCCTAGCTCCACAGCAGTCCAGCCGTCGTCATGAACCTAGCAGTTCGCCACCGGCGCTCCTCCTTGTACGTGTGGATACCAGCAGAGATGCTGTGCGATCAGCACCAGGACGATCGGATCGTGAGGAGTGCACTGCATCAACTGACGCGCTTTATCAGTAATCCGCAACTGCGCGTCTAGTGGTAAACCTCGTGGCCTTCTACCTCAGCTAGATCTTGGGTTCACCACGTTAGAGGGGAATTTTTGTTTTATCTATGCGTGGCCCAACATAAATATCTTTCTAGTATCTACAATTTACTAATTAAACACTAATAGAAAGCTTTGATAAAGAAATAAAATACTAAGCTTGCAAGTAAAACTGGGATTTGGGATCATCAAGTGGTATAATCAAGGCATGCCTATTGCATTGCATAGATTTTATAGTTTTCACAGTTGCACGGGTTAGCTTGCATAGGTAACATGCAAGTGGTAGCTTGCTTAGATAGCTTGCCTTGTGCAGTGTAGTGGTTGAAGTTCTCCTCTGCTTCTTCCTCATAGTATCCTCCTTCCTCTTCGTATCCTTGGTTGGTACTAGCGTCTATAAATAAATACGAGGTACAAAATCACCAAACAATACTTAACTAATTCTATTTATCACACCAAGGTTTTCACTAGATGATCTAGTATCATCACAAACATCACAAAGATTAAGGCAATAATTTTATTTCCTTTATTTTATAAAAGTAATTTCTACTGCTTGAAAAACTACTTAAGATTTAATATTCTCCAAATAAAACATGGAATCATGTTGACACATGTCATCACCACATATTTCAGTACTTGGGAATGTGATTTAAAGTGGTGTCACAATTTAATAAGGTTTAACCTTTTTATTTTAATTAATTAAAGTGACTAGAAATTCCTATGGGGCATTCTTCTATTACTTGTCCATTATTTCTTCAAGTAAACCTAAGTATTTTTATATATTCAGAAAGTTCATGTCACATGTGATTTTGGAGAGTTGTAATCAACTAAAAAGCTTCTATGGTTGAATTTTGAAAAATGTTTCAATGCAGAAAAGTCTCTGCCTTGTTATTTTTACTATAGGTGATCTACAAATCCAAATGATTTGAATCCAATGGTCTTGGATTACGAATTTCAGTACCTTTCTAGCAAAATTAGTTTCATGCAATTTGGTTCCGTGAAACTCTCTGGAATGATTTTTGAATCAATAGGCAGTACTAGGTTTTGAAATAAATTGGAAAATCTAAATTCAAACTAACTGGGTTGCACGGGAGTGTAACTGGACCGTCCCACTGCGCACAGCGCGCGCTGGTGGGTTTAAGTGGTTGTCCCCAAAATCAGCGAGAAAGGGGGATGCGAAGGGGCACGGGATGATCTGGGCCATGCGACGAACATCTAATCTAATGGCTGGGGTTGGTCGTCTCCGTCGGGCAACGCCGACGAGAATGAACCCTAACGCGGCCAGTGGGGGTCTGTGGGGGCTCATTGTGGCTTAGGCGAGGATCGGCGATGGGGGCAAATGACGAAGTCGACGATGGCGATCCTCCTGGTACCGGTGGCTCCTCATGGGGTGGCTCCAATCGACGGCTCCTCTTCTCCTCCTCCACTGCAGATTCTGGCGACCTGTTTCTCACTTGCATCGGGGATGAGTGGGGGTGATCAGTGAGAGGTGGGGAGTGAGATGGTGTGCTGAAATCGAACGGGGAAGGCCTCTATTTATAGTGCCAAGAGGGGACCGAAGGGTGAGAGTGGAGCTCGTCGTGATAGTCTGCATAGCGAGCTAGCGGCATGGCTGGGGGTAGGGGACGATGTACTGTCTCCTGGTGAAGCTCAACGACATGGTGGCGAGGCGTGGGGCAGTGCAATCTGGTTGGAACGCTGTGATGCTCCTGGTCGCACGACGACGAATGGGCATGTCCTGGCGGTTCCTGGGGCGGTGGTGATCACGCACGCAAGCGTTGAGGGCGGGGCGCGGTCTATGCTCGAGTGTCGCACGCGGCGCTCTGACACGCTCTCGGCATGCTTGCATAGAAGCTAGGCGCGCTTGGTCTGAGTGCTCGAGGGGCTGGCAAGGCTTGGGCACTGGACAGGGGGTGACGATGGACGTTGCCTTGTGTCCCAGACACAGTTGGCGAGGCTAGAGCTGCTCCTAGCTTGTTGTCCATAATTGGGTGGCCATTTTGGCTTGGGCATGGTCACCATTGATGACAATGTCAAGCTTATAGTGAGCTAGGGCTTGATGAATTAACTAGATGATCTACTAAGAGTGTGTTGTGAGCTAGAGAGGGAACATGTTAGGCACAAACACTTCTCACTATAGTGTTTGATTTGTATTGACAAGGTATTTGATGAAATGGCCGAAAGAGATTTGAATTTGAATTTTTGGATGAAAATTGGTGGGTGTACTAGTCACATACTAGGTAGACTCTGGTTGCTTGGAATGGTCAAGGTGAACTGGTTTTGTGGGGTTTTGAGAACTGGTGATCTTCACATATGATATAGATTCAATTTTGAATTGTCATTTGAATCAAGTTGCCAAATGTTTCTGTGAGTTTGCAAGGTGGGATTGGGTTCACTTTTACTTGGTCTAGCAAGGGGTGAAAATAAATTGAATTGTTTCTGTTTGAAATCTTGGACTAGAAACACTCAAAGTGGTCTAGTGAGCAAGATTGGCAAAAATGACCATTAGTTCATTTTGTTTGTTTTTGAATTTCTCTTGATTTGTTTCTACATGGAAATTGTTTAGATGATGTTGTTTTCATCTTTAAACCATTCCTTGCTATTCACAACAATCACACAAGTCCATTCATGCATTCATATAATTATCACATACACACATGCATTCATATGATTTTAATTAACAAAAGTATTTGTTGACTCTAATTTTGGTGATTGGAATTTGATAACCTTGATTAATATTTTTGGGATGTTACAAACCTTCCGTCCTTAAACAAAATCTTGTCCCGATATTTGAGAAAGAATAAAAAGAAAACTAGGATTTAAAGAGATCTGGAAACTCCGTCCTAATGTAGTCTTCTCGCTCCCAGGTAGCTTCTTCTTCTTCAGTGTGGTTGCTCCACTGGATCTTGAGAAACTTGATGCTTTGGGTACTGGTGGTTCTGAAAGATTCCTCCAAAATACGGATGGGTACTTCGGGATACGTCAGGTCATCGTTGATCTCTATGGTTTGGTGATCAATTTTCTTGAAAACTTCAGTCTTCTTCGGGACTTCTAGGCATATGCGAAGTAACCATATATGGAACACATTATGCACTAATGACATCTCCTCTGGAAGTTCAAGTTGGTACGATACTTCTCCTCAACGATTCATAATTTTGAAGCGCCCGATATATCTGGGGGCTAACTTTCCTTTAAGTTGGAAACATTGCATTACCTTCAAAGGCGACACTTTGAGATACACAAAATCTCTGATATTGAAAGCGAGGTCTCGACGTCTCTTGTCGGCATAACTCTTCTGTCTGGATTGGGTGGTCTTGAGGTGCTCACGGATCTTGTGAACTTTCTCTTATGCTTCACGTAGGATGTCGGGTCCGAAAATCTGACTCTCTCCTACTTCCGACCAATTCAAAGAGGTACGACACTTCCTTCCATACATCAATTCAAATGGGGCAATTTGCAAACTAGCTTGATAACTGTTGTTGTACGAAAATTCTGCAAAAGGCAGACAATCTTCCCATTTTGATCCATACTCTAGCACATAGGCTCTCAACATATCTTCGATTATTTGATTTACTCGCTCCGTTTTTCCATCTGTCTGAGGGTGATAAGTTGTGTTGAAATCTAGTCTTGTTCCCAATCCTTCTTGGACTTTCTTCCAGAATCTCGAGGTAAACTGAGTTCCTCGATCCGACACGATGTTCTTGGGGACTCCATGCAAACTGACGATTCTAGCGATGTACAACTCCGCTAGCTTCAAACTATTATAGGTGGTCTTAACAGGTAAGAAATGGGCGACTTTGGACAATCGATCAACTATGACCCAAATAGAGTCATTTCCCCTACTATAAGTAGGCAAACCGGTGATAAAATTCATTCCGACTAAATCCCATTTCCATTCCGGAATCTGTAATGGTTGCAACAGTCCTACGGGTCTCTGATGTCCCGCCTTAACTCTCTGACAAATATCACACTTTGCTATGTAGCTTCCGATTTGTGTCTTCATCTTATGCCACCAAAATTGCTCCTTCAAATCTTGATACATCTTTGTTCCTCCGGGGTGGATAGAATAAAGAGTATCATGGGCTTCTTTCAAAATAGCTTGCTTCAATTCCGAATCTTCTGGTACACATATATGTCCTTTGTACCACAAAACTCCTTCGTCTTCGGTGAATCCGGGTACTTTGCCTGTACCGATGCGACGTTTGATTCCGTAGATACTAGCATTTCCTTTCTGCGCCTCCTTAATCTGATTGATCAAAGTGGGTTGAAGTTATATGCTACCCAAAAATCCTTCACTTACTAATTCCATTCTGAAATCTTCCAACTCCTTGTGTAAACTTGGTTTCTCCTTCAGAATCATGGAGTTCAAGCAACACGACAATCTGCTAAGGGCATCTCCTACCACATTGGCTTTACCGGGGTGATAGTGAATGTCCAAATCATGATCCTTTATTATCTCGATCCATCTCCTTTGTCTCATATCCAGCTCCTTCTGAGTGAGGATATACTTCAAGATCTTGTGATCCAAACAGATCTCACATCGGTTTCCCATAAGATAATGACTCCATGTCTTGAGGACTAGAACTAAGGCCGCTAGTTCAAGGTCATGGGTAGGATAATTCTGCTCATGCTGCTTCAGTTGTCAGGATAGAGAAGATGTTACTTTGCCTCCTTGCATCAACACACATCCTAGACCCATCTTGGATGCGTCACAATATACATCAAAAGGCTTCATGATATCCGGCATGATCAAGATTGGGATGATATCAATCTCTTCTTGAGTTCTTGAAAACTCGCTTCACATTTGTCTGTCCATTCAAACTTCTTGTCCTTCTTCAACAATTGGGTCATGGGTCTTGTGATACTCGAGAATACTTCTACGAACTTGCGGTAATATCCCGCTAATCCGAGAAATGCACGAACTTGGGTTTGAGTGGTTGGGGCTTGCCATTCTTCAACATCCTTAACATTGGCAGGGTCAACGGCAATTCCACTGGCTGATACAATATGTCCGAGGAATCCTATCTCCTATAACTAGAATTCACATTTGCTAAACTTGGCATACAACTGATGCTCCAAGGATGGTCCTTAGGTGTAGCTCATGTTCTTCTTCTAATTTGGAATAGATCAGAATGTCATCGATGAAAACAACGACAAACTTATCCAGGAAGTCCATAAAAATCTTATTCACGAGGTTCATGAAATAAGCAGGGCATTGGTTAATCCAAAAGACATGACAGTGTACTCATACAATCCATATTTGGTGGTAAAGGCAGTCTTTGTAATATCCTCTGCGCAAATCTTGAGTTGAAGATAACCAGATCAATCTTAGAAAACACTTTGGCACTATTCAACTGGTCAAATAGGTCTTCTATGTTTGGCAGTGGATACTTGTTCTTGATGGTGACATCATTCAGCTTCTGATAATCCGTACATAAACGGTTACCTCCATCTTTCTTGTCCACAAATAAAACAGGTGATCTCCATGGCGACACACTTGGTTGAATCAATCCTATCTCCAGCATAGCATCCAGTTGCTTCTTTAGCTCCACTAGTTCAGACATGTTCATACTATATGGTCTCTAGGATATGGGTCCGGTTCCATGGATTAGTTCAATGATAAACTCGATATCCCGATCTAGGGGCATACTGGGCAAAACATCTGGAAATACATCAGGGTATTCATAGACTTTCCTGACTTGGTCAATGGTTGGTTGGGCTAGACTCCTGTTGCACTTGAATTGACGGGGCAAGGTTTCAGATACATGCTCTACTAATATTCCAGTTGTACTGGTCATGGCTATGGCTTTCTTGGCACAGTCGATTAATCCTTTATGTTTTGACATCCAATCCATTCCTAGTACTACTTCCAAACCTTTAGTTCCGAGTACTATTATATTAGCATAAAAATCTATGCCATGGATTCGGATAGGTATGACCTTGCAATTTTTTCTAGCTTTGGTGGTTAAACCAGGTATTTGAACTATCATAACATGCTTCAATTTGGTTGGTTAAATCTTACTAGTGCATGCAAATTCTTCGGTAACAAACGAGTGTGATGCTCCAGAATCAAACAACACTCTTGCAAGTACTGAGTTAACAGAAAACATACCCAACACGACATCTGGCGCTTCTTGGGCTTCTTCAGCATTCATGAGAAATAGACGGCCGGTGCGGTTGGGCGGATTTCCTGGGACAAACCTTCTTCCGGGCTGAACATGACGCTGCTGCTGAGTTGGGGCATTTGCATTGGGAGCTGTTGCAATCTTCTTGGGGCACTCATTGGAATAGTGACCCTTGGTTCCACATTCATAACAAGTCACTTGGGATTTGTCCTTAGCTGCAACAGGCACAACATTGCTTCCAGTCCTTGGGGCAGTATTGGTGTTGGTGGCGGCATTGTTGTTGTTGAACTTTGGAGTTGCACGATTTAAATTGCTGGAGTTTCTAGGGTTATTGTTGTGATTTCCTCCAGGCCTTCGGTTTCCTCCTCCACGGTTGGGATAGGTGGGGCGGTTCATCGGGGGTCTATTGTTTCTTGGGGCAAATCCTGGAGATGGGTTAGGGCGAAACTTTGGGGTATGGTGGGTTCCTCGTTGATGCATCATTCGACGCTTGCGATTCTCATTGGCTTGGTTGATCTTGCCTTCCATCTGGATTGCAGAATCCACTAGGGCTTCAATATCAGCAAACGGGATGTTGACTAACAACGTTTGCATCTCATCATGCAGACCATTCAAGAATCTTTGCTTCTTCTTGGCTTTAGTGTCAATCTCATCTGGTGCATACCTAGCCAATGACAAAAATTTGTCACAGTACTCAACTATTGTCATCCTTCCTTGCTTGAGTTCCCTGAATTCATCTCTCATCCTCTCGATCAAACTCGGTGGCACATGGGTTTTGCTAAACTTGATTTTGAATTCATCCCAAGTCATCATATGTCATGCATTCATGGCGCGAACGCTATTCCACAATGCTCTTGCATCTTCGGCAAGATAGTGGGTGGCAACCAGTACCTTCTCGTTGGCCTCTACTCCTGCAACTTCTAAGTTTTTCTCAATGGTTTGCAGCCAATCATGTGCATCTAGGGTCTCTTCAGACTTAGTGAAGATGGGTGGATTGGTGCTCTGAAAATTCTTGAGCTTTGATCCATGGTTGTCCTGGTTTCCATCTGAGCTATGTGTTAAAGGGTGGTTAGGTTGGCTTGACGTTCGGCTCTTTCAGCTTCACGGTCAGAAACCAACATTTGCAAGATCTGCAACATCGGATCCGAGCATGAAGTGCTTCCTCCACGAGGCATCTGAAGATTAATATAGATCACGAGAAAAGAGGGAAATTTCTAAGGTTCGGGGTTTTGTTTTTGAAAAGTTTTTGAAGTTTGACTCAGATTTTTCTAGCAACTTGCTTTTCATTCATTCATAGCACACCATACAAACACACACCACCATAAGGAAAACAGATGGTTTTAAGAACCATTCTGTGAAACTATGATACAATTGGACCAGATACAACTCACTAACACTAGTGCTCAAGAGATACTACTCCTCGGAATCGGTATCTTCATCATCCTCCTCATCATCACCAATGAAGGCGAAGTCGTCCTTATCGGTGAAGAAGTCCATGGCCGGATCCTCTAGAAAATCATCATCGTCACTAAGATAGGAGTAGAGGTCTCCACGGATATCCTCCCTTGTATTCTCCCTTTCCTCAAGCTGCATATCCCTCTCATGGATGGTATCCTCCAAGTCTCTGATCCTGTGGTGGAGACGGGCAATGATGCGCTCCTTCTTGTTAAGCTGACGGCAATGAGACTGGCGGTCCTTCACCAGCATGGCGATGGTCTGATCCTTCTTGACGGCGATGGCAGAGTTGTGGTTGGCGTAGGAACGGGCATTGTCCAACTTCTTCTGCCGATCATACATTATGAAGCTGAGGCGGTCCACTTGATTCTTCAGCTCAGGTTGATATGGTGTCTCCTGTGGCTGTCCCATAACATCACGGCTTGGACAGAACTCAAAGCGGGTACCCTTTATTTGATTGATACTCTGCCAACACAAATGGGCAAGAGCTTCCTGGATGGCCCTGTCAAGTCCATCGAGCCAGTTGTTCTCTCTGATGGTGAACTGAATTGCCTCTAAGGTGGGGCTTCAATCTTTCCTCGGAGACTTGCAACAATCAGCCATTACAATTCCTCTCCTTCCTGATTGTTGAGCTGAGCTCCAAAGAACTTGGGGTGCGGGCGCTCTAGAAGTTCAGAAAGCTGGTCCAAGTCACGCTCAAAGATGAGATATCCTCCATTTCCCAACTGATAGAACTTGCTATAGTTCACGTTCATCTATAAGAATGTAGGATGGGTTAGTTAGTAGAGTGATCAAGTGTGTCAAATTTTATGTGAGTTTGTGAGAATTTCTATGTAACATGAATTTTTATGAAAGAATCTAAGTGATAAGAATGAGAATAAGTTTTCATAAATACTCACTTCCTTGGTTTTGAAACTAAGTTTTTGATTCAAACGTCCATTCTAAACTAGGGTCTCCTATGGTCAGGATGGCTATGATACCAACTTGTCAACACCCGGATTAATAATCCCAGATGCCTGTTATGCCATACATCGCAATCAAATGATTACCATTTTTGCGAGACATAACATATTGGATATCACAGTACATCATCCATTACAAACCATACCTAAGGTCTTACAAAAACTAAAGGATCACATGATCCAGTCTTAATACAATCATAGCAGCAGAATAACGTAATAATAACAGTAGCGTGGGCGAGACTCCATCTTCATGGTCATAGGCAATGCTCACGATGAGATATGATCCTAGTTGTCATAACCTTCCTGCGGTCCATCATCCTGATAGTCCTCTTCATAGTCTGGTCACGGGAATAGCCAGGGACAAAGACATGAGTACTCTTTAAGTACTCGCAAACTAATACTAACAAGTGAAGTGGTTTTGAGTAGGAAATACTAAGATCTAGGTTGTTTTTGCAAAAAGCCAAATTTATCTTAAATGAGTTCATAAGCAGAGAAATCTAGTTGAAAGTTTTATAACACCTAAGTGGGAACTTGAGTTTCATATCACAACCCTGTTATGGTCAAGTCAAAGTCATGATTCATTTCACAAGTCATTTTGAAAACATCTGACGACATAACAGTATGGCCACTCCAACTGTCCATAACCGTGGACGCGGCTATTCGAATAGTTTGACACTCTGCGGAGGTGGTACACTTTCACCACAATATTCGATAATTCGTCAGGAACAATCCTGAATTTACCATACTCAGTATGCGGATAATCAATCATAACCTTTCAATTATAGCCCTAGTATATGCACCTCTCCTATGAATTTGGCCTCCCAACCATGATCAAATGTCATCTTGGGAACTTCATAGGTGGACAATCTTCACAAGTTAGCCTAAGCTCCAACCTTGGCCGCAAGGGAACCCATACTAAGGTATATAAACTTCCGGTCAAGCCCTACCCAATTTCGGGTATTATGGCTGTACGATAAAATTGGAATGGTATCGCATCCAGATAACCATCCGTTTTATAAAGGGCTAAGGCTCATGCCTCAACTAATAGAAAGCTTTGATAAAGAAATAAAATACTAAGCTTGCAAGTAAAACTGGGATTTGGGATCATCAAGTGGTATAATCAAGGCATGCCTACTGCATTGCATAGATTATATAGTTTTCACAGTTGCAATGGTTATCTTGCATAGGTAACATGCAAGTGGTAGCTTGCTTAGATATCTTGCCTTGTGTAGTGTAGCGGTTGAAGTTCTCCTCTGCTTCTTCCTCATAGTATCCTCCTTCCTCTTCATATCCTTGGTCGGTACTACCATCTATAAATAAATACGAGGTACACAATCACCAAACAATACTTAAATAATTCTATTTATCACACCAAGGTATTCACTAGATGATCTAGTATCATCACAAACATCACAAAGATTAAGGAAATAATTTTATTTCCTTTATTGTAGAAAAGTAATTTCTACTCCTTGAAAAACTATTTAAGATTTAATATTCTCCAACTAAAACATGGGATCATGTTGACACATGTCATCACCACATATTTCAGTACTTGGGAATGTGATTTAAAGTGGTGTCATAGTTTAATAAGGTATAACCTTTTTATTTTAATTAATTAAAGTGACTAGAAATGCATATGGGGCATTCTTTTATTACTTGTCCATTATTTCTGCAAGTAAACCTAGTTATTTTTATACATTCAGAAAGGTCTTGTCACATGTGATTTTTGAGAGTTCGAATCAACTCAAAATCTTTTATGGTTGAATTTTGAAAAATGTTTGAATGCAGAAAAGTCTCTGCCTTATTATTATTACTATAGGTGATCTACAAATCCAAACGATTTGAATCCAATGGTCTTGGATTAAGAATTTCAGTAACTTTCTAGCAAAATTAGTTGCATGCAATTTGGTTCAGTGAAACTCTCTGGAATGATTTTTGAATCAACATGCAGTACTAGGTTTTGAACAAAATTGGAAAATCTAAACTCAAACTAACTAGGTTGCGCGGGAGTGTAACTAGGTCGGCCCACTGTGCACAGCACGCGCACGGGTTAGTTTAAGTGGCTGTCCCCACCAGTCAGCAAGACAGGGGTGCGAAGGGTACATCATGATTTGGGCCGTGCGATGAACATCTAATCTAACGGCTGGGGCTGGTCGTCTCCGTTGGGCAGCGTCGGCGAGACTGAACCCTAACACGGCTAGTGGGGGTCTGTGGGGATCACCGTGGCTCAGGAGAGGGTCGGTGATGGGGGCGAACGACAAAGTCGATGACGACGATCCTCCTGGTACCTGTGGCTCCTCCTAGGGTAGCCCCAATCGACGACTCCTCTTCTCCTCCTCCACTGCAGACTCTAGCAAAATTTCAGCGACCTACTGCTCGCCTTGTTCCGAGGATAAGTGGGGGTGATCAGTGAGAGGTGAAGAGTGAGATGGTGTACTCAAATTGAACGGGGAAGGCCTCTATTTATAGTGCCAGGAGGGAACCGAAGGGTGCAAGTGGAGCTCGTCGTTGTCGTCTGCACAGCGAGCTAGCAGCATGGCTGGGGGTAGGGGACGATGCACTGTCTCCTGGCGAAGCTCAATGGCATGGTGGCGAGGCGTGGGGTGGTGCAATTTGGTCGGAACGCTGCGATGCTCTGGGAAGGTACGACGGAGGTTTTAATGGTGCACGAGCTATCCTAGTCGTGTGGAGATGAACGGGCATGTCCTAGCGGTTCCTGGGGAGGTGGTGATCCCGAACGCAAGCGGGTGACGGAGGGGCGAAGTCTGTGCTCACGGGTCGCGTGTGGCGCTTGGCCGCACTCTCGGCATGCTTGCAGAGATGCTGGGTGCGCTTGGTCTAAGTGGTCCAGGGGCTGGCAAGGCTTAGGCACTGTACAGGGGGTGGCGGTGGACGCTGGCTTGTGTTCCAGACAAGGTTGGCGAGGATAGAGCTGCTCCTAGCTTGCTGTCGATAATGGCGTGGCCATTTGGGCTCGGGCATGGTCACCATTGATTACAATACCAAGCTTAAAGTGAGCTAGGGCTTGATGAATTAACTAGATGATCTACTAAGAGTGTGCTGTGAGCTAGAGAGGGAACAAGTTAGACACAAACACTGCTCACTATAGTGTTTGATGTTTTGTTTGATTTGTGTTGACAAGGTGTTTGATGAAATGGCCGAAAGAGTTTTGAATTTGAATTTTTGGATGAAAATTGGTGGGTGTACTAGTCACATACTAGGTAGTCTTTGGTTTCTTGGAATGGTCAAGGTGAACTGGTTTTGTGGGGTTTTGAGAAATGGTGATCTTCACATATGATATAGATTCAATTTTGAATTGTCATTTGAATCAAGTTGCCAAATGTTTCTGTGAGTTTGCAAGGTGGTCTTTGGTTCACTTTTACTTGGTCTAGCAAGGGGTGAATAGAAATGAAATTGTTTTTGTTTGAAATGTTGGACTAGAAACACTCAAAGTGGTCTAGTGAGCAAGATTGGCAAAAATGACCATTAGTTCATGTTGTTTGTTTTTGAATTTCTCTAGATTTGTTTCTGCTTGGAAATATTTTAGACGGTGTTGTTTTCATCTTTAAACCATTCCTTGCTATTCACAACAATCACACAAGTCCATTCATGCATTCATACAATTATCACATACACACATGCATTCATATGATTTTAATTAACAAAAGTTTTTGTTAACCCTAATTTTGGTGATTGGAATTTGATAACCTTGATTAATATTTTTGAAATGTTACAGTTATATAAGCCCATAAAGCGGCATTCAAATTTTTAGCCCAATTTTTTCTAGATCTATTAACAGTCTTCTACAAGATATATTTAATTTCCCTATTGGAAAGTTCTACTTTCCCACTTGTTTGGGGGTGATATGTTGAAGCAATTCTATGGTTAACATCGTATTTGGCAAAAGTTTCCCTAAAACCACCATGAATAAAATGAGAGCCTCCATCAGTCATGAGATATCTAGGCACACCAAACCTAGGAAAAATAACATCTTTAAGTATTTTTAAAGAGGTATTACCATTAGCGCTGTTTGTAGGTATGGATTCTACCCACTTGGTAACATAATCAACATCAACAAGAATATGAGTATACCATTTTGAAGGATGAAAAGGACCCATAAAGTCAAATCCCCAATAGTCAAAAGGTTCAATAACAAGAGAATAATTCATAGGCATTTCATTGCATCTAGAAATATTACCAACTCTTTGACATTCATCACATGATAGAACAAACTTCCTTGCATCCTTGAAAAGGGTAGGCCAATAAAATCCAGATTATAAAACTTTTTGTGCAGTTCTATCTCCAGCATGATGTCCTCCATAAGCACTGCGATGACATTTCCTCAATATCACTTGTTGTTATATTCTGGAACACATCTTCGCGTAATACCATCTACTCCTTCTTTATATAAATATGGGTCATCCCAAAAGTAATGCCTCAGATCATGAAATAATTTTCTTCATTGCTGGGTTGTAAAGGTTGGAGGCAAATACTTGGAAACAATAAAGTTAGCATAATCAGCATACCAAGGACTCTCATGTGGGCTTCCCTTATTGCAGCCAACTGTTCATTTGGAAAACTATCATTAACAGGCAAAGGGTCAAAAGAAATATTTTCCAAACGAGATAAATTGTCAGCAACGGGATTTTCAGCACCTTTCCTATCTACAACATGCAGATCAAATTCTTGTAAAAGCAACACCCATCTAAAAAGCCTAGGCTTGGCGTCTTTCTTTGTCACAAGGTACTTAATAGCAGCATGATCAATATGAATAGTAACCTCTGAATCAACAATATAGGTTCTAAACTTATCACAGGCAAATATTACAGCTAAGAACTCTTTTTCAGTAGTAACATAATTCTTTTGAGCAGCACCTAGAGTCTTGCTAGCATAATGAATAACAGTCAACTTCTTATCAACATGTTGCCCAAGAATAGCACCCATAGCAAAATCACTAGCATCACACATAATTTCAAAAGGTAAACTCCAATCAGGTGGTTGAACAATAGGAGCAGTGGTCAAGGATTTCTTCAAAGTTTCAAAAGCTTCCTTACAATCATCATCAAAAACAAAAGGTACATCTTTTTGAAGAAGATTGGTAAGGGGCTTTGAGATTTTGGAGAAATCTTTAATAAACCTCCTATAGAAACCAGCATGACCAAGGATAAGACGAATACCTTTTATATCCCTAGGGCAAGGCATCTTCTCAATTTCTTCAATTGTGGCTCTGTCAACTTCAATGCCTCTGTTAGAAATTTTCTGTCCAAGAACAATCCCTTCATTAACCATGAAATGGCATTTCTCCCAATTAATAACAAGGTTAGTTTCTTCACATCTCTGCGAAACTTTATCAAGGTTGTGCAAATAGTTATCAAAATAAGTTCCATAGATGGAGAAATCGTCCATCAAAACCTCCACAATTTCTTCACAAAAACCATGAAAGATAGCAGAAATACATCTTTGAAAGGTGGCAGGAGCATTACATAAACCAAAAGGCATGCGCCTATAAGCATAAGTTCCATACGGACAAGTAAAGGTGGTTTTCTCTTGGTCTTGCGCTCTCACAACAATTTGAGAGAACCCAGAATAACCATCAAGAAAACAAAAGTGGGTCTTTTTAGACAACCTTTCTTGCATTTGATCAATAAAGGGCAAAGGATAATGATCTTTCTTAGTAACTTTATTAACATTTCTAAAATCAATGCACATCCTATTCCCGAACCACTAATCTTTGGGGTATAAGCTCATTATTTTCATTAGGCACAACAATGATTCCCCCTTTCTTTGCAACACAATGAACAGGGCTAACCCATTAGCTATCAGCAATAGGGTAAATAATACCAGCATCAAGGAGTTTTAATACGTCATTTCTTACCACATCGTTCATCTTAGGATTTAGACGGCGTTGGTGCTCAACAACTGGTTTTACATTAGGTTCTATATTAATAGCATGTTGACATATAGTAGGAGAAATTACTTTTAAATCATCAAGAGTATAGCCCAGAGCTCCTCGGTGTTTCTTCAATATTTCCAATAACCTTTCTTCCTTTCCTAAAAGTTTAGAACTAATAATAACATGATATACTTTCTTATCATCTAGATAAGTGATGGCTTGCACAGCTTATGTGAGCCAGTTGGGAACCCCAAGAGCAAGGTATGAAGCAGTACAACAGCAAGTTTTCCCTCAGTAAGAAGCCGAGGTTATCGAACCAGTAAGAGGAAGGAAACATCACACAGGTGTTGCAAGCAACCGCGGAGACCTACACAACACAAACTCAAGACTTTGCCCCAACAAACAATGAGGTTGTCAAGCTCACCGGTTTGTTGTAACAAAGGATTAAACGTATGGTGTGGAAGGCAATGGTTTGCAGCAAGTAAACAAGTAGCAGTGGAAGATGTATCAATGGTAAAGATTGGACCGGGGTCCATAGTTCACTAGAGGTGCTCTCCTTAGATAACCAAAATGGCATGAAGGGTAAAAAAATTACAGCAGGGCAATTGACAGGAACTGAGCAAGGCATAACAATGCAATTACTAGTCAGAAATATCCTATGAGATTTGATTGGGAAATACAACAAGATACATAGACCGCCATCCAACTGCATCTATGACTATAAGTCCTGTCGTGGTATTGGCGACGAGTATGCCATGGAGAGTTCCTCACAGTGACGGCTCATCTGCCTATGTCAGTTAGGACGACGTAGGCTTAGGTCAGCGATGCCTCGTAACTCACACATGTAGAGAACGCAATCATGTCCGATTTTCCCGCGCGAGCAATACGAACCGTTGACGGCGATAGTTGGAGACATGGCGAAATTTCCACGCACGTTCGCAAACACGTCGTCTACGTGGCAACCGTCCGATCAAGATGCACGAATCTTGACGCTGGAGATGATAAATAGTAACCATGGTGGAATTTCTACCTTTTACCTTATTCTCTCCTCGCATCGTCTTCTTCCTCCAGCACGTGACTTCTCGAGCTCTCCGCGCAAAACTCGCGAAAAACCCTAGCCCCAATCTGCACCAGTCACATCCAACCTCTCTCCATGGCTAGCAGCAGCACTTCCCCTTCCATGGCTTGGTCATCCCCGCCTCGGCGGTGATTGAGTCGACCGGCGGCAACCATAATCCAGCGGCGCTGGAGCCGTTGGAGGGTGAACTTTAAAAAAATTCGCACAAGGGCGACTGGCGCGGCTCAGACATCACCAACCGTGACATCCAGGAGCTTATCGCCGAGGGCTACCTCCCTGCGGCGGATGGGCTCGCCTGGCGGGCGGCGCCGGCCGGCGAGGTGACACCTTCGCCCCAAGCCAGAGAAAAGGTGTACCTCAAAGCACAACTAGTACGCGGCATCTCTCTTCCCATCTCCAACTTCTTCCTCTCTGTCTTGAACCACTATAGAGTCCAGCCCCAGAACCTTTCTCCCAACAGTATCTTAGCGCTTAGCAACTACGCGGCGCTCTGCGAGGGTTACTTAGGGATAAATCCTAGGCTAGACCTCTTTGGGTACTTCTTCACCGTCAAGCGTGAAGCCGGAGCCAATAAGGAAGTACTTAGGAATTGCGGCACCATAAGCTTCAAGATCCGTTCTGGCCGGCGGTTCCCTAACATCGTCGGTCACGGGTCCTGCAAAAACTGGCAGCGTACTTACTTCTACGGCCCAGATATCCCTCTGGCTGGCCGACAAGTAACATACGCGGACTTCGTTGACGGAGCCGCGGCTGAAGCCTCGTCATGGAGATCCCAGGCCTCCCTTCCCTCCGACCTTGATGCTTCCCGCGCCATAAGGCAGATAGAATGGTTCGTAGAGACGGGTTTGACTGGCTTGGACCTAGCTACGTGTTGGTTCATCAGGCGAATCCAACCTCTACAGCACCGCGCGAAGCTCATGCACGAGTATACCAGCGATAGAAGGGATATCCTCCGCATATCCGTGGACAACTTCTCGAGCGACTCCGTCAAGCTCCGCCTTAAGGACATCGTCAAGGTGAAGGACAAGAAGCGTGGCTTCACCATCACCTATGACATGTTCATAGTCGGCAAGTGCCCAAAGGTAGTTATTTATTTTCCGTGTATGACATATACTCTAGTTCTTCCATCTTGCGAATGTCATCTCATCTAACACGGTGACTTCTCACTTAACAGCTTAGCGATCTAGAGGAAGACAGCATGTCTGCCCAAATATACGATCCAAAGATGAAGGAATTCACGGTCGTGTCCGACGACGATGCTCCATTGGCACGAAAGCGGAAGAGCTCCACCTCTGATGATGCCGACGGAGGCAAGAAGAAGAAGACAGAGGGTGGAGCCTTCAAGAAGACTACCGCCGCCCTGGAGGCGGAAAAGAGAAAAGTTACAGGGATCCCTTTTGCCAAAGCACCCCCACTTGTGTAAGCTTCTTTCTTTCCGACATTGTCTATTTATCTGTCTTGTTCCTGTACTTATGCATTTTGCACGTTTCAGGAAGAAAGCCACGACCAGCCTGAAGAAGACCTCCAAATTGGGGGCTTCTAGAACCATCAAGGACATGCTGCATCGCGACGCATCTCCCGCCATCGCCCCTGCCACTCCTTTCGTCAAGCCCTCGTCTGCCCCGACAAGATCATAAGCTAAGGAGGCATCTGTCCCTTCCGCCATGGAAGTGGACTCAGGTGCTAAAACCTAGATTGCTGTCGTCAGCGAGCAGGCGACGCAGGAGAGTGCATCCCACCAAATGGCTGAAGCTCCGGCTAAGGATGACATCGGTGGCGGTAAGGCGGTGGTGGAAGCAGGTTCTTCTGTTGTTGGCGGTGCCCTTGCACCCAAGAAAACCATAGCCTATCCAAAGATAGTCTATATGGTACTTACACCGGGTAGCACTGCTCTAGTCCCTGGTGAGGCACCGACATCTCCGACGTGCGGTCTAGAGGAGCTCCGCCGACAAGCAGAAATCTTGCAAGGAAACAACGAATCCTTTGGCAAGATGCTGGCCGATAGTGCTACAAACATCAAGATCATTGCACTTGTATGTTTTATTTTCCTTTTGCATTTCATATGAGTATCCCACTGTAGCCTCCAAGCCTCTAGTTGTAACTGAATTAGTCCTGACTAGATGCTTAAAGAAAAGCTAAGCATGTATCTGAGTTAAAAAACTTTACACTGTAGCCCCCAAGTTTCTAATCGAAAACTGAATTAGTTCCGACTAGATGCTTAAAGAAAAGCTAAGCATAATGCTAAGTCAAAAGTTCTCGCTGTAGCCCCCGAGCGTCTAGGTGGAAAATTTCTGGCTAGATGCTCCAATCAGATAAACAACGTTTTAACTTTGACCTTTTTTCCACAGAACAAGAGTGCTCGGAGGAGCATGGCCAATGACAAGTACCAGAAGATGCACGCAGACTTGGAAGCTGAAAAGGGTAAAACTTCCTTCTTGAAGGAACATATCACGAAGAGCAAGTGTCCGTTTTCTTTTTCGCATTCCGACTTGGTTTTGTGCCTATATTCTCCGAGTACTCACTGTGTACTTTGCTTTATCCGACTTGCAGAAACCATTGCCAAGGCCAAGAATATTGTCGAGCAATCCAAGCACATTCAAGAGATGGATAGCGAGAACAAAATTCTTAAGCAGGAGAGGAAGGACATGCTAAAAATTCATGAGGACTCAATGAAGGCCCTGCAGGACTCCGCCACCGAGGAAATCAATCGCTTCAAGGAGGAGATCTCTATCCTAAGAGATCAGAAGAAAGCTGCCAATGAGCAGAATCAACGCCATAGTGAGGTGTATAAACTCCTCCAACAAGAGAAAGAATCCTTGGCGGACACCCTCTGGCAAGCTAAGGCCAGCATCTTCAGTAATTTTCTCCGTCTTGGATTTCTATAGTCTAAATACTCTGAATTGTTGAACTCATGTGTTCCTTGTCGGAATTTGCAGCTCCTATGGGTTTAACCCGATCGCCTCCTCCAGCAAAGGAATGCATGGTTCTAGCCGGCAACTTCATCAACACCGCCATCACACAAGCTAAGGAGATTGCCAAGCCCCTCCAGATCAATATCAAGGCATCGAACTCCGTGGCGAAGTACTCGGAGATTCTGCGCTGAGCCCCCGAGCGTATCACAAGCTGGAAAGCTTCACGTGTACAGGCTGGTGCAAGGATGGCGCTGTCTATGGTGAAGGCACACTATGAAGATGCCGACATTGACACGGTGACCTCTGGCATTCCCGACACAAACGACGATGGCAAAGAGATTAACCACGAATCCATCTTGTCGTCGCTCGCAGTCTATGATACCAGAGTGGCCGACTTGGTCGACATCAACGTCTTCGTGCCGATGAACACCATCGATGGAGGCAACCAAAGCTCCTCCGAGTCTCTTCACACTGCCGACTTCGAGGGTGGCTCTCCTGCTGGTGATGACACTGCTTCTAAGTCACCTGCGCCAAAGGAATGAAGAACAACCTTATAATATTGGTCTCACCTTCGGTGCATATGCGGAAAAAACTTATTGATGTATCTTAAGGCGGAAAACAATGTTGCATGTCCTGCTACTTAAGAATCAGTTTCCAGCATGTATATATTTTTTAAGCAAGTGCTGGCTTATCCATTACTTTGGTTCTTATGCTTGACCTTTCGTGAGTCGGAAGACTGGTTGTTGGAACCATGCGCTCAGGTGATGATGCCCAATGGCACCATCAATAACCTAAGCACAAAATCGCCGACAATAAGTGCCAAAATTCACTACTCTAGAATCCACATAAAAACGACAAAGAACGTGTACACTAGAAAACTTAAGCTAACGCCCGTAGGCGGAATTTTCACAAGTGCAATCGCAAAACTTGTGCATAAAGGTTTTACTTGTTACAAAAATGAACACTAAAGGAGGTAAAAGACTCAGAAATATGAGTGAACCATAGAGCTTTATTTCATTGATCATATAAGAGGTACACAATTAGATAAAAAATACTAAGTGTAAAAGGACGTAGTTGTGCTATGTTCCATGGCCGATCAAGCTCCGGGTATTCATCATCCGGGTCACGTCGCTTACGCTTATGATCCTTGTTGGGTCTATCCTTCAGTTCACGATTGTCAACGAGGTAGTAAGACCCATTAATCAGCGCCTTTCTTATGATGAACGATCCTTCCCATGGCGGGGATAATTTGTGTGACTTCTTCTGCTTAAGTCGGAGCACCAAATCCCCCTCTTTAAACGAGTGATGCCGAACGCGGCGACTATGGTAGCTGCGTAGCTTTTCTGGTAGATGGCAGATCTTTGGCATGCCAAAACACGCTCCTCCTCGAGAAGGTCCACATCTAGGCGTCTAGATTCTTCAGCGTCATCTTCATCGTAGGCGGCAACCCTTGGTGCATCGTGAAGTATGTCGGAAGGCAGGATGGCTTCTGCTCCATATACCATGAAGTAAGGGGTGTAGCCGGTGGATCTGTTGGGTGTAGTTCGTAAAATCCACAGCACAGATGGAAATTCTTCCGCCCAGGCTCCAGCTAGTCTATGTAGGGGTGCCTCAAGACGTGGCTTGATTCCCTGTAGAAATAATCCATTGGCTCGCTCAACCTGACCATTGGATTGTGGGTGTGCCACAGATGCAAGGTCAAGTCGGATTCCCTTCTCCCAATAATAAGCCTCCACTTCTCTAAGTGACAAATTTCTGCCGTTGTCGGTGATAATGCTATGTGGGAGACCAAATCTCACCACTAGATCCCGGACAAACCTAAGGGCAGTTGCCCCATCAAGCTTTCTAATGGGTTTAGCTTCTATCCATTTAGTGAATTTATCAACTGCTACAAGCAGATGCGTAAACCCACAAGGTGCCATCTCTAAGGGTCCCACCATGTCTAGTCCCCAGACTGCGAACGGCCAAGTTATTGGTATTCTTCGCAATTCTTCAGCAGGAACATGTGGTTGTCGGGCATAATACTGGCATCCCATGCATGTCTCAACCAGCTTGTCGGCATCCGCCTTCGCGGTTAGCCAGTAGAATCCTTGCCGGAAGGCTTTCGTGACCAACGATCGAGGAGCTGCATGATGCCCGCAATCTCCGAGATGGATTTCGCGTAGGATATCCATACCTTCTAGCTGGGAAACACACTTTAGGTATACACCAGTAGTGCTCCCTTTGTAGAGTTGCCCATTGATTATGGTATAACCATTTTCTCATCGTACTATTTGCCGTCTTTCGACTTCGTCATCGGGCAAAGTTCCGTGTTCGAGATATTCCATGAACGGTTTTGTCCAAGCCGGAGGTACCTTGGTCACCATGTTGACGAAAGAGTCAGCTCTATCCAGGTTGTGGATGTCGGATCCCTTCACGGATGGTGTGCGCAGGTGCTCTAGGAAAACTCCTGGCAGAATTCGTTTGCACCCTGATCCAAGCTTAGACAGCAGATCAGCCGCCTCGTTTTGCTCCCTAGGCACATACTTGACTTTGTAGTCCAAGAAGCTCTTGGCTATCTCGTCCACTTCGTCTCGATATGCCGCCATCATAGGGTTCCGCGCATTCCAGGTGCCAGCCACCTGCTGGGAAACCAAGTAAGAATCTCCACAGCAAACTATGCGCTTGATGCCAATATCCTTGGCTACACGTAGTCCGTGAATGAGTGCTTCATACTCCGTCATGTTGTTTGTAGCCTCGAATTGGATCTGTAGAACGTAGTGTAGCTTGTCTCCTGTTGGTGACTGTAGCAATACACCAGCCCCCGAGCCATTGAGCAGCTTTGATCCATCAAAGTGCATTACCCAGTACTCTGGTTCTGGCAACGGAGTAGCATCTGACATCTCCGTCCAATCTGCAACAAAATCCGCCAAGGCTTGTGACTTGATAGTGTCGCGTCTCTTGTAAGTGATCTCGAAGGCGGCAAGTTCAATGCCCCACTTCACGACCCTTCCTATAACGTCGCTGTTGTTGATAATGTCGGACAGTGGAGTCTTGCTCACCACTGTAATTGGGTGCTCCTGAAAGTAGTGCCTCAGCTTCCGAGAAGCAAGGAATACTCCATAAGCTATATTGTGGTAGTGCAGGTAACGCTGCTTGGATTCCGTCAAAACCTTTCTTACATAGTAAACTAGTCGTTGAACTCCGTTCTCATAGCCTGGTTCCTTCCGCTCTACCATGACGACGATGATGGTTACCCGGTTGGTTGCCGCCATGTAGATTAACAGAGGCTCTCCAGGCTCGGGTGCTGCAAGGATAGGCGTTGACAAAAGAATCTCCTTGAGTTTCTTCAATGCTACATCTGCTTCGTCCGTCCATGTGAATTTGTCCACCTTCTTCAGCAACTCGTACAGCGGCAGAGCCTTCTCTCCAAGTCTGCTAACGAACTGACTAACTGCTGCAACACAACCTGTTAGTCGTTGAATGTCCTTTAGGCATGTCAGACGGTTTATGTTTAAGATAGCCTTGATTTTCTCCAGGTTGACCTCGATTCCGCACTGGGAAACGATGAAACCCAACAATTTGCCGGCTGGAACCCCAAAGACGCACTTCTTAGGGTTAAGCATCATGTTGTATTTCCGGAGATTATCAAAGGTTTCTTTCAAGTCGGAGATTAAGTAATTTGACCTTTTAGACACCACTGCGATGTCGTCCACATAGGCATGAACGTTCTGACCAATTTGGTCGTGAAGGCAATGTTGCATTGTCTGCTGGTACGTAGCACCTGCGTTTTTTAGCCCAAAGGGCATCGTAACATAGCAAAACGTGCTGTATGGGGTAGTGAAAGAAGTGGACAATTGGTCCGACTTCCTCATCTTGATCTGGTGGTATCCCGAGTATGCATCGATAAAACACAAAAGTTCCGAGCCAGCCGTCGAGTCAATGACTTGGTCAATGCGAGGCAAAGCAAACGGTGTAATCAACACACATTCTTAATTCATTGGTTCCCTTTTGGGGACAAGTAAAGGATTGGCCACCCATTGGGTGTGAAGGACTTCTCGGATAAATCTAGCCTTAAGTAACCTAGCTATCTCTTTGCCAATGGCGCGTCTCTTCTCATCTCCAAAGAATCGTAGAGGTTGTTTCACTGGTTTGGATTTTGGATCAATGTTTAAGCTGTGCTCGGCAAGTTCCCTAGGTACACCTTTCATGTCGACAGGTTGCCAGGAAAAGATGTCCCTGTTCTCACGGAGTAACTCAACGAGCGCGCTTTCCTATTTGGGATCCAGGTTCGTCCCAATTGCGGTGACCTTGGAGGCATCGCCTACCACAAGTTCCACCAGCTTGGTCTCGATGGCGGCCTTGAACGCAGGAGCGGAGTCGGAGATCTGCTTCTTCGACGTGGGCATCTCTGAGTCATCGACCTTGCTCTGGATCTCTTTGAATTCTTCGCTATAGAGGATAGCTTCCGCAACGGCTTCTTCATTGATCTCATAGTCCCTTGCCTCGGTAAATCTTCTGGATAGGGTGATGACACCGTTTGGTACGGGTATCTTGAGTTTGTTGTAGACGAAGCATGGCTTGGCCATGAACATGTGGAATATGTCACGGCCAAATCTGACGTGCTACACGCTCTTGAAGGGGACCACCTCGAAGGTCATGCGCTCTTGGCGATAATTATTAACATCGCTGAAGGAAACCTGAAGTGTAATGCACCCAAGGGACCGAGCCTCCTGACCAGGAACTACGCCGTGGAAGATGGTGTTGGTCCGCCTTAGGTTTGCCTCCGTCAAGTTCATCTTCTGCAGTGTATCCAGGTACATGATGTTGATGCTGCTTCCACTATCCACCATACACTTGGTGAACTCCACGCCGTTAATCAAGGGGTTGATGACCATGGCGTACTGGTTCTCTGTAGGGATAAGGTCTGGGTGGTCTGTCCTGTCCCAAGTAATTGGAACCTCCGACCAGTGTAGGTATTGGGGAACTGGGGGGAGAGTAGCCATCAGGATCCTCAGGGAGGTCTTCTGTTGTCGGACGGTGGGGGTGCCAAGGAAAGTGTGGTAGACTGGCGCCTTCTTCACGAAGGGATTCTTGCCCTTGTCGTCACTCTTGGTGGCGTGCTTGGGGTCAACATCCTCGTCCATGTCACTTGAATCCTTGGACTCCTCCTCCTTCTTCTTCCCCTTGCCCTTGCCTCGCGGTCTGTTCTTCCGACTTTGCTTATAGCCGGACTCCGGGTCTTCCTTGAGGTTGTTGACGAACTTGCAGTGTCGATTGGTGTGGGTGGCCTTGCCATTGACATCGAGGTATACGAGGCACGGCATGTCGCGGTACTCTTCATAGGTTTGGGGAACGCGGAGCGGCGCCGAGGTAGTTTCACTTCCTCGTTGCTTCCCACGACTAGCTCCCCTTCCTCTGCCATGCTGTCCGCCATCATCTCCTCCTGCAAAAGTCATAGCGACCATGTCGGTAGATTGCTTTTCTTCTGGAGCGGTTTTCCGCTTTGTACTGCTGTTCCTTCGAGCTTGAGTTGGAACGGCCGTTGCTGGCAAGGAGCCGCGAGCATCATCGTCGGCAGTTGCAAACTCACTAGACAACTGAATCATCTGGTTCAAGTCAAGCTGGTGATTGTTCTACAAGCGCTTCAGCTTATGTCGGAGCAACGTGCCCCTTTCCAACCCATCGATGAAGGCGGCCATGGCGGTCTGAGTGTGCACTCCTGCGCAAGAATTCTTCATGTCCAGCCAGCGGGAGAGGTAGGCACGAGATGTCTCGTCTTTCTCCTACACGCACCGCTGTAGATCGCCAACAGTACAGGGACGCTTGTATGTACCCTCAAAGTTCTTGGTGAACGCTTCTTGCATGTCCAACAAATTGCAGATGGATTTCTCAGTCAAGTCGTCGGTCCATTGGCGGGCCGTGCCCGCCAACATTAACAGGAGGTACTTGACGACGACGTTGGGGTTGCCCCCGGCAATCTCCACCGTGTTGCCGTAGTCCTGCAACCATGTGGCTGGCTTGGCGGGGCCGTCATAGGGCTTGATGGTCTTGTCAATCCGGAAACCTTTGGGGTAAGTTGCGGACCGTATTGCAGGTCCAAAGCAATGTGGTACCAGGTATGGTCCTTCCCGGGCCTCATGGATCTTATCGATCCGCGAACGTGCATCGTATGGCTCCTGGTTCTTCTTCTTGTCAATAGGGGATGGGCTGCGTGAACAACGCGGTCCTCCTCCTCCATGGTGACTGCTTGGTGGTGACGGATGCGGAGGTGGCGGTGGGTTATCTTTCTTGCTGTTACCCTCCTGCGACGCCTCCCGCCTGTCACAGTTGCTTGTCGGACGCGGAGGGTCATGGTGTGACCTGCTATTATGTCCTTGGTTGCGCTCTCTGTCATGACGGGTCTGCTCCGTGTTGTCACGGATGATGATGTCACACTACTTTGGTGGGGGCATATCCGTACGATGGTGAGCCTTGTGATCTTCGCGATGTCGGGGGGATCAGGGCGGCGGCGATGGGCGACAAGGTCGGGCCTTTTCTCTGTGGTCGGAGGATATGGGGATAGCATCCTTCCTATTGCGCGCATCCATCCGTCTTCGTTCTGATGAACCCGTCTGGGACCCGACATCAAGAGGAGATCTATCCCTTTGTGGCTTATGCTGGCTAGACTAGCAAAGCGCTGGGTTAGACTCAAGCCTCTGAGAGGTGGCCTTTTCCTGCTGCTTCACCGCCTTGGCCACTAGGTCATAGACATGTTCCACTTCCTCAGGCGATCTATCCTGCTCCAGAAGGGTCTTGGCGACGGCGAGGTTAAGGAGTGGGGTGGGCATCACCTGCTTGCCTTCACTGTCAATGTATGGTTTGGCCTGTGCCGGCTTCGAGGGATCCCATCCTAGGTTTCGCCGTACACCAGGATCGTTGATGACGCGAGCCGGAGCTTTCTTTGCCTTCTGCTGCTGCTGCAGGGTCTTGTATTCAGCCTCCATTGCTCTAGCTTTCTCTATCGACTTCTGCGCGTTGACCAGATCTCGATCTAGCTTAGCGCCTTTCTCCGCGATGGCCTGCGCTTCCTCCAGCAGCTGCTGGTGCTTCTCGTCAAGCTGAGTCACGTTCCGTATATGAGATACGGTCAGTGGTTCAACGAGGAGATTGTCGTACATCACTCTATCGGCTGGAGTAACTTGGGCTGCTATAGACATAGATGCCGGAGGCGACATGTTTGTGGTGTTATTGTTGCTCGGGCTGGTACCAAGTTCCTACTGCTGTTGCACGGGGTTAGGCGGAGGAGGCATGACCTTCGCGCGATCATCGTGAGCAGCAATAAGTGGCCCCTTCCCCTTCTCCAGCACTGTAGGCGGAGCTCAGCCGGGTTGATCTTCATCCATCACCGTCCCAATGGTGACGAACACCTCTCGAGACGTGACGGCATTGTTGGCTTGATCGTCGCGCGTGTACTCCTCCTCCATCTCCTGCATGGCTGAGTCTAGTTCCTCTGGACTGAAATCTATCTCCTCTGAATCTGCACTGAAGTCAGCATAAAGCGCGTCAATAACAAAGTCGGAGGCTGCAAGGACTTCCTCGATGATGGGCGGTGGAGGTGCGACAGCAGCTGCGATGACTGGAGGTGGCGGTGCAGCTGCGATGATGGCGGCCGGAGGCGGTGGTGGTGGTGGCTGAATCGGAGGGGCTCCGTCAATGAGCGCAAGCGCTGTTTGAGCTATCGCTTCGGCCTCCGCGTAGTTGTTGACGGTGTTAACCATGCCTTCAGAGGTAAGGCGGTCTGATGCCTGCTGCCGTCTTAGAGAATGCCGGAGAAGCGTGCCATGGTCCACTCCTTCCACAAAGTGATACATAGCATCATCATTGGGGTAGTGGGCCAGATCGGCTCGTATGCGGAGCCATCTGGCCAGGTAATCGCGGGGGTTTTCGCCCTCTCTTTGAACACAACGTGCCAGATCGAAGATGGTAACCACGCCGACGAACTTGGATCTCTGATGTCCAGACGCACGGGCAAAGCCGGCGGACTTGTAGCGATCTTCCACCTTTATATCCTGCACAGGGGCGGTTTGGGTGGGCCTTGAATTTTTCCGATCTTTGCCGACAAACTACGAAGAGAGATCCGACATCGATCCTTCCGCGAATGTATCCTACTCGTAGGCGGTCCATGCGGTCCTTGATGCTCCTCTGACTCCCAGGGAACTAGTGCCCGAGTCGGTTTCGCCGAGGAAGAGGTGGATGTCTCTGATAGGAACGATCGAACAACGCGTAGGGCTCTTTCTTCTTGATAGGCTAAACACAAGAAACCTTCTGAAAAGGAAATGTTTTACTCTGGCATCCTATGAATGTGTGTTGCATGGCTGCATCAGTGAAGAAACCATTCTACATTTAATCTGGGACTGCCCTTTTGCAAGAGCTTGCTGGGCTGAAATCTCACATGTTCAAGTGTCTGATCAAAATCTTTTTGAAGCTTTAGCCAGTATTAAAAAAGATCTTAATGTCCCTTTTGCAATGGAAATTATTATACTTGGAGCTTGGGGCATTTGGATATGCAGAAACAATGAAATCTTTAACAACAAGCATGCTTCGCTTGAGGAATGGAGGGTTATTGTCGCTCAAGAATTAAGATGGGTCCTGTATAGAATTAAGAAGAAGAAGAATTAAGATGGCTGCATTAGTGAAGAAACCATCCTACACTTATTTTGGGAATTCCCTTTTGCAAGAGCTTGCTAGGCCGAAATTTCGCAGGTCCATGTGGCTGATCAAAATCTTTTTGAAGCTTTAGCCAGTATTAAAAAAAATCTTCATGTCCCTTTTGCAATGGAAATTATTATACTGGGAGCTTGGGGCCATTGGATTTGTAGAAATAATGAAATCTTCAATAACCTGCATGCTTTGCTTGAGGATTGGAAGGCTATTGTAGCCCAGGAATTAAGCTGGGTCCTGTATAGAATTAAGAAGAAGTATTATCAGGGCCTCAAAGATTGGATAGAAATTAATCTAGACAGGAGATAGCTGCTTAGAATGTTATCCCGCTTCTTTGAGGTGGATTGAGTTTGTAAATATTCTTTTGTAACCCTCTATAATATATAAAAATTGCAGTGGGGTTTTTTGCCATACTGTTTTACCCTAAAAAAAAGAAGAATTATCAGGGCCTCAAAGACTGGATTGAAAATAATTTAGACAGAAGATAGCTGCTTAGAATGTTATCCCTCTTTTGAGGTGGCTTGAGTTTGTAAATACCTTTGTAACACTCTATGATATATAAAAATTGCAGTGGGGTACTTTGCCCTACTGTTTTACCCTAAAAAAACAACGCATAGGGTTCGTCTTCGCCGGGATCCAGAACTCGTCGGGAGGGACGATCGGAACGTTGCCGGAGAAGAGAACGCGACCGATGGCTACGGTTTCGCTGATTCCCGTGAAGATCTTGGTCCTCGCCCGCTGAAGAGCCTGAAGCGCCTCTTGCCCCACGGTGGGCGCCAACTGTCGTGGTATTGCCGACGAGTACGCCATGGAGGGGTCCTCAAAGTGCATGTTTAGAGACGTGGGGGAAGGCGAACGGTTGACTGGTACGAGGTAACATAGCTTACCCAGGTTCAGATCCCACGACGGTGGCAGAATCCTACTCCTGCTATAAATCACTATAAGGGAAATACGCTGAGTTACAGAGATAGGTTTGCTGTGCGAGATTGTAAGTAATCGTGCCCTAAAGGCTCCCATAGTCCTGACTTATATAGTCGCCCGGTCCTAGGGTTACAGGGAAAAGTCCTAGCCGGACAGGTTACAGAGTCCTACACCATCTATTACTAGTCTTGTGTATCTTGCACTCCAAGGCTCCAGGTACGTTGGTGACTCCAACCGTAGCCTTCCTTTATCCGGCATGGGCCTCCCTTCTGGATCCATCTAACTAGGCCGCCCAGCAGGCCATAGGCCATGCTACCAACTGTGGGCCACCCGGGTTATCCGGATAGGAGACATGCTATAAGGATACCCATATAGCATATCCCCAACAAGTCCACCTTCAGGTTAGCATACAAACCCCCTCCAGTATCAAGTTGCAAGCAACAGACAACTGATTTAAGCAAAGTGTGTAAGGTAAACAGTCCACATGTTCCATGAACAAGATACCGTTGTTTTCTCCCTAGTAGCAACATCACATATACAACCGAAGAGATTATTGTCACTTCCCTTGGAAACTAGAGGCACGAACCCACTATCGAGCATAAATACCCCCTCTTGGAGTCACTAGAAACTACTTGGCCAAGATAGCTACTAACAACGGAGAACATGCAAGATCACAAACAACAGAGACATGATAGAATCATAAAGACAAAACCATTAATCAAACCAACATAATAATCTAAATATCCATCGGATCCCCGCAAACATAACATGCATGATTACAAATAGATTAGATCTTGATCATGAACGGAGCTCACAAGATCTATACATGAAAGCACAAATGAAGATATACAACCATCTAGCAACTACATGGACCCATAGTCCAAGGTGGAACTACTCACGCATCATACCGGAGAGAAGGCCTCCGGGATGATCTCCCCTCCGGCAGTGTGCCGTGAAGAACTTCAGATCCCCCCGATCTAGGGACGATGGGGCGGCGGCTACAGACGGTTTCATGGATAATTGATCGGGTACTCAGGGTTTCTGCGTCGGGGGCTTCTTATAGGCGAAGGCGATACCGAGGAGGCGGCCAGGGGCGCCAAACCCTAGCCAAGCGCGGGGTGGGGCCACCCGTTCCTGGGGTGGGTCTGGCCCCTCTGTCCGGCCCCTCCGGCTCTCCTCTGGACTTCTTGTTCCCTATGGAAAGTAATTGACTTTGACGTTTGTCCCCTCCAATTCCGAGAATATTTCTTTACTAACTTTTCTAAAAGAAAAAAAGGCAGAAAACAGGCATCTGGCACTGTTGCAACTTGTTAGTAGGTTAGTACCAAAAAACATGTAAAAAGCACCTCAAAGTGTGGACAAGTAAAGCAAAGTAGATACTAAACAAGCATGGAGCATCAAAAATTATAGATACGTTTCCAACGTATCAACATCCCCAAGGTTAACTCTTGATCGTCCTCGAGTAGGTAAGTGATAAACATAATAATTTTTGAGGTGACATGCACCCTCACAATAAAGATCCAACCATTTGCAAGCATTGAAAGCTGGGATCAAAGAACTCTAAACATGTGCATGAAAAATGGAGTTCTAACAATAGGACATAGTAACTATGCATGCAACATGACAAGCTACAAACAAAGATCATGAATAACATGCATTGAAAAACGTTTGTTTGTTTCACATGCAGAAAACATAGCATAGTGGAAATCAGCTTGTCCCTCATAGAGTAGCAAATAGATGCACAGTACACCTGCAAAGTTTAGAGGGGTGACTAGAAATAAATAGTACAAGAACAAGTAATATCACAATATGCATCAATTAATAAGATTTGGAACACTGCACAAACGATAACAACTATGCTCTCTTAATGGTGCCTAAAGGTAGAAGATGGAGACTCGATAGTGGTGGAAGAAAGGCCTTTTTGTAAAGGAAGCAGGGATTACAAGTTTCAAAAAGAGCTTCCAAAAATTATGGTACTTGTTAGATTTCAGCCCTCATTGCCCCTATCATAAGCATCTTGAAGTGGTTAAGGTTAAAGTGGCAAAGCTGGAGTATATGCTTAACTAAGTATAAGTTGGCAATCTCAAGTCCCTTGAATACGAGGGCGACACCTCATGCATACTCATCTTTGGGTCTAGGTAAGTTCTTGTCAATGTAAGTATTTGCATATCATTGAGAACCGCCAACGGGGTACCTCTTGCACATGGTACAGGAGCTTTCCCATAAACAAAATGACAAGGCAAGCAGATAATGAGCATCTCAGTAATCTTTTTATTTACCATATGCATAGATTTTTATTGATGATGCTTCATAGATGGTTCACTATGGTGATGCTACAAGTTTCCACCATGATTAGGCATGGCTTAGGCTAGCGGACCAGGCGTTTCTCTAACATAGAATACAAACTCCATGGACTTACAAGTTCCCTCTTTATTTCACACCGGTGACATCTATAGACAAAATAACATGATATCAACTTAGTACAGAGTACAAGTGCAATGTTGAAAATGTTCCCCGTGACATCACGGTTCTGCTAATTCCAACTTATAAGTGCAAGCAAATACAACAAAGTTGTCACAATGGTTCAAGTTTATTAGGGGAAAAGAATAAAGTGTGCCATCAAGTTCGTGAGGGCTTTAATCACTAAGTTTTCACATAACAAAATAGTTTTTAATTGGAAGACAGATGAAAACAAGAATATACTTGGAATGGTGTAACACACCATGCATAGGAGTTTATAGTTGACACTTTGGAATAACTTGGTTTCTTGGGAGTTGGAAGCATGAGTAGAACTTACTCATACAAGTGGAGGCTAGCAAAAGACTGGGAGCAACCAACTAAGAGAGCAATAATGGCCATAATCATGCAGTGCAACAAAGCATACTAATCAAAGCAAAGAGTGGTACTACAAGTCAAGGAATAAATGATCATAGAGGCTAATTGTGACTTATGAGAGTCATAACATGGTGTAAGCATGTGCCAAGTCAACCCAAGCAAACTTCAAAGGAGAATACCACAATACTATGCGTTTGCATGCTAAAACAACGCATAATTTCTTCAAGGCACACTAAGAAATCCCAATTGTTTGGAACAAGACATGCTATAGCAATAATGACTAAGCATAAAGTCAAAACAACACCTATCATGTCATGCTAAAGTCTAAGTCACAGTCAATGCAAGCTCCTCTTGCACTTACAAGCAATAACTTACTACTCCTTTCCAACACCAACCAAACTTATTTGCAAAACAACACATCGAGAACAGGGGTCCAAACTACTTAAGAAAACTAAACAAACTAAGAAAATCAAAGGAAAACTAAGACGCTCCAAGAACAACACAACTGTGCATGAAACAATAAAAACGAAGTGTCTAGACAGACTTGAGCTTTTTATTGATGAAGAAGGGGATGCCTTGGGCATCCCCAAGCTTTAACGCTTGTACCTCTTGGATATTTCTTGGGGTGAGACCATGGGCATCCCCAAGCTTGAGATTTTGTCCATTCTTCATCTCATTGCATCATTCTCTCTCTACACATGAATTTTTTCCTTCATACAGAACTTCACACAATCTTCATTAGCAACATTAGTGTATTCAAAAGATATTAGACCACTGGCAAAGCTTTGGAACAACAAGGCTTTTCACTAAAAACACAAGCTAATGTAGTAACTCCTTCAAAAAGCTCAATTCACCTAAATAGAACTCAAAAAGGAATCAATAAGAAGCAAATGCAAATAATGGCAGAAATCTGTCAAAACAGATCAGCGGGTAGAAACCGATTTGTTCAAACATCTTCTGTTGCTCAAGTAAAAAAGTGTTAAACTAAAGAAAGTTAGCTGACATATTGGGGGATTTATTTGTAAATTTTGAGCTCAATCCGAGTTATAGAGCCTCCTCATGATTTTTTTTTGGCGGACAAAAATTTGTTTCGGGACAACAACTCCCCAAATCTTACTTCCCTCTCATTAGAGGTCATTCTTGGCACAAAAAGCAAACAAAAAGGATAAGGAGAGGTCATTACTGAAGTAATAAGTTCCAAGTCTTAAGGAAACTCTTGGGTTATCTCCCAACTAGTACTTTTCTTTAACGCCTTTAAGTTAGGCACAAGAAGCAAGAAGAATCAAGTATTTTCATATGAAGAATTGATATCCATACTTGCAAAGTATTCAACTATGAAAGGTATCTCATCCAAATGGGTTTTGGAGGATCCCATCTCATCTCTCTTTGGTCTACTACTTTCATCAAAAAGATTTTCAGGAGCAATCCAATCAAAATTATTTTCAAAGGATTCATGCATTCCAACAAGCTTAAAGGGTATGGGTATATTGAATTCTTCTCTAGGCTTAGTTTTATCAAAAATACCCACAACATCTACACTTGAGCCTAGCATATTGAAACGCTTAAAAACCTTTTTGGCTTCCCTAGTAAAATCATAGATTTCTTTTGATAAAGTTTCAAGGATGAATTCTCTCTTTTCAGCATTCTATTCTTCTTTTAGTTTTAGGAACAAGAATTGTATGAAGGGGTTAAGTCTAACAAACCTAGCCTCCAACATATGAACTAAAGAAGCTACAGCAATCTCATAATTAGGAGCAAGCTCTGCTATAGATTTATCCTTAATATCCTCATACTTGCTAACATAATTAAAGAATTCATCAATATTATCTTTCCCAATTATGGAGCCACTACCTATTGCAAGATCTTTCAGGGCGAACTTGGGGAGCAACATGGTGAGTTAGAGTAAGGTGGCAACTAGAGCAGAACTAATTTTTTTGTGTTTTTTGGAAACAGGCAAACAAAACCAAGAAAAAACAACAAAGCAAACTAAAAACAAAGTAAAGTGAAAGGAAGTGAAGGACTCCCCTAGTGAAGACGTCCTTGGTCTCCCCGGAAACGGCGCCAGAAAAGCTTGATGGCTTGCATAGCTTATGTGAGCCTATTGGGAACCCCAAGAGTAAGGTATGAAGCAGTACAGCAGCAAGTTTTCCCTCAGTAAGAAACCGAGGTTAAGGAAACATCACACAGGTGCTGCAAGCAACGCGGAGACCTTCACAACACAAACTCAAGACTTTGCCCCAACGAACAGTAAGGTTGTCAAGCTCATCGGTTTGCTGTAACATAGGATTAAACGTATGGTGTGGAAGGAAATGGTTTGCAGCAAGTAAACAAGTAGCAGTGGAAGATGTATCAATGGTAAAGATTGGACCGGGGTACATAGATCACTAGAGGTGCTCTCCTTAGATAAACAACATGGCATGAAGGGTAAACAAATTATAGCAAGGCAATTGACAGTAACTGAGGAAGACATAACAATGCAATTACTAGTCAAAAAGATCATACGAGATTCGATTAGGCAATACAACAAGATACATAGACCGCCATCCAACTGCATCTATGACTAGAAGTCCACCTTGAGGTTATCATCCGATCCCCCTCTAGTATTAAGTTGCAATCAACAGACAAATGCTTTAAGCAAAGTGTGTAAGGTAAACAGTCCACATGTTCCATGAACAAGAGACCGTTGTTTTCTCCCTAGTAGCAACAACACATCTACAACCAAAGAGATTATTGTCACTTCCCTTGGAAACTAGAGGCATGAACCCACTATCGAGCATAAATACCCCCTCTTGGAGTCACTAGCAACTACTCGGCCAAGATAGCTACTAACAACGGAGAGCATGCAAGATCACAAACAACACGGACATGATAGAATCATAAAGACAAAACCATTAATCAAACCAACATAATAATCTCAATATCCATCGGATCCCTGCAAACACAACATGCATGATTACAAATAGATTAGATCTTGATCATGAACGGAGCTCACAAGATCTATACATGAAAGCACAAAGGAGGAGATACAACCATCTAGCTACTACATGGACCCATAGTCCAAGGTGGAACTACTCACGCATCATACCGGAGAGAAGGCCTCCGGGATGATCTCCCCTTCGGCAGGGTGCCGAGAAGAACTTCAGATCCCCCCGATCTAGGGATGATGGTGGCGGCGGCTACAGACGGTTTCGTGGGTATTTGATCGGGTACTTAGGGTTTCTACATCGGGGGCTTCTTATAGGAGAAGGGGGAGACCGAGGAGGCGGCCAAGGGCGCCAAACCCTATCCAGGCGCGGGGTGGGGCCCACCCGCGCCTGGGGTGGGTCTGGCCCCTCTGGCCGGCCCCTCCGTCTCTCCTCTGGACTTCTTGTTGCCCACGGAAAGTAATTGACTTTGACGTTTGTCCCGTCCAATTTTAAGAATATTTCTTTACTAACTTTTATGAAACAAAAAAGAAGAAGAAAACAAGCATCTAGCACCGTTGCAACTTGTTAGTAGGTTAGTACCAGAAAACATGTAAAAAGCAGCTCAAAGTGTGGACAAGTAAAGCAAAGTAGGTACTAAACAAGCATGGAGCATCAAAAATTATAGATACGTTTCCAATGTATCAATAAGCATATTTAATATCATCAGTTAAAGGTTTTAATTCGAAAATAGGGTCCCCTTTAGGTGGTAGTGTGGTACCCAAATATTCCACATGTAGATTATGCTTAAGTAACTCAGGCTGACGAAGGAAAACCTCGTCAAATTCATTTCTTTCCTTCATGAAGACCTCGCTTTCATGATCTTCCATAAACTGCTGCAAGGCATTGTTAGGGGCAAGAGAAATAGCAAAAAGTTGTTCAACCCTGAAATCCTCATTAGGCAATTCGTTTTCATAAGGAGTTTTAGCAAATTTGGAAAAAATTAAACTCATAAGACTCTCCATCAAACTTAGTCAAAACTTTTTCCTTCCTACAATCTATGATAGCCCCATAAGTATTCAAGAAAGGTCTACCAAAGATAATAGGACAGGTTCTACTAGCGTCAGAACCAAGTACTAGAAAATCAGAAGGATATTTAATCTTACCACAAAGAACCTCCACATCTCTCATGATGCCAATGGGACAGACTGTCTCTCTATTAGCAAGGTGAATAACCTCATCAATATCCTCATGCTCACAAGGACCAATTTCATGCATAATTTCCGTGTAAAGATCATAAGGAATAACACTAGAACTAGCACCAATATCACATAAACCATAATAGAAATGATCACCAATTCTCACAGAAAGCATAGGGACACTAGCTTTTCTAGCTTTCCTAGGATGAGAGACAATATTAGAAGCGTCTTCATAGAAGACAATGTGCTCATGCTCTATATTTTTAGTGACAAGATCCTTCACAATAGCTACCACAGTTTCAGTGTTTATTTGCTCATTTGGTTCCATAGTTTTCTTTGCAATTTTTCTAACCACATTAGCTATGATAGAATGTTCCTTTACCTTAGCAGGAAAAGGGATTTTCTCAACATAAGGTTCAGGCAAAATAGGATCAACAGTACAAACTTCAATGCTAGCAGGAGCATGGGTAAAAATGTCTTTATAAGGAGCATGATACTTATCCCACTCCTTTTTGGGAATTTTAATATAAGAGGCAAATGCCTTAAAACATTTTGCAAGAACTTGAGAATCAAGACCATACTCAGTACTAATATCAAGGAAGTCATCAGTTCCCATAATCATAGTTTATACCTGATTTTCTTCCTTTGTCATTTTCCCATGCTTCAGTGTTCTCTTGAATACAGTCTAGTAGATCCCATTTAGCTTCTTCCTTCATACGCTTGAATGATCCGACACAAGAAGCATCTAGTAAATCTTGATCATGAAGAGAAAGCCTAGAATAAAAGTTATTGATAATAATATTGTTAGGGAGTTCATGAATAGGACATTTAAGCATTAGTAAATTCAATCTCCCCCAAGCTTGAGCCGTACTCTCTCCATCATGAAGCCAAAAGTTATAGATCAGATTCTTATCCTTATGAATTTCACTTGGAGGATAGAATTTAGAATAAAAGAGAGGTACTATTTCCTCCTATTCCATGGATTGTCCATTCTTCAGCATCTTATACCATTCTTCAGCCCTTCCTTTCAAGGATATAGAAAATAACTTCTTCTTCACCTGTTCAGTCGTGATACCGGCACACTTAAACAACCCGCATAATTCATGGATAAAAAGCAAGTCTCACCAGGATGGACAGTTCCATTCCCTAAATAATAATTATCCATAACACGATCAACAATACTTGTAGGTACCTTCAAAGGATCTATCTCAACAGGTGGTGGTTCATCTACTACCTTAACAGTGGTAGTAGTTTTCCCAAACAGAAAACCAAGTGGGTTATCCATATTGGAAACAAAGTAACAAACAGAAATAAAAAGCAATACTCACAGTAGAAGTTTCCTTTACCAGTTCCACTCTTCAATAGCGCTTCACTCCCCGGCAACGATGCCAGAAAATAGAATTGATGACCCACAAGTATAGGGGGTGTATCCTAGTACTTTTGATAAATAGGAGTGTCAATCCCAACAAGGAGCAGAAGGTGTTTACTAGTGGTATGGAGCAGGAAATCTCTGTAAATACTTAGCAAATGGATTTTTAGGGGTTTTCTGATAAAGCAAATAAATAAAGTTCAAGTAGTAAAGACAACGAACAATTGCAGCAAGTGGCCCAATCCTTTCTTAGCAAAGGACAAGCCGGTGGAAATACTTATTAGGACCAAACATTCTCGAGCACACATGGGAATTCTGTCAAGTGCTTTCTCTTCAAATAGCTGAGTAGTCTTCTTTGGTGTTATAAGTGTTGTGTGGGTGAACCTGTGCTAATGTACCGATGTTACTTGGACTAATACATACTTTTGAATAAACCCCTTGCAAGCATCCGCAACTACAAGAAAACAATTAAGGTAAAAACCTAACCATAGCCTTAAACTCTGAGATCCTACGCTCCCTTGTGCAATGGTTTCCTAACGGGGGTTTAGGTTTCTGTCACTCTGGCAACCCCACAATTAGTAGCCAAATACACAATGCATTCCCCTAGGCCCATAAATGGTGAAGTATCATGTACCCGACGTTCACATGACACCACTAGAAGAATAGCACCACAACTTAAATACTAAACCATTGAATAATAACTCAACATAAATCCAGTACTAACAACATGACTTCTCCCATGTCCTCAAGAACTAAAAGAACTACTCACGAGACATCATATGGTTCAAGATCAAAGATGATATGGTGATGGATAACAATCTGAACATAAACAATAATCCGATGGTTCCACTCACAAGCATCAACTATAATAGTAATCAACACCAGGAAAGTTTTCCCTAAGAACTATGCAAGTATTCAACACAATTGTTACAGCGAGATGGAGTGGTGATGATGGTGCTGGTGGAGATGATGGTATGTATGATGATCCCGATGAAGTCTAGCTTGATGATGGTGTTGATGGAGAAATCTGTCTGTTGGAGAGCTCTTTCTCTCTCGGTGTTTTCCGCCCCACAGAGGCGGCAGAATCTTTCTGTGGTTGCTCCCTGTGTATTAGGGAAAATAGGATTTTCCGTAGTTTTCCTGGTATTTTTCTGATCTTCGCGAAATTGCATCAAAACACCGCTTTTTCCATCAGAATCCTGACTCCGGTAGTTCATCCTCCAGGAATCATCGAATATGCAAAATCAGATGAAAAGACATAAGTATCACCTCTTAATATGAAATATATCAATGAATAGAGGCAAATTATGATATAGAATGGTGATGCAAATTGGACGTATCAAGCTACACAATGGCATGCAGTTACCATGTACCTAAGAATTAACCAGATAGAAATTATAATGAAATCATATCACAACTTGCAGAGCAGGAACGCAAACCACGAATGAACTACGTAGTAGAGATAGTTATTTCATTGATTAGGATGAACCAGCACCAGATTAGAAATATAATGGCATCTCTTGCGAACCTATAGAAGAGTAAAAGCAAGAATTAGACAAGTGTGCCTACAATCAAATGAGAAATCAATCAAAGTGTTTCTTAGAATTTCAGCAAATATAAACTAGCCAGGTCATTTCAAGAAATATATATGGAAGCAATTGTTTATCCTAGAATGCAAGAGACGTTGGGTGACTCATAATTTGCGGTGAGCTACACAATGGGCATGCACTTACTGTCGTAGGTAGGAATCCACCGAATAGAAATTATAATGGTGTCACATCCCAAAATTCCCCTAATTTTGGAATGTGAAATAAATAAATAAGTCTGATTGATTGTTTGACTATGTTGAAAATTCTCAATGAGAAGAAACTTTTTGAATAGAAAATCCTCTCAACCTTGAATTCAAAATCTTATATTCCTTTGTTATGACATAAGTAGCCATATAGGCAAAAGGGCATGGATTGATTATGGATTGTAGAATTGGTGTGCAAGATTTCAAAATGAAAATCATGAAGCATTCATAAGCATTTCATTACATCCATGCAAAGATCTCACAAACTGAATCCAAATCCTGGTATCTAAATCCTATAGTTGATTTGCCCAAATGTTCCTAAAGGAATTAAATTGAATTTATAAAACCCACTATTGCTAAGACAGCGATTATTGCTAAATTATAGCCTAAAAGATCCAATTAATACTACAAAATTTTAGAAACAAAATTGAGCTCATTTGGAGCTAGTATGAAAAAGTTATGGAATAAATACAAACACATAAAGATATAAATAAAATGGAATATACAAGGATTTATAAATCCACTACTTCCAAACTAGTAAAAAGATTACAAATTTGATCCTATAATGATCTATTCAATTTTAGAAAAATTTAGAAACAAGAATCGTGTCATTTGGAGTTCGTATGCAAAAGATATGAGGGAAAAAAAACTAGGCGGGCCTCCGGCCCACCGGACCGAGCCAACGACCGGGAGCAGCCATGCGCGCACGTACCTGTGTGTTGCTTCAAAAAGCGTGCAAATCGGTTTTTGTTAAACCTATCTCTACTCAAACTGCTATAATTTTTTATCTATAACTCCGAATCAACTTCCGTTTGTTTCTACTTGTTCCCTATTCCAATGCCTATCTCTAAATCATCCTAAACCTCCATATAAACTCGTGGAGCCACAGCTGTACGAGTTTTTCTTCTCGAAATCCCGAATCTACATATGTCCGAATCTTATTTCGCTTTTTAACCCATCTAGACTTCGTCGTTTGCCTTCGGTCAAAAAACAAAAGTTGTAGGAATCGTCGAAATATTTCAATACCGACAAACCTCACCTCTTTTCATCCACCACAGCCAGAGAATTTCGTATCGCAATATTTCAGATCTTACGATGTAAATCCAAGATCTACTCGCGCTCGTTTCTTCAAATCCAAATTCCTTTGGTGAGAAGGTAGAAATAATGATTCCCCACAACTTTCATGTTCTGAGTTGTTAAATTTGACCTACGGATTTGTCTTTCTAACACAGATCTATTTCTTGTCTATTCTGAGCCAAAATCAGGTCAATCTCTTCTTTTAGCCACCGGATCCTATCCAAACGGACGAGATCCAATCAAACGGATGCGTGCCATGTCGTCATCCCGGTCATCTTCCTCATCAACGCCACGTCAACGTAAGGTCAACATCTAGTCCCAGTCAGCATGCAAAGTCAACCTATCCAGTCAGCGGAATATTCCTTGGAATATTCCGTTCGAATTTAAAATTGCACATTATAGATCTAACTTGTAAAATTCATTATAAATTCATACGACGTCCAAAAATTGCGTATAATATATCAAATTGAAGATAATTTTACGTAGAATCATCTTATCAGAATATATCCAACTTTTACTGTACGTGGTTACTGGAGTAATTTAATTAGTTTTAATGGTCTTTTGGGTTAATAAATTCATAAGAAATTATCTGTAACTCCGAAAAATATGAATAATATATCAAATTGAAGCTACTGTAATGTACTTTAATAATATCTGGTTGGATCTACCCTTTGCCGATTATTTAACCCGTAGCAATTTAATTAGTTTTAATGGCTTTATAAATCATTAATTTCATAGTAAATTAATTGCTTGTCACAAAAATATAAATGATATACCGTTGGAAAGCTGGTTCCATGTAGATCATCAATATCCAATTAGTTCAGCCTTTTACTGTAAGGTTTTTCCGTGAAGATTTAAATGGTTTAATGGCTTATTTAGGGTAATAAATTCATAAGAAAATAAATAATATTCAGAAAATTACAAATAATATGTCCCTGAAATCACAATTCCGTGGAGATTACTGATATAGTTTTATTTTGATTTTTAGACAAGAGAAACTATATGAATCATTTAAAACCATTAAACACTATTTAAATCATACAAAAAGATCTATAACTCCGATTAGGGTGAATCCAACGCCTACTGGTTCGTATTAATGTCCTCTATCCAGTAAACCCAAGAAACAAATTTAATCCGACAGTTAGAACATGCGTTACAACAGAACTATTAAAAACCCTATATTGGCAAGTAATTATTAATAACAAGTACTCCATTGTATTAATTGGTCTCTTGCATGCATCATATACTTCAATATTGTTTAGAGAACTAAAGTAACAACCATTGTGACTTATTCAATTGTCATGCATGCATTTGTTGCATTTGTTTGATCTCTATGTGTTATTGTTTATGTTGTATGCAATTGTTTGATCCATAGATTGCGAGGAGTGCAACGTGTGTGATTGCAACTACTATGATTTCAAGCATTATGGTTATGACGAGAGCAACCATTATATCTATGAGAATTGTGAGGATTATCTAATCGACTACATCTACAACAAAGGCAACTGGTGCTATCTTGGTCATAAATGTCCTACTGTTTTCCTATGCATTGTAGATGTTTTTTTGTAGAATTGCATATGTAGGAATTGATGTGTATATGCTATGCTATGTCCCATATTATTCCCTATATTCCTTGTTTATGAGCCATCGTATTGGTAGATTGCTTAGCTATGCTATTTAGACGAGGAAGGGAATCACATCATGAAAAGTTATATGTTTTGAAAGGCTTATGTTTTTCCAAATGACAAACCAATATGTTTTAATGAATCACCTCGGCGGAATGGCATTGATTGGGTCATCGAGTGTGGATTTATGGTGGGGAATGCCGCCCAGGACACTGAGAAATGATTGGTTTCTTTGTTTGGAAGCTTTCGTGTGCAACCATGTGCCAATAATGAAATGGGCGGTTGGTTGAACTCAGTAGGTTGTGGTAACTCGAACTCGCGTATCCAGAGATGTAGATAGTGTAGGTTGGACCGGTGCGCATACTTCCCGAACGGTTCCTTCTTGGACTTCTCCCTATCAGCACCCAATATGAGAGTGGTGGTACGAGCTGGGCTGGCCAAGTCACATGGGTAAAGTGTACTAACCCCTGCAGGGTGTATAAACTAAGTGCTTAGCCGTGTCCCCGGTTATGGACAATTTGAGCGACGTGATACTAATGCTATGATATTTCTCACTCATCCTTATTTCTTAATTACTAAAAACTTGTTGGGTGAACATAATTGGGTAAGAGCACCTGGGAGTGAACCAGAGTGTCCTATTTATCGTATTGGAAAACTACTTTGTTACAAATGTTAGGATAAAACTGTTGCTTTATGCAAATGAGCCCGAACTCCACTTGGCCAAATAAGCATGTAGTTAATAGATATGTTGTTAACCACTTTAGCCTACTTGCCATACATTCAATGTATTGACCATTCGTGGCTGCAACGTTTCATGTTGCAGGTTATATCGTATCTGAGTGATCGTTCATAGGTCGCGAGACTCCACTCAACAATTGTTCGCCTGTGGCACATTTGGAAGATGGAGATCTACCTTGTATTCGTTTTCCGCTGTGTACTTGAATAAATAATGTAAATTCTGGATCATATTCGTTGTATTTATGATGCACAGTTATATTTGATATCATTTTGTACTGTGTGTATCAGTGAACCGATCCAGGGATTGGCACTATACACATGAACTCAGCCTTATCAGGCGAGGGTGTTACAAATGGCATCATAAGTGAACTTGTAGAGCAGGAATGCAAACCACAAATGAACTATATATACAATAGAGGATAGCTATGTCACTTCTTAGGAAGAACTACTAGATACGACTTGGTCAAAAAAACTACTAGATATGAAATATAATGGCGTTGCTTGTGAACCTGTGGAACAGGACAAAAAAGAATTACACAAGTGTGCCTGAAAATGAATTAAGCAATCGAACATATTGTTTCTTAGAATTTCAGCAAATATAAACTAGCCAGATCATTTCAACAAATATATATGGAAGAAGTAGTATATCCTGGAATGCAAGAGATATTGGGTGACGTAGAATTTGCGGTGATCTACACAATGGGCATGCAGTAACTTTCGTAGCTAGGATTCAAGAATATAGAAATTATAATGTCATCAAAGGAGAACTTGTAAAGCAGGAATGCAAACCACAAATGAACTATAGAGTAGAGGATAGTTATGTCGTTGCTTAGGATGAACCAGCTCCAGATAAGGAAACAATGGCATCACTTGTGAACCTGGAGAAGAGGCTGTGTAAACCAACATGTCTAGTGTTTCCTTTTTGAGATCTATGTAAGGAAAAACAAAATAGTCAGTGTTGCATCTTTTAAAGATCTAGAAGGCAACAACAAAATTATAATCGAACTAGGATGATGAGTATAAAAGGGTACTACAGGATAGCAGAACGATACCAGGTAGAAAATAATAGAATGAACATAGCACATGACAAACCATATATATTCAGTAACGTGTGGAGCAGGGAATCCACACTAATATTTTCCACTGAATTTAGAAAGAACTACACAATAGCAGGTCATTACTGTTATAAGGGGTATCTAAGAACATGTGCATGGAAATATAACAAATATGTGAATGACTTGAAAATTGTAGAGCAGCAAATGCAAACCAAAATGTCTAGTGACCTTCAATACAAGAAATGTTTTCTTCCGCAATGACAGGGACCGTCGGTCGTCATTGAAGGCGCGCCTTCAGTGACGAAAATCTTGGCTCGACCGTGGCCGATGCAAAACTTTTTTTCCTGTTTCGCGCCCCTCTACTACGACAAAACTGCTAAAACATGGAGGAAGCTTGACAGGCACGTGGCAGAAGTAAGATTTCCGCTTCCTCGCGAGATGTTGACTCGCTGATATATTTTTTTGCGTGTGGATCCTAGACGTCAGTTACTCTAGCGGACCAATCTTTTTGATCGTGCCTCCCTGATTTAAGCTTGATAACGTTGTTCGACGTCTCTTCCATTTAGTCAGGATGCTGGGTCCCGCATGTCTGCCTCACATTAATGAGGCTGCTGGGTCCCACGTGTCATCATCACACTAAAATAAACATGTGCATGCTGGATTTTTTCCTTGGCTCGTGCCTTCCTAATATGAACTCAATAACATTGCTCGATCCATCTGCCATTAACCACGATGTTGGGTCCCACATGCTAGCCTCTCATTACAAGAATCGTGTGTATGATGGAATTTTTTCCTTCACTCCTGCTACCATGTTTCGAACTTGATTGTGTTGTCGTTTAATAACACATATGGGTCCACCTATCATCCTCTCGTTAGAAGAAACATGTGTATGATGAATATTTTGCCCTCAGTCGCACTACCCAGTTCCGAACTTGATAGCGTTGCTAGATGAATAATCATGTAGTTGGGCCCCACGTGTCATACTCTCATTAGAAGAAACATGTGTATGATGGAATTTTTCTCTTGGTCGCACCTCCGTATTAACTTGATAGCGTCGCTCGCTACATCAGCTGTTTATTTAGGCTAGTGGGTCCCATATTCCAGCATCTAATTAGAAAAATCATGTGTATATGATTGAATTTTTTCCTTCTCTAGCGCTACCCTATTCCTAATTAGATAGCATTGCTCGACGAATATGTTGTTTGGTCACGCTGCTAGGTCCCACATTCCAGCATCCATTAGAAGAAATGTATGCATGTAGGACTTTTTTTCTCGCTCGCGCCTCTGTGTTTCGAACTTGGCAATGTTGCTCGATGCATTAACCGTTTTTACTATCTGGTGGGTCCCACATGTCAGCCTCACATTAGAAGAACAGTATGTATATGTTGGAATTTTTTATTCTCTACGCTACCCCGTTCTGAATAAGATAGCGTTGCTCGATGAATCTGCCATTTGGTCATGCTGCTGGGTCCCACATGTCAGCATCTCATTAGAAGAACATGTATATGTTGGATTTTTTTCTTGCTCGCGCCTACATTATTATAACTTGGCAACGTTGCTCGATGAAGAACCTATATAAGGTCACTCTGGTGGGTCTGACATGTTAGCCTCTCCGTAAATGAAACTTGCTATGATGGACTTCTTTTCCGCCGCCTTCGTTGTTCTGACTTTGGTCCGTAGATGGGTCCCAGATGTCAGCAACCTCTGTGCAGGAAACGTGTCTACGCTGGGTCCCAGATGTCAGCCTCTATTTGAAAGAAATGTGTGAATGTTGGACTATTTTTTGGGTTGAGTACACCGTTATGACCTTGGCAACATTGGTGAATTTGTTTTGAGGGGCAACATTGGAGAAAAGGGAAAATGTTAATCTACACTCCGATGTTGGGTGCCACATGTAAGCCTTCAATGTACAGGAAACATGCCTATGCTGGGTCCCACATGTCAGCCTTCTCTATGCAGGAAACATGTCTATGCTGGGTCCCACATGTCGGCCAATATTTGAATTAAACGTGTCCATGCTGGGTCCCACATTTCAACCTCTATTTGAATTAAATGTGTGTATATATGTTGGACTATTTTTTCCGGTCGAGTCCGTCGTCCTGACCTTGGCAACATTGCTAGATGCAGTAGCAGTTTATCTGGGTCCCAGATGTTAGCCTGAGAGTACAAAAAAGTAACTCTATATATTAAGACAAATTGCCTAGGATTCGAACTCGAGACCTCACCATCGGTTGACTGGGTGCGTTGCCACTACGACAGAAACAACTAATTGAATAGAATCGTTAAGCTTTGCTATTATAACTTATTGACTTGTCTCCTTAAATAGAATTTTTGACCATTTTTTATCTCCCATCAAATAATAAGGTGGAATTCCTAGCAGCTAATCTAAAAACTATAGCGCTGTAAAAAAATCTGTAGGCAGAGTTTAAAAAAATATTGAGAGGTGGGGGAAATACCCAAAAGGCCAAATTAAAAAGAGTTTGGCTATTCTACATGGGCTTCTCTACATGGTCTATACTCCATAGGCTATTCTCTATGGGCTCATTTCTCAAATTTCCCTGGTCTGTGGTCAACAGTCACCTTATACCCCTAAAAGGCCGAATTAAAATGTTCTAGGCAAAAGAGGGGCCGAATGAGCTAGATTTCTTCTCCTGGTATATAAAAATTGTGTTTTCCTGTGGCTCGGCCGGATTTGAAACACAATAACTCTTTTTGGCAGGTATTTATATAAACTCTATAGTACAGAATAAGATAGAAAAATTATCGACAGATTCGTAGTTCACATTCAGCAGCAATTGACCAATTCAGCAGCATGAGCGATTTAGCAATACAGGCACTAAAATACAATAGCAATACAGAGAGAACCAGTTCTTGTTTCAGCTTTTAATCCTTGTCACCCGATCAGTTTTCCCTTTTCTCCAAACACACTCGACCATTAGAGCATGCAAAACTGACGATCAAGTCTTCTTTGAGTACCTTCTTCTCACATCAAATTCCTGTGCGACCCACGATGCAACCCAAAATGCCAAAGCCTCGTCAAGATTTTGACAAGGCCATGTTTCAAAAGAAAAGCTAGACTTTCAACTGCCCTTGATTTAAACAAGTACCAGTACATCAGTATTAGTTCCAGAAAATGCTTTAGTAATAGCAACGACAGACATTTGAGAGATTCAGTAGCTTTCCTTCTCGAAATTAAATAGCAGCACAAAGAGAAAAAGTTTTTGTTCCATCTCAGAAACCATGGCGCACGATCAGTTTGCCCTGTTTTCTGATTAGACTCGATCATAGGGGCAAGCAAAACTGAGGATCAAGTCTACTTCTGTGCGAATACCACCTCATTTCAGCAATGCCTGTGTCAATCCCCATATGCAACCCAAAATGCCCAAGCCTCATCTAGATAATTGTGAAAATGCTAGGTTTCTAAAGAAAAGCAAGAAAATCTGCTGCAGTTGATCTCAACAAAATACTTTGGTAATAGCAAACGACAAAACAAAGGCAAAGAAAGAACATCACCTTCCTTGACCTAAACTAGTACTAGCAATATATAGTACAAAATACTCCGAAGTACAAGAACTGGTACTATACTAGTACTACTTTATGGATAGCCTCACTTTCTTAAAATTCTTTGTCAATTAGGAATTCTACCCATTGATGATGCATATTGAGTAATGCATGCCTTGGGTAATATAAGATGTTTCATGGTACAATAGCAGGGAAGGATTTTTCTTCTGCATGATGGCCGTCATTGCCCTGATCCCAGGCGTGGAGGAACTGCAGATTATATCCCAAAACCCTAGCTCTATTGACGGGGTATAGGCAGTGAGGCTCGCATTGTACAAGGGCGACGAGCTCGCTTCCTGCCTGACACACACGACGGATACGACGATGTCGCCCAACTCAGGTATGTCAAATAGCACAGCAAACACCGTACCATCATCCCCTGATCCGATCTTCTCTACTCTTGATGAGCACGGTGCCAACATCGGTTGAGAGATGTAACTGGAGTTACTAAAGGAAGTATGAATCGGTGGACTAAATTGCAGCATGCGAAATATTATAAGAAAAAATTGATAAAGTAAATATGAGTAACCTGACTGCGATAAAACATACGTAGTAATCCCTCCATTTCAAAATATAAGATGTTTTAGCTTTTGTGAAGTGTATCTAGACCCCTATATAGCATGTGTTCACTTTGAACTACACACTATTAGAGAGTCTAGATACACTCGTTTCACAAAAGCTAAAACATCTTAGGGATTGTTTGATTCAAAGGATTTCTAAAGGAATTATATATCCATAGGAATTTATCCTATAGAGTGTGTTTGTTTGAAAGGAATGAATCCTACAAAATTCCTATACACTGCATTCTACACTACAATCCCATAGGATTTCTAAGAAGAGGTGAGAACGCTTGGAAAAATTCCTATATTCCTTGTACTTAAACCTACAAAGTTACCGTGTTTTTCCTGCGGTGCAAGCAAACAGCTAATTTTACTGATCCCTACAGTTTTTAATCCAATAAGATATCAAGTTTCATACCATTCTATTCCTGCATTTTCCCTATTCATGTGTTGCACAAATCCTTTAAATCTATTTTTAAACGGAGGGAGTACCTACGGACTACATGTGCAAGGACATTGTTTCACAGGAAAAGCGACTTGATCCAAACAAGTACTACCAGTACATACTGCAAAATACAATAGCACAAGCAGAACTAGAAACAATATACTCCCAATTACAAGAACTAGTACAATAGTACTGTACTACTTTGCAGCCAAAATCCATATTTCTAACACATTGAAATCCCTCTGACTAGAATCAACATCAATACTTAATCCCAAATATGAACGGCAGATCATCATCAGAATCAAGATGGTCATATCTTTCATCTAGCACCTTGTGGATGCAGAATGAGTAATCCAGGATGAACCTATCATGTTTATTAATCAGAAAATTTCGGAAATCTTTAGTCATCCTGGCGGGGCCGGTGATGCGCTGCTCTTCAACTCAAAAAATAGGCTATATTCGGCAAACTCACTAGTGGGAAAAACCTTATCCACAGGCTCCTCACTACTAGGAAAATGGCTATAGGTAATCAGCACATCCGTGGCTCACATGGTTGAAGTGCCCCACGGCTAAAACAGGCGTGGCTCACCTATGGGCAGTGCCCTACTAGTAACTAGAACAACCGTGGCGCACATGACCATAGTGCGCCACAGATGTGTGTGGTCCAGGGCCCTGTTGGCCGCACGCCAAACATCCGTAGCGCACATAGGGTAGGTGCGCTACGGTTGTTAGTGTCAACCGTGGCGCACATGGAGGGGGTGCGCTACGCCTAAGTGCATGCCCCTCTCTGCTGTGAAACGGCCAGACACATCTGTGGCGCACTATGGCATGTGCGCCACAGATGTATAAACTTAGTAGTAGGGCACCTTGCCCTAGTGCCCTACGCCTCCACCCCCCCCCCCCCCCCCCCCCCCCCGTGGATCGCCTTTTTAGGTTTTGCAAAAAATAAAAGAAAATGATAAACACTTCAAAAAAATTAAATCCTTTCATATTTAGGTAGGTAATGTGGTATAGCTTCTAGTAAAATTAACAAACATGAGTTTTGACTTTATTTGCAAAAAAAAGTCATGCCACGGTAAAAAGGCCGTAACTTTTGCATACGATATCGAAAAAAAATCGTATAATATACCAAAATGACGAGAACGAGATTTCGCATCCGCTCGCATCGACCTACGGTCATTTAGTTATTTTTTAGATTTTCAAAATTCGAAAAGAGTAAAAAGTTACGGTCAAAAGACCGTTTTTTCCTGCAGAAAAAAAATAGAGGGCGGCTTACCCGTAGCGCACCGCCACCTAGTGCGCCACGGATAAGCTTGGGCGGGATTAAAATTTCAAATCCCCACCCCGCCCACCTTCCCTCCCCATCTCTCCTTTTCCTTTTCCTCCCTTCTCATTTCCTTCTTCTTCTCCTCCTTCTCTTTCTCCTTCTCCTCCTCTTCCTCTTCCTTGCAGTGAACATGGTGATGGCGGCGGCCTCCTCCTTGCAGTTCCGACGACGAGACGGCGGGCTCCTTCTTCTCCTCCTCTTCCTCCTCCTCCTTGTAGTTTCGATGACGACGAGGCCTCCTCCTCTTCTTCTCCTTCTCCTCCTCCTCTTCTTCTCCTCCTCTTCCTCCTCTTCCTCCTCTTCTTCTTCTCCTCCTCCTCTTCTTCTCCTCCCTCTTCCTCCTCTTCTTCTTCTCCTCCTCCTCTTCTTCTCCTCCTCTTCCTCCTATTATCCTCCTCCTCCTTGCAGTTCCGACAACGACGACGAGGAGGCGACGACGAGGAGACAACGGCGACCTACACCGACGCGCGATGACACTGACGACGAGATCCAGATCTGCTGCTTTTTTTTAATTTTGAAATTTATATCCGTGGCGCACAGCACCTAGTGCGCCACGGTTATCGTTTCATACGCGTGGCGCACCTGGACTACTTTCCGTGGCGCACTGGCATGTGCGCCACGCCTATCTCGACACAACCGTGGCGCACCAGGTAGTGCGCCACGGCTAGGAGATAGTCGTAGCGCGAGGCCCGTGGCGCACTGCTAGTGCGCCACAGATGGCCTTTTCAGGTGCGCCACTAAATGTCGTTTTCCTAGTAGTGCCTTGTTCGTGGCGCACCTGATATCATGCGCCACTAACTATGTTATATGTGGCGCACGCACAAATTATGCGCCACTAACCCCAACTTGTCTGTGGCGCACACAGGATCAGTGTGCCACGCATAAGGCGGGGCCCACATCTGACGGTCAGCCACCACTATCCGTGGCGCGCGGTAATGGGGGTGTGCCACGAACGTGGGTGGAGTCTGTGGCGCACCCTTTCGCACGTGCGCCACGAACTACGGTGGGCCAGGCGCCCTGTAGAATTTTCATGGACGTTTGTGGCAGACCCTATTTCGGTGCGCCACGAACCTGGGTAGTCTGTGGCACACGGAAACCAGGTGCGCCACGAACCTGTCGTCCCACCCTCCATAAAGGTGGCACCTTGTCCTACCTGCCACCACAAGCAAGCCATTACTTCCCACAGATCTAGCTCGACCCCCTGCTCCTCACCCCATTTTCTTCAATTCTACGTCCCTTTTAGGTTGCCAAACACCTTTTGGTTGGATGGGTGTGGGGAGGGAGTCCCTCTCCACCATGTAGATTCACTAAAAGCCCCATATATACATCATTTATTGGTCACATCTCCATCAAGTTAGCATCCACAAGACACACGCTCGCTCGCACACAGTCTCCATTAACTTGTCTACTAGGTGACTTGTGTTGGATGGCACATCCTTTTCTGTGAGTTGTTGGACATGCATATGCATGTGTCGCGGGCCGGGACGTCGATCGATGATGTATGCATGGCGCGGATGTGTGTTGTATGTGAAGGCCGCCGGCGTCTTTGTCGTTGTGTATATGCTTGTGTATGCTTTTGTGTGTTTGGGTGCAGGTGCCGGTGTGGTGCATGGTTGCCAAAATGTTGATTCATTTCTGTTTCGGCCAACTTTTGCACCACCCATATTCCCTATTTACAAGGGAGATGCTACCGAAATTTTCTGGCGAGACATGCATGCATATGTATGGTGTGATTCATTTCTCTTGTGCGCAGGCAACCATGGTGCGCCAAATGAGCGAAGGTATGGTGGATAGATACAAGGCCTGGGCGATGGCCGTCATGCTTCGTACCAACAAGACCGAGATAAGATGTCCTTGCAAGACTTGCAAACTCGGGACCCTAATCAAACCTGATTTCGGGACAATGGAGAAGCACTTGCTCATGGGTGGATTCATGCCCGGCTACAATGATGTTGTGGAGGAGGAAGAGGCATCCAGACATGATCATGTTGAAGGTGATGCTGGACATGATTATGATCATGACGATGAAGGAGATGCCGGACATGTTGATCATCCTCAAGATGATGATGAAGGAGATGCCGAACATGATCACCACGATGAAGGAGACGCCGGTAGCGGAGAAGACACAGACACGCAGACACCACTCAGTTCGGCCCTGTAGGACCCTCATCTTCGAGAAGTGCTCCTCAAGATGGGTTAAAACACAATAGCGGCCGTGAGAGAGAAAGCAAAGTTTGCACAAATAGAGAAAGACGATGTTACTCCGTTGTATCCTGGGTGCCGGCCCAAGCATACACGTTTGAATGTAACCCTCAAGGCTTTGGAGATGAAGGTGAACAATAGATGGACTGACGTGAGCTTCAACGATAACATGGAATTATGGGGCGATGTGCTTCCCGAGAATAACACATTGCCAAGAAGCATCGATGAGGCCAAGAAAGTCATGGGCCCTCTCGACCTACCATACCTCAAGTATCACGCATGCATCAATGACTGCGCACTTTATCTGGACGAGTATGAGGATAGAGTGACATGTCCGGTGTGCGGCGAGCCACGATACAAGAGGGGTAACAAGAAAGTTCCTCATAAAGTTGTATGGTATTTTCCTATCACTCCCCGTCTGCAACGATATTTCGTGGACCCTAAGGAAGCGAAGCTCATGCAATGGCACGCGAAAAGGGTTCTGCCAGAAGATGATCCCAAGAAGGGCCAGATCCTGACACACCCTGGAGACGCTAACCAGTGGAAGGAACTGGACATGAAGTTCGAACACGAGTTCGGGGGCGATCCAAGGAACGTGAGGCTGGGCATGAGCACCGACAGATTGAACCCCTTTTGCAACGAGAGTAGCACGCATAGCACCTCGCCCGTGTTCGTATGTCCGTACAACCTCCCCCTGGCTGTGCAAAAAGCAGAGGTATTTGCACATGAGTATTCTTATTCAGGGCCCGAAACAACCGGGTATCGACATGCATCTGTATCTCGGGATGTTGAAAGAGGAGTTAGACACACTGTGGGAGATGTCGGCCCGTACGTGGGACGCCTACACTGGAGACTACTTCGATATGAGGGTCGCACTGCTCACGAAGGTGCAGGACTATCCGGGCTACACATATGTATCATGCCAGGTGAACCATGGACACAATGCTTGCGTCAGGTGCATGGAGAATACACCGCATATCCAGCTGCCGAGGGATCCCGGGCCTTCGAAAACCGTGTTCCCAAAGATGCGAAAGTGGCTACGCGCGAATCACCAGTGGACGAAATGCGCGGATCTATTCGATGGTACGATGGATCTCGATGGACTCCCGAAGAGGAGGAGCGGCGAGGTAATCAAGGAGTTGCTGGATAACTGGAAGGAGTGCCCTACGTCGGGGAAGAAGCGTCCGAGGGTGAAGCCGCTGCGCGGCGTATGAAAAGCGAGGTATGTTTTCTGGGACCTGTCGTACTGGATATACCTCCACACGCCCCACAACCTTGATCTCATGCACATCATCAAGAACGTGTGCGATAGTCTGCTTGCCACTCTGTGTAACATGCCGGATAGGACCAAAGACGGGCCGAAAGCAAGATACGACATGATACATCTGGGCATCAAGGAAGCGTTTCAACAAGGAGGACGCCCCGATGATCATGATGACGACGATGAGGAAGAGACTCAAGGTCGACGCAAGAGGGCTAAGCTGAACAACTACTACTGCCCCCTTCCTGCTTCACTATGAGTGAGGATGAGCTCGAGCAGTTTTTCAACACCCTCATAGGAATCAAGCTTCCTATCAGCTACAGAGGGAAGATATCCAGATACTTGGACGTACAGAAGAAGAGGTTCAGTGGGATGAAGTCACACGACTGTCACGTGCTGATGATGCAGATACTCCCAGTTGCGATCCAAGGGATCATGGACGAGCATGTCCGTGAGACGCTGTTTGGCCTCTGCAACTTCTTCGACGTCATCTCTAGGAAGGAGATTGGGATGAAGCAACTCGAGACCCTGCAGGACGAGATCGTCATGATACTCAACGAGCTCGAGATCTACTCCCCCCTCCCGCGTTCTTCGATATTATGTTGCATCTGCTTGTCCACCTCGTCGATGACATCATCCAGCTCGGTCCTCCATTCCTACACAACATGATGTCGTTCGAAAGGCTGAACGGCGTGATCAAAGGATACGTTCAAAATAGGGCAAACCGGATGGAAGCATAGCCAAGGGATTCATTCTCTATGAGTGCATATCCTTCTGCCAGAATTATATGCAGGATCGCTGGAGTTAGTCATCGTGAGGGCTTCGCAGCAGTGCATGCCATCTTCAAGGGTCGGCGCCCAGACTATGACAGGGCACACCGAGTCGCACTACAGCACATACAAGTGGTCGGTCCTTGGGTGGAGAAGCACAAAAGCTTGATTGATAATAGGTTGAACGACACGGGCCGATGGAGGACCAGGGGAAACGTGACGAGAGAGCACAACTCTACCTTCACGAGTTGGTTCAAGAAGGAGTTGCTCCTTATTAATGACGGTAAGGCGCCTGCTGGCGATGATAGACTCTTATTCATCCTGTCGCAGGGCCCCTCGTTGAACGTGACAACCTATCAGGCGTACGACATCAATGGGTACACTTTCTACACCGAGGAGAAGGACAAGAACAGCGAATACCAGAACTCGGGAGTCAGGATGCTATCCTACGCCGACGAGGAATCCAATGTGAAGGAAAGGTTCTTCGGAAGGATCGAGGAGATCTGGGAACTCGAATACTGCAGAGAGAAGATGCCGATGTTCCGGGTCAGATGGGCCAAGAACGTCGAAAAATAAGGCCGGTATTTCACAACCATGGTTATACCCGAAGCCAAAGCTTCAAAGGCGGCCGGCGCGAACATCCAAGAGAAAAACGAGCCATGGGTACTGGCTATCCATGTGGATAAATGCTTCTTCATTGTCGATCCTACAAGGCCTACCCGCGTTGTCGTCAGGAGAGGGAAAAGGAGCATCATCAGAATGGAGGGAGCCGCCACCGAGCAAGACTTTGACAAGGACAGCGATCCGAAGATAGAAGAGGAATTCGACAAGTTCTTCGACAACCCTAGCGTGTATCCTCATCTTAGAAGGAATACCACCCTCCCCTCTAAAGGATGTCCGTACACGAGAAGAAATCCACAAGTTCCAGGGCTCAATTACTCTACCGCGACGAAGAAGGGCAAGAGGATCATGACGAGACGTCGACGCTAGCTCGTTCGGAAGCAACATCGCACGAAGTGACCTTTTTTGTGTGTGATGTATCCATGTGCGCAATCGTGTGCATCAAGTCGACAAAATACTATACGTGGTTTTTTGGAGTAAGGTGTTGATATACATAAGATTATTGGTAGTTTTTTGTAATAAATTTATTACCTACCCGCCATTATATACATGTTATCAATTTATATCTTCAAAATATTGGAGCTACTATGTTTTAGAAATAGTAGAAAATTATTATTTGTAATGAGTAAGTGATATTCGTTGCATATGGAACTTAAAAATTGCAAAAGAATGTTTCTTATTGGAAAAAAATGTTGGAGTGCCAGGAATCGAACCTGGCACCTCCAGGTTTTAAACGACACAACCAACCCTAGAACAACTAGGCTATACAAGTGTTGTTGTCACACTGCACCGCGCAGCCGTTTTAAGTAATGCCAGGGGAGTTCGTGGCGCACCCCCATATCGGTGCGCCACAGATAATTGTCAGTGGCGCACCGATATGGGGATGCGCCACGAACTCCCCTGACTTATCCAAAATAATGGCATCGCCTAGCTCCATTCCCTCCCATTCTTCTTCCCCGAATTCCCGTACGTGCGCTCTCGCCTAGCTCCCCCGCCTCTCGCCGGACCACCCGCCACCGCCTCCCGTCCGCAGGTACTCTGCCGCCCTCTCCCATCTCTCTTCATCCTCCTCGCTGACAAACCGATGAACCCTAACTGCTGCGATCGCCTTGATCTCCCCTCCCCTTCTCCCCTTCGCCCCTCCCCTCTTCCCACCCCCTCTCTAACCTCTCCCCTCTCTGGAAGCCACCACAGGAGGAGGAGCACCTCAGGAGGAGGCCCTCCTGCACCAGGAGGAGGAGGCCCGCCCGCACCAGGAGGAGGAGGCCTGCCTGCACCACCATCCTCGACAAGGCCAAGATCGCCACCAAGAAGACACTCCACCACGTGATCCTCTCCCCTCCCCGCCTCTCCATCTTCTCCATCTTACAAAATTTTGAGTGCTATCCTAAATGCTTGATACCCCCGCATCTACTCCATGCTTGTATATTAATTCGTAGCATCTTATACGCCAATCAGTGTTTAGTAGGTTAGTTTAGCCTACCAAAACGTTTTATATTTTGAAACGGTGGCAGTGTATGGTTGGAGCTTATTTTACTTCTGCATGAGCAATTGAAGTTTGTACTGAACTAGATAGCTGTATTGCTTGCCACATCAATGGTTCAAGGCATACATGTTAGGTGTTCATTGGGAAATTTGTTTAAGCCTTACTAATCCTAGGCCTGAACTGTTTTCTTGCATCTCATTGTTATGCACATCCAAGGGCCCCATGCCACTTGAGGGAATGGCTTTTTGCTAGCTTTGAAATACCTACAGGTTCTCTATGGGGTGCTCGGAAGTTGGGGCCCTAGATAAAGTGCGGTGGTCTCATAGTTCGAGGATGTGCTTTGGTTGATGAGTTCCTCATGAAACAATCCCTCACAGCCTTGCCTCCAATGACCTTGATATTTGATATTTCTTGTTTGTGTATATCCTATTGTGCAGGGAGTTTTTTCTTGTAGGTTGTACTGTTGTCTATCTGTATTGAATAGGTATTCCAGATGTCCTATTCCTCATGTCATATTGTGAAAAGGGTGACCATTGATGAATATATCATTTGGTTATTGCTATGTAGTCCATCATGTTCTTTCCATAGTGGATATTTGCAATCTCATTTGGTTGCTTTTAGTTTGCCTGAAGTGTAGAATCCAGAAATAGGAAATTCTAGGGCATGCCTGAACTAGATCACATTTTGCATTGTTGCCTCGGTAATACACTGTAACTAAGATAGCATCATGCTTGTTCTTTTCTTGATACCTCTACAATGATGTCGTAGCTAATCTCTAATAACTCAAGATTCAGCCCTTATTTGCATTTGAGACCCAAAACTATGAATAACAAAGTTTTCCATCTTCTTAACTGGTCAGGGTGCCTTTCCTTCTCCTTTTAGTTGTAGCAAATGCTTTATGTTAGATTTTGAGATCTTATTGGAATCTCCTCCATGCTTGTATAACTGTAGAAGGATGTTCAAAAGTATTTACAATCATATTTTTACAAACATATTTTTACAAACACAAATATGGGCTATAGTTAACAGACTGGACTATCAAAAAAGTCAAGACAATGCCAAAGATCATCCTTATGGCCTAAACATAGTAACAACCTACCTTCTATTTTAAAAAAAGTCTAGGAAGATGTTGCTCACTGAGTGTACAAGATGTAATAATGATTAATAATTCGCAACACTTATCATTTTCTGAGTAGATATCTGTCAGATTCTTTAATACTAGTAGAGTACAGATCTAAGTAGAATGAAATATTTAACTAGATCTATTTCAAAGAACTGTTGGTTTCTGTTGCTATAACCGGGTTGCTGCTGACATACATTATTTGACTCTAGTATAGTACACTTGATAGTACTGGTGTTGTAATCCCAAGACCATGGTCATTGCAATTATCTAAATTATCTTGTTAGAGGTTATGGTAAGCCACTGTTATTGATGGTGTTAGAGGTTCTGGTAAGCAACTGTCCTTGCAATTATCTAAATTATCTTGTTAGATGTTCTGGTAAGAAACAGTTGGTTTCTTATACCAGTAGTTCTGGTAAGCCACTATTATTGATGGTGTTCTACAATTGGTCTAAGCTTGCTACTGTTTTAATGCCACTAGTTGGTGGAGGACTAGTTGATTTTGATTTTGATGTTAATGCATGGACTGATCAATTTTGATGTTATGTTTTACTTGCCTGATGTTCTGTATGATGTTGAATCTCCAGCAAATGTTTTGATTGTGGTTGTGATTAAAATCCTAGTTATGTGGGTACTACTGTGACATGGGGGTCTCTTATCATTGTGGTTGTTATGGCATACCCTGATCATATATTGTGGATGTTTTGTGTATGTTGCCGACCCTCTGTGGTCGCCGAAGGCACATTTTGTGCCTCTTTTTTGTGAATTGTTGCAGGGATCTCAAATGAGTGCCCTTTACTCTCAAAATGTTGATTCATTTCTGTGTCGGTTGAGAAACGGGCACTCCTACGTAGACATTTTTAGGGGAGGTGCTTCCGAATTTTTCGGTCGAACTAATGTACTAACAAGTTCTATTTTCTTGCATAGTGCAACAATGTCGACCGGACACGTCAACGACGGTGCCGGCACATCAAAGGACCCGGGACCGACTGTTGAAGAGCAAGCCCGGCAATCTAACCTCAAGTTTTGGGAGTTGTCCCAGAGGAGGGAGGAGGAGGAGGAAATAGATGGGATGGCGGACAATGAAGGCGATGCCAGATCATTGTCAGGTGATGACGGCGAAGATGAGACGGGGGCTAAGGATGAGACCACCACCGACGGCGGCGACCGCACCGATGCCGGTGAACGCACCACCGGCGGCGAACAGACGACCGATATCTGTGAGCGCACCGACAGCGGCGGTAAGAAGAAGGTTGTGAGGAAGCCTCGGCCACCGCCAACGCTCGGCAGTCAGCGCCAGGAGTTCACCCAAGTGTCCCCGACCGGCACGCCTGAGGAGCCAAAAGATCTTTCCGCTGGCTAAGGGGTCCAAATCGGGTGCATGGTCCGGGAGGTCGTGACGGTCAACACACGGAACCTCCGAGATCCCGCCAACATTGACCTCGTCGAGCTCCTCATGGAGAAGCTTCATGTGCACTACAAGTTCCCGGATGAATTCGACAACAAGGTGGTCAAGGGAAATATCGTGAACCAGGCGGCGCTCACGAAGATGAGCACCACCTTGGCCAGCTGGAGAGCCCGGGTGAAGAAGAGGATCGATGAGAAGAAAAGCTGGGAGGAGATAAAGGCCAAGGAGCCGATGCTCGAGCATAATGACTATGTGTTCTTCAAGGAGACGCTGGAGACCGATATTGCGAAACTCGACTCGGCATGGGGGAAGAGACTCTACGACCAGAACATAGGCCACCACCGCCTCGGGAGCGGCGGCTACAGAGCAGCCCAGGAGATTTGGGACAAGGAGGAGGCCGAGCTTCGGCGTCTAGGCAAACCAAACAGGTGGGATCGATTCACGGACCCGTAGGTGAGGAACTTTGTGCGGGCACGCTACTGCCTGTGCTCCATAACACAGGAGTTCAAAACCGAAGACCCGGACGTGCAAGACGTTGAGAAACTCCTGGTAAGACACTTACCGTGGATCTCAGTAGTACATATTGTTTGTAATCGGTAATGAATCCATCCATTGTAGCAGTACTAAATGGGTTCTTCCTATGCTTGTGCAGGAAGCTGAAATAGCGGCCGTGGCAGGTATCGAAGAGGGTGTAAGGGATCCGTGGGACACTCCTTTCAATAGGGCGGCCAAGGCCAAAAAGAAGAGGCCCAAGAACAAGAAGATGACTTTCGGTGGACGTGTTGCCAGCTTTGGGCTGACCACGAAGGTCGGCGTCCACTTCAAAGAGGACGCAAAGACCAGGAAGGAGAGGATGGATAAGAGAGTGGCGGAGCAGGAACGGAAGATCGAGTAGCTCGAGGCAGAAATGGCCGAGCTGCCGGCAAAATTGGAGGCCAAGTGTTGTGGATATGCTATATGGGTATCCTCATAGCATGTCACTTATCCGGATGACCCGTGTGGGCCATAGTAGGTAGCATGGCCTATGGCCTGCTGGGTGGCCCAGTTAGATGGATCCATAAGGGAGTCCCATGCTTCGCCCGTGCGTTTGGACAGTAGAGATCCAAGTTCGTCGGCGTGGTTACCATCTTCGATCTGGTGCGCTGCGTTCAGAGAGAAGGCGACAACCCCCGCGATTACCTGGCCAGGTGGCTCCGTATACGAGTCGATCTGGCCCACTATCCCGATGACAACGCTTTGTATCACTTTGTTGAAGGACTAGACCGTGGCATGCTTCTCCGACTTTCTTTAAGACGGCAGCAGGCAACAAGGCGTCTTACCCTTGAAGAGATGGTGAGAACCATCAACAACAACGTGGAAGCTGACGCAGCAACCCATATGGCGCTTGCGCTTAGGGACGGAGAACCTCTGATTCAGCAACCGCCTCCCACCGCCATCGTCGCAGCAGCACCACCACCTCCAGTCATCGTCGAGGCCGTTGCACCTCCACCGCCCATCATCGAGGAAGTCCTGGCACCCTCCGACTCTATCATTGACGCGCTCTATGCTGATTTCAGTGCAGATTCAGAGGAGATAGATTTCAGTCCAGAAGAGCTAGACTCCGCTATGTAGGAGATGGAGGAGGAGTACTCGCGCGACGAGCAAGCCAACAATGCCATCACGTCTCGAGGGGTGTTCGTCACCATTGGGACGGCGATGGATGAATATCAACCCGGACGAGCTCCGCCTACAGCGCTAGAAAAGGGGAAGGGCCACTCATTAATGCTGACGAGAAGCACCAGCAGCTGCTCGAGGAAGCGCAAGCCAGCGCAGAGGCGCTAAGCTAGATCGAGATCTGGTCAACGCGCAGAAGTCCATAGAGAAATCTAGAGCATTGGAGGCTGAGTACACGACTTTACTGCAGCAGCAGAAGGCTAAGAAAGCTCCGGCTCGTGTCATCAACGATCCTGGTGTGAGGCGTATCCTAGGATGGGCCCCCTCGAAGCCGGCACAAGCCAAGCCATACATTGACAGTGAAGGCAAGCAGGTGATGCCCACCCCACTCCTTAACCTCGCCTTCGCCAAGACCCTTCTGGAGCAGGATTGATCGCCCGAGGCAATGGAACAGGTCTACGACCTAGTGGCCAAGGCGGTGAAGCAGCAGGAAAAGGCCACCTCTCAGAGGCTTGAGTCCGACCCAGCACTTTGCCAGTCTAGCCAGTACAAGCCGCCAAGGGACAGATCTCCTCTTGATGTCGGGTCTCAGATGGGTTCATCAGAACGAAGACGGAGGGACGCGCGCTACAGGAAGGATGCCATCCCCATATCCTCCAACCTCGGAGAAAAGGCCCGACCTCATCGCCCATCGCCACCGCCCCGATATCCCCGACATAGTGAAGATTACAAGGCTCATCATCGTACGGATATGCCCCCACCAAATCAGTGTGGCATCATCATCCGCGACAACACGGAGAAGACCCGTCATGACGAAGAGCACAACCACGGGCACAGGTGCAGGTCACACCATGACCCCCCGCGTCCGACAAACAACCGTGACAGGCATGAGGCGTCGCTGGAGGGTAACATCAAGAAGGCTAACCCACCGCCACCCCCTCCTCTGACACCACCAAGCAGTCACCATGGCGTAGGAGGCCCTCGTCGTTCACGCAGCCCATCCCCTGTTGACAAGAAGAAGAAGAACCCGGAGCCGCACGATGCACGTTTGTGGATCGATAAGATCCACGAGGCCCGGGAAGGACCATACCTGGGACCACGTTGCTTTGGACCTGCAATACGGTCCGCAACTTACCCCAAAGGTTTCCGGATTGACAAGACCATCAAGCCCTATGACGGCACCGCCAATCTAGCCACATGGTTGCAGGACTACGGCAACGCGGTGGAGATTGCCGGATGCAACCCCAACGTCGCCATCAAGTACCTCCCATTAATGTTGGCGGGCACTGCCCGTCAATGGATCGACGACTTGGCGGAGAAATCTATCTACAACTGGCTGGACATGCAAGAAGCGTTCAGAGAGAAGGCGACAACCCCCGCGATTACCTGGCCAGGTGGCTCCGTATACGAGTCGATCTGGCCCACTATCCCGATGACAACGCTTTGTATCACTTTGTTGAAGGACTAGACCGTGGCATGCTTCTCCGACTTTCTTTAAGACGGCAGCAGGCAACAAGGCGTCTTACCCTTGAAGAGATGGTGAGAACCATCAACAACAACGTGGAAGCTGACGCAGCAACCCATATGGCGCTTGCGCTTAGGGACGGAGAACCTCTGATTCAGCAACCGCCTCCCACCGCCATCGTCGCAGCAGCACCACCACCTCCAGTCATCGTCGAGGCCGTTGCACCTCCACCGCCCATCATCGAGGAAGTCCTGGCACCCTCCGACTCTATCATTGACGCGCTCTATGCTGATTTCAGTGTAGATTCAGAGGAGATAGATTTCAGTCCAGAAGAGCTAGACTCCGCTATGTAGGAGATGGAGGAGGAGTACTCGCGCGACGAGCAAGCCAACAATGCCATCACGTCTCGAGGGGTGTTCGTCACCATTGGGACGGCGATGGATGAATATCAACCCGGACGAGCTCCGCCTACAGCGCTAGAAAAGGGGAAGGGGCCACTCATTAATGCTGACGAGAAGCACCAGCAGCTGCTCGAGGAAGCGCAAGCCAGCGCAGAGGCGCTAAGCTAGATCGAGATCTGGTCAACGCGCAGAAGTCCATAGAGAAATCTAGAGCATTGGAGGCTGAGTACACGACTTTACTGCAGCAGCAGAAGGCTAAGAAAGCTCCGGCTCGTGTCATCAACGATCCTGGTGTGAGGCGTATCCTAGGATGGGCCCCCTCGAAGCCGGCACAAGCCAAGCCATACATTGACAGTGAAGGCAAGCAGGTGATGCCCACCCCACTCCTTAACCTCGCCTTCGCCAAGACCCTTCTGGAGCAGGATTGATCGCCCGAGGCAATGGAACAGGTCTACGACCTAGTGGCCAAGGCGGTGAAGCAGCAGGAAAAGGCCACCTCTCAGAGGCTTGAGTCCGACCCAGCACTTTGCCAGTCTAGCCAGTACAAGCCGCCAAGGGACAGATCTCCTCTTGATGTCGGGTCTCAGATGGGTTCATCAGAACGAAGACGGAGGGACGCGCGCTACAGGAAGGATGCCATCCCCATATCCTCCAACCTCGGAGAAAAGGCCCGACCTCATCGCCCATCGCCACCGCCCCGATATCCCCGACATAGTGAAGATTACAAGGCTCATCATCGTACGGATATGCCCCCACCAAATCAGTGTGGCATCATCATCCGCGACAACACGGAGAAGACCCGTCATGACGAAGAGCACAACCACGGGCACAGGTGCAGGTCACACCATGACCCCCCGCGTCCGACAAACAACCGTGACAGGCATGAGGCGTCGCAGGAGGGTAACATCAAGAAGGCTAACCCACCGCCACCCCCTCCTCTGACACCACCAAGCAGTCACCATGGCGTAGGAGGCCCTCGTCGTTCACGCAGCCCATCCCCTGTTGACAAGAAGAAGAAGAACCCGGAGCCGCACGATGCACGTTTGTGGATCGATAAGATCCACGAGGCCCGGGAAGGACCATACCTGGGACCACGTTGCTTTGGACCTGCAATACGGTCCGCAACTTACCCCAAAGGTTTCCGGATTGACAAGACCATCAAGCCCTATGACGGCACCGCCAATCTAGCCACATGGTTGCAGGACTACGGCAACGCGGTGGAGATTGCCGGATGCAACCCCAACGTCGCCATCAAGTACCTCCCATTAATGTTGGCGGGCACTGCCCGTCAATGGATCGACGACTTGGCGGAGAAATCTATCTACAACTGGCTGGACATGCAAGAAGCGTTCACCAAGAACTTTGAGGGTACATACAAGCTTCCTTGCACTCTGGGCGATCTACAGCGGTGTGTGCAAGAGAAAGATGAGACATCTCGCGCCTACCTCTCTCGCTGGCTGGACATGAAGAATTCCTGCGCAGGAGTGCACGCTCAGACCTCCATGGCCGCCTTCATCGATGGGTTGGAAAGGGGCACGTTGCTGCGGCATAAGCTGAAGCGCTTGCAGGACAATCACCAGCATTAGCTAGTGAGTTCGCAGATGCCGACGACGATGCTCGCGGCTCCTTGCCGGCAACAGCCGTTTCAACTCAAGCTCGGAGGAACAGCAGTACAAAGCGGAAAACCGCTCCAGAAGAAAAGAAATCTACCGACATGGTCGCTATGACTTTTGCAGGACGAGGAGAAGGCGGACAACATGGCCGAGGAAGGGAGCTGATCGTGGGCAGCAACGAGGAAGTGAAACTACCTCGGCGCCGCTCCGCGTTCCCCAAACCTACAAGGAGTACCGCGATATGCTGTGCCTCGTACACCTCGATGCCAACGGCAAGGACACTCATACCAATCGACACTTCAAGTTCGTCAACGACCTCAAGGAAGACCCGGAGTCCGGCTACAAGCAAAGTCAGAAAAACAGACCGCGAGGCAATGGGCAAGGGGAAGAATAAGGAGGAGGAGTCCAAGGATTCAAGTGACATGGACGAAGACGTTGACCCCAAGTATGCCGCCAAGAGCGACGATAAGGGCAAGAACCCCTTCGCAAAGAAGGCTCCAGTCTACCACGCTTTCCTTGGCACCCCCAACGTCCGACAATAGAAGACCTCTCTGAGGATCCTGATGGCCACTCTCCCCCCAGTTCCCCAGTACCTACGCTGGTCGGAGGTTCCAATAACTTGGGACAGGACGGACCACCCAGACCTTATACCTATGGAGAACCAGTACGCCATGGTCATCAACCCCTTGATTGACGGCGTGGAGTTCACCAAGTTTATGGTGGATAGTGGAAGCAACATCAACATCATGTACCTAGATGCACTGCAGAAGATGAACTTGACGGAGGCAAACCTAAGGCGGACCAACACCATCTTCCATGGCATAGTTCCTGGTCGGGAGGCTCGGTCCCTTGGGTGCATTACACTTCAAGTTGCCTTTGGAGATGTTAAAAATTACCGCCAAGAGCGTATGACCTTCGAGGTGGTCCCCTTCAAGAGCGTCTACCACGTCATATTCGGCCGCGACATATTCCACACGTTCATGGCCAAGCCATGCTTCGTCTACAACAAGCTCAAGAAACCCAGGACCAAACGGTATCATCACCATATCCGGAAGCTTTACCAAGGCAAGCGACTGCAAGATCAATGAAGCAGCCATTGCAGAAGCTGTCCTCTACAGCAAAGAATTCAAAGAGATCCAGAGCAAGGTTGATGACTCAGATATGCCCACGTCGAAGAAGCAGATCTCTGACTCCACTCCTGTGTTCAAGGCCTCCATCGAGACCAAGCCGGTGGAACTTGTGGTAGGCGATGCCTCCAAGGTCACCGCCATTGGGACGAACCTGGATCCCAAATAGGAAAGCGCGCTCGTCGAGTTCCTCCATGAGAATAGGGACATCTTTGCCTGGCAACCTGCCGACATGAAAGGTGTACCTAGGGAACTTGCCGAGCACAGCTTAAACATTGATCCAAAATGCAAACCAGTGAAACAACCTCTACGACGCTTTGGAGATGAGAAGAGACGCGCCATTGGCAAAGAGATAGCTAGGTTACTTAAAGATAGATTTATCCGAGAAGTCCTTCACACCCGATGAGCGGCCAATCCTGTACTTGTCCCCAAAAAGGGAACCAATGAATTAAGAATGTGCGTTGATTACACCGGCTTGAACAAAGCATGTCCCAAAGATCCGTTTTCTTTGCCTTGCATTGACCAAGTCTTTAACTCGACGGCTGGCTCGGAGCTTTTGTGTTTTCTCGATGCGTACTTAGGATACCACCAGATCAAGATGAAGAAGTCGGACCAATTGGCCACTTCGTTCACTACACCCTACGACACGTTTTGCTATGTCATGATGCCCTTTGGGCTGAAAAATGCAGGTGCTACGTACAAGCGGACAATGCGACGTTGCCTCCACAACCAAATTGGTCAGAACGTTCATGCCTATGTGGACGATATCGTGGTGATGTCTAAAAATTCAAATGACTTAATATCCGACTTAAAATAAACCTTTGATAATCTCCGGAAATACAACATGATGCTGAACCCTAAGAAGTGCGTCTTCGAGGTTCTAGCCGGCAAATTGTTGGGATTCATCGTTTCCCAACGCGGAATCGACGTCAACCCGGAGAAAATCAAGGCCATCATAATCATAAACCGTCCGACATGACTAAAGGACATTCAACGACTAACAAGTTGTGTTGCAGCGGTTACTCGGTTCGTCAGCCGACTTGGAGAGAAGGCCCTGCCGTTGTACAAGTTGCTGAAGAAGGCGGACAAATTCACGTGGACGGACGAGGAAGATGCAGCATTGAAGCAGCTCAAGGAGATTCTCTCCTCAGCGCCCATCCTTGCAGCACCCGAGCCTGGAGAACCCCTGTTAATCTACATGGCGGAAACTAACTGGGTCATCAGCATCGTCGTTGTGGTAGAGCGGGAGGAACCAGGCTATGAGCACGAAGTTCAACGACCAGTTTACTATGTGAGCGAGGTCTTGACGAAGTCCAAGCAGTGTTACCCGCACTACCAGAAGATCGCTTATGGAGTATTCCTTGCTGCACGGAAGGTGAGGCATTACTTTCAGGAGAACCCAATCACAGTGGTGAGCAAGACTCCACTGTCTGACATTATCAATAATAGCGACTCTATAGGAAGGCTCGCGAAGTGGGGCATTGAGCTTTCCGCCTTCGAGATCACCTACAAGAGACGCGACGCTATTAAGTCATAAGCCTTGGCAGATTTTGTTGCAGATTGGACGGAGATGCCAGATGCTACTCCGTTGCCGGAACTAGAGTATTGGGTGATGCACTTTGACGGTTCGGGGGCTGGTGTATTTCTACAGTCACCAACAGGAGACAAGCTACACTACGTTCTGCAAATCCACTTCAAGGCTACAAACAACATGGCGAAGTATGAAGCACTCATTCATGGATTACACGTAGCCAAGGATATTGGCATCAAGCGCATAGTTTGCTGTGGAGATTCTGACTTGGTTGCCCAGCAGGTGGCTAGCACCTGGAATGCGCGGAACCCTATGATGGCGGCATATCGAGACGAAGTTGACGAGATAGCCAAGAGCTTCTTGGGCTACGAAGTCAAGTATGTACCTAGGGAACAAAATGAGGCGGCTGATCTGCTGTCCAAGCTTGGATTAGGGCGCAAGAAAATTCCGCCAGGAGTTTTCCTAGAGCATCCGCGCACACCATCTGTGAAGGGAGCAGACATCGACAACCCGGATAGAGTTGACTCTTTCGTCAACATGGTGACTAAGGTCCCTTTGGCTTGGACAAAACCGTTCATGGAATATCTCGAACACGGAACTTTGCCTGACGACAAAGTCGAAAGACGACAAATAGTACGACAAGCAAAGGGTTTTACCATAATCAATGGGAAACTCTACAAAAGGAGCACTATCGGTGTATACCTAGAGTGTGTTTCCCAGCTACAAGGTATGGAAATCCTGCACGAAATCCATCTCGGAGATTGCGGGCATCACGCTGCTCCTCGATCGTTGGTCGCGAAAGCCTTCTGGCAAGGATTCTACTGGCTGACCGCGAAGGCGGACGCTGACAAGCTGGTTGAGACATGCATGGGATGTCAGTATTATGCCCGACAACCACATGTTCCTGCTGAAGAACTGCGAACAATACCAATAACTTGGCCGTTTGCAGTCTGGGGGCTAGACATGGTGGGACCGTTACAGACGACACCTTGTGGGTTTACGCATCTGCTTGTAGCAGTTGATAAATTCACTAAATGGATAGAAGCTAAACCCATTAGAAAGCTTGATGGGGCAACTACCCTCAGGTTTGTCCGGGATCTAGTGGTGAGATTTGGTCTCCCACACAGCATTATCACCGACAACGGCAGCAATTTGTCACTCGGAGAAGTGGAAGCTTATTGTTGGGAGAAAGGCATCCGACTTGACCTTGCATCTGTGGCACACCCACAATCCAATGGTCAGGTTGAGCGAGTCAATGGATTAATTCTGCAGGGAATCAAGCCACGTCTTGAGGCACCGCTACATAGAGCAGCTGGAGCCTGGGCGGAAGAATTTCCTTCTGTGCTGTGGAGTTTACGAACTACACCCAACAGATCCACCGGCTACACCCCTTATTTCATGGTATATGGAGCAGAAGCCATCCTGCCTTCCGACATCCTTCACGATGCACCAAGAGTTGCCGCCTACAACAAAGATGATGCTGAAGAATCCATACGCCTAGACGTGGACCTTCTCGAGGAGGAGTGCGTTTTGGCATGCCAAAGATCCGCCATCTACCAGCAGAAGCTACGCAGCTACCATAGTCACCGCGTTCGGCATCGCTCGTTTAAAGAGGGGGATTTGGTTGATGACTATGTTTCGCAAGTCATAGACATGGATTGGTTGATGACTATGTTTCGCAATTCATAGACATGGAGATGTCAAACCAATGATGTGGACACATGTTATGAACATGGGGTTGCACTGACCCAACTTGAGACTGGCAATTAGTTGCAGCTCTCTCTCTACACATCGTGTACGTTTTGTCCTTAGACCTGAGATTATCGCATGTACTTGAGATGTGGATCGACCTACTTTGGGACTATCAAATGCTGCACCGTAACTGGGTAGTTATAAAGGTAGCTTTCGGGTTTGTCCTGAAGCATGCTGCAAGGCATGGTCAATCAAGATGGGATTTCCCCTCTCTACTTGAGAGAGATATCTCTGGGCCCCTCGAGTGATCGGATCTAGAAATGCATGGCCGTGCTACATATGGTTAAGAGTTAACCTAGTAAAGGGATTCCGAATCGCAGTATCGAGAAAGGGAGGTCAGCTTGGAGCTAGACCAAATATCGTGATGCAAAGGGAAAGACATGTACTAAACCTTGTGATGGTTCGTCCGATATGATCTTTGTATGCGTTTAGGAGTTGGCATGTCTTGCTAGAGGCCGCTACCAACTATTGACAGAATAAGTGTATTCGTGTCATGTCTATACGTATATGAACCTATATGGTCACACACTTAAGGGGCTGGAAACCTAATGAGGATTGGATCCGAATTAGACCAGGCTTAGGGTACTAATGGGCTGCTAATGTAGAAGCCCACTAGGGACGCCTATATAAGAGAGGGTTGGGCGAGCTGGCCAGGGTCAGACCTCAGATCATTCCCAGCCGCCACTCCTCACGCCTGTGTCGCGCGCGCGGACCTAGCAGTCCGGCGTTTGACGCTTCCACCCTGTATGTGTGGATACCTCGGAGGCGCTGCATCTGTAGCGTTTGGATGAGTCGCGCAAGGGGGCTGCTTGTGGGACGAGGAAAAGGAGGATACGTGGAACGTCTGCACTGCCTCGACGCGCTTCATCAATTTCGCAACTGCGCGTCTAGTGGTAATCCCGTGATCTATGACAACAGTAATCCTGGTATACGCGGTAGAAATTTTTTGATTTGCGCTAGTGTAGCCTACCCGTATCCCTTCACCAACAATTTCAACTGTGCACCGCCCAAGTTCAAGAACAACAACACCAACAACGCCAATACTACCCCAAGAACTAGAAGCAATGTCGTGCCTGTTGCGGGAAAAGACAAGTCTCATGTTACTTGTTTTGAATGCGGAGTCAAGGGTCACTATTCCAACGAGTTCCCCAAGAAGCTTGCAGTAGCCACCAATGTGAATGCCCTAGCTCAGCAGCAGCGCCGTGTTCATCCTGGAAGGAGATTCGCCCCAGGAAACTCACTCAACCGCAACGGCCGTCTGTTTCACATGAATGCTGAAGAAGCTCAGGAAGCGCCAGATGTCGAGCTAGGTATGTTTTCTGTTAACTCAGTACTTGCAAGAGTGTTGTTTGATTCTGGAGCATCACACTCGTTTGTTACAGAAGAATTTTCATGCACTAGTAAGATTCAACCAACAAAATTGAAGCATGTTATGATAGTTCAAATACCTGGTTCAACCACCAAAGCTAGACAAATTTGCAAGGCCGTACCTATCAGAATTCATGGAATAGATTTTTATGCTAATCTAATCGTACTTGGAACCAAAGGTTTGGAAGTAGTACTAGGAATGGATTGGATGTCGAAACATAAAAGATTAATCTAATGTGCCAAGAAAGCCATAACCATGACTAGTACCGCTAGAGTGTCAGTAGAGCATGTATCTGAAACTTTGCCCTGTCAATTCAAGTGCAACAAGAGCCTATCCCAACCAACAATTGAACAAGTTAGACTATTTTGTGAATACCCCGACGTATTCCCAAATGTATTGCCCGGTATGACCCAAGATCGGGATATCGATTTTATCATGGAACTAATTCCTGGAACTGGACCCATAGCTTAGAGACCTTATAGTATGAACCCGTCTGAATTAGTGGAGCTAAAGAAGCAACTGGATGCTATGCTGGAGATAGGTCTGATTCAACCTAGTGCGTCGCCATGGAGATCACCTGTTTTGTTTGTGGATAAGAAAGATGGAGGTAACCGTTTGTGCACGGATTATTGGAAGCTGAATGATGTCACCATGAATAACAAGTACCCACTGCCGAAGATAGAAGATCTGTTTGACCAGTTGACCGGTGCCAAAGTGGTTTCTAATATTGATCTTAGAACTGGTTATCATCAACTCAAGATTCGCACAGAGGATATTCCAAAGACCGCCTTTACCACCAAATATGGATTGTATGAGTACACGGTCATGTCTTTTGGATTAACCAATGCCCCCGCTTATTTCATGAACCTGATGAATAAGATTTTTATGAACTTCCTGGATAAGGTTGTCGTTGTTTTCATCGATGAAATTCTGATATATTCCCAATCAGAAGAAGAACATGAGCTACACCTGAGGACCATCCGTGAAACCCTTAGAGATCATCAGTTGTATTCCAAGTTAGCAAATGTGAGTTCTAGTTATAGGAAGTAGGATTAATAGGACATATCGTATCGGCAAGAGAAATTGCTGTCGACCCTGCCAAGTTTAAGGATGTGGAAGAATGGAAAGCCCCAACCACTCAAACCCAAGTTCGCGCATTTATCGGATTAGCGAGATATTACCCCAAGTTCATAGAAGGATTCTCGAGCATCGCAAGACCCATGACCCAATTGTTGAACAAAGATAAGAAGTTTGATTGGACGGACAAATGCGAAGAAAGTTTTCAAGAGCTCAGGAAGAGATTGATTTCAGCCCCAATCTTGATTATGCCGGATATTACAAAGTCTTTTGATGTGTATTGTGACGCATCCAAAATTGGTCTCGGATGTGTGCTAATGCAAGAAGGCAAAGTAATATCCTATCTATCTTGACAGCTGAAGCAGCATGAGCAGAATTACCCTACCCATGACCTTGAACTAGCAGCCGTAGTTTTCGCCTTGAAGACATGGCGGCATTACCTCATGGGTAATCACTGTGAGATTTATTCGGATCACAAGATTCTAAAGTATATTTTCACCCACAAGGAGCTAAATATGAGGAAAAGGAGATGAATAGAGCTAATCAATGACTATGACCTTGACATTCACTATCACACCGGCAAAGCCAATGTGGTAGCAGATTGTCGTGTCGATTGAAAACCATGATAAAAGATGCCCAACCAAGTTTGCATGTGGAGATGGAAAATTTTAGAATGTAAATAGTAAGTGAAGGATTTTTGGCTAGCATAGAACTTCAACCCACTTTAATCAGTCAAATCAAGGAGGCGCAGAAAGGAAATGCTAGTATCGACAGAATCAAACATCGTATCAGTACACAGAAGGTACCCGAATTTATCGAAGATGAAGAAGGAGTTTTGTGGTATAAAGGAGGTATCTGTGTACCAGCAGAATCAGAGTTGAAACAAGCTATTTTGCAAGAAGCCCATGATACTCTTTATTCTATCCACCCTAGATGAACAAAGATGTATAAGGATTTGAAGGAGCAATTTTGGTGGCACAAGATGAAGAGAGAAATCGAAAGCTACATAGCCAAGTGTGATATCTGTCAGAGAGTCAAAGCGGGACATTAGAGACCCACAAGACTTTTGCAACCATTAAAGATTCCGGAATGGAAATGGGATTCAGTTGGAATGGATTTTATCACCGGTTTGCCTACATCTAGTAGGGGAAATGACTCTATCTGGGTCATAGTGGATAGACTGTCCAAAGTAGCCCATTTCTTACCGGTCAAGACCACCTATCAGAGATCGAAGATAGCAAAGTTGTACATTGGTAGAATAGTCAGTTTACATGGAGTCCCCAAGAACATTGTGTCGGATCGAGGAACCCAGTTTACCTCAAGATTCTAGAAGAAAGTCCAAGAAGGATTAGGAACAAGACTGGATTTCAACACAGCTTATCACCCTCAGACTGATGGACAAACGTAGCGAGTAAACCAGATACTCGAAGATATATTGAGAGCTTGTGTGTTGGAATATGGATCAAAATGGGAAGACTGTCTGCCTTTCGCAAAATTCTCATACAACAATAGTTACCAAGCCAGTTTGCAAATGACCCCATTTGAGTTTATGTATGGAAGAAAGTGTCGTAACCCATTTAATTGTTCGGAAGTAGGAGAGAGTCAGATTTTCGGACTCGGCATCCTAAGAGAAGCCGAAGAGAAAGTTCACAAGATCCGTGAGCACCTTAAGACTGCCCAATCCTGACAAAATAGTTATGCCGACAAGATACGTCGAGATCTAGCCTTCGCTATCGAAGATTTTGTGTATCTGAAAGTATCACCCTTGAAAGGAATGCAATGTTTCCAACTCAAAGGAAAGCTTGTCCCCAGATATATCGGACCTTTCAAGATTTTGAATCGCCGAGGAGAAGTATCATATCAACTGGAAGTGTCGGAGGAAATGTCAGTCGTGCATAATGTGTTTCATATCTTGTTACTTCGCAAATGCCTATAAGTCCCGGAGAAGACCGAAGTTTTCAAGAATATTGATCACAGGACCATAGAACTTAATAATGACCTAACTTCTCGTGAAGTATCCATTCGTATTTTGTAAGAAGCCTTCAGAACCACCAGAACCAGAAGTATCAAGTTTCTCAAGATCCAGTGGAGTAATCGCACTGAAGAAGAAGCTACTTGGGAGCGAGAAGATTACATTAGGACTGAGTTTCCAGATCTCTTTAGTTCCTAGTTTTCTTTCTCTTAAATCTAGGGACGATATTTTGTTTAAGGAGGTAAGGTTTGTAACATCCCAAAAATATTAATGAAGATTATCAAGTTCCAATAACCCAAGTTTAGGGCTAACAAAAACTTTTGTTATTAAAATTAATATGAATGCATGTGTGTGTGTGTGATGAATGAATGAATGAATGCTTGCAATGCCATGCTTGATTGTTGTGAATGGCAAGGATTGGTTTAAAGATGAAAACAATATCCTCTAGATCATTTCCAAGCAGAATCAAGTGAAGGTAAAATCAAAAATAAGATATATAAGCAAAAGGCCATTTTGACAAAAGTTAACCACTATACCACTTTGAGTGTTCCTAGTCCAAGAATTCTAACAGAAAGAAATAAAATTATTTTCACCCTTGATAGACCAAGTAAAATTGAAACCAAGCCCACTTTACAAAATAACAGAAACAAATTCCAAATCTATTTAAAGGATAGTTCAAAATTGAATCAAGTGTAGGTACTAATATCACCATTTCTCAAAACCCAATCAAACCAGTTCACCTTGCCAAATCCAAGCAATTAGATACTACCAAGCATGTGACCATAACACTCACCAAAATTCATCCAAAAATTCAAAACTAAATTTCATGCGGCAATTTAATCAAACACTTGGTGAGCATAGTAATCACTACCTAACTATCATTGTTCTTGATCAATGCCTTGTGCAATTCTTGTCCCCAATTCTCTCCCCTTGTCTCCCCAAGTAACTACCAGTGCATTGAACAAGCTACTAACCCCACCCCTGCAATAGTGCCATGACACCCGAAGCCACCCTTGCCAGTCGACCATGGCCAACACGCAGGAGGCAGCGCCGCGCCCATCCACGATGTCCAGGAGGCAGGCCACTGTCCACCGCCACCCCTGTCCAACCCTCGAGCGCAGCCACATCCTGGACCACTGAGAACAGCCATGCCCATTTTCTCTCTGCCATGCTGAGAGCGCGCTAGAGCACCGCAGCCGACATGCTCGCACACTCCATGCCTCGCCCTCGCCGCACATCACTGCACACGCCATGAGTCTAGCTACCCCCCGGACATGCCCGCCGTTCGCCGTCGCGCGACCAGTAGCCATTGTATGTCGTTGAAAATGTTGTCGGTGCCGTGCAGAGAGTCGACCCATTCCAACCATTCTCGACCGCCCCGTTCCACGCCATTAAGCCTGTGATGATCGCCAGGAGACACCGCACCGGCCTACGCCCTTCGCCATGCCGTTAGCTCACTGCACCATCGTCACCGACGGGCTCTGACCATCCCGCGCTGCCCCTCTCGCCAGTGTATAAATAGAGGCCACCCTAGCGTCAATTCTTCACACCACCTCACTCCCCTCTCTCTCAGACCACCCCTGACCCTTCCCCGGAGCAAGGCGAGCTCCGCATCACCGGAATTTGTCCAGAGTTTGCTGTTGTAGAGGAGGAGGGGAGCCGTTGATTGGAGCCACCCCAGGAGTCGCTGTGACCACCGTTCGAACCGCCATCGTCGACAACGTCATTCGCCCCCATCGCCGACCCTAGCTGGAGCCCTGGTAAGCCACCACGTGCCCCCACCATCGCAGTTAGGGCTCGTTCTCATCGGAGCAGTTCGACGGAGACGACGCACCCCAGACGTAGGATCCTAGTCTAATCACACGACCCAGATTGAAACATACCCCTTCGCTTAGACTGAGCCGTTGATTCCTGGACCCCCCTGTCAGTAGCCCGCTACACGCGCTGTGTAGCTGGGTCGGCCCAATAACTTTCCCGCGCGTGGCCCAGCAGTTCAAATAGATATTTTCCAATTTAGTTAAACCTTAGTTCAGTCAGTAGATTCAAAAACCAATTCAGAGAGATTCACTAAACCAAATTGCATGAAACCAATTTTATTAGAAAGGTATTGAAATTATTAATCCAAGCCTGTTTGATTCAAACCATTTGGAATTATAGATCACCTATAGTAAAAATAACAAGTAGATACTTTTACACATTCAAACATTTTTCGAAATTCAACCATAAATGCTTTTCAGTTGATTCCAACTCTCAAAAATCATATTTCACAAGATCTTTCTGAATATATAAAAATATTTAGTTTTACTTGTAGTAATCTTGGACTAGTACTAAAAGAATGCTACATAGGCATTTCTAGTCACTTTAATTATTTAAAATAATGTTAAACCTTATTAAATTGTGACACCACTTTAAATCACATTCCCAAGTATTAAAATATGTGGTGATGACATGTGTCAACATGATCCCATATTTTAATTGGAGAATATTAAATCTTAAGTAGTTTTCAATGAGTAGAAATTAATTTTCTAAAAATAAAATAAATAAGACTAGGTCTTTGATTCATGTGGTGATTGTGATGATGCTAGATCATCTAGTGTGAATCTTTGTGTGCCAAATAGAAGTAGTTAAGTATTTTTTGGTGATTGTGTGCCTCGTATTTATTTATAGATGCTAGTACCGACCAAGGCTACGAGGAGGAGGAGTACTACGAAGAAGAAGAAAACTTCAACCATTGCGCTACGGAAGGCAAGCTAAGCTAAACCATGCAAGTCCTACTTGCAAGCCTAAACCCACCAATTAACCTATGCAAGATGCATTAGGCATACTTTGGTTATGCAACCTTGATTATACCAAACCCCAGTTTTACTTGCAAAGTTTATTCTTTTATTTCTTTATCAATGTTCTTTATTTACTTATAGTTAGTGTTTTGTGAGTTTTGGAAAGATATGATAGGTAGCATAAAGAGAATAAAACTTGGCCTAAGTTAGTTAGAACTAGATGTCATACTGAGGCATGAGATTAGATTGGATAGTCACACCTGATTAGCACCCCTCATTAGTGAGTATCCCTCAATTTTAGTGGCTAGTGCTAAGAATAAAAGTTGATCACATTAGATGGGAATACTTGGTGAAAATGATTATGAAAACCTTGGAATGATGAGTCATTCTAATGAAAATGTTTTGACATCTGTTATGAACACTAGATGATTTGATGATGAAAAAGTTGAGGCATGAGCCTTAGCCCTTTATAAAACTGATGGTTGCGTTCGGATGCGATACCATTCCAATTTTATCGTACAACCACAATACCCAACTTTGGGTAGGGCTTGACTAGAGGTTTATATATCTTAGTATGGGTTCCCTTGTGAAAGAGGTTTGAGCTGAGGCTACCTCATGATGAATGTCCACCTGTGTAGTTCCCAAGATGACATATGGTCATGGTTGGGAGGCCAAACTCATAGGGGAGGTGCCTATACTAGGGTGTGTAATTGAAAGATTAGGATTGATTATCCGCATACTGAGTATGGTGATTCAGGATTGTTCCTGAAGGATGTATCGAATGTTGTGGTGAAAGTGTACCACCTCTGCAGAGTGTCAAACTATTCGGATAGCCGGGTCTGCGGTTATGGACAGTTGGAGTGGCCATACCGTTCCGTCGTCAGATGTTTTCAAAATGACTTATGAAATGACTATGACTATGACTTTGACTTGACCACAACAGGGTTGTGAACATGAAAACTAAGTTCCCACTTAGGTTTTGTAAAACATTAAGTTCGTTTTCTTTACTTCTAAACTCAGTTAGAGATAAACCTGGCTTTTTGCAAAACAACCTAGACCTTAGGATTCCTACTCGAACTACTTTATTTGTTAGTATTAGTTTGCGAGTACTTAAAGAGTACTCATGGCTTTGTCCCTGGCTATTCCCTTGGCCAGACTATGAGGAGGACTACCTGGATGATGGACAGCAAGAAGTCTATGATAACTAGGATCATCTCCCATCGCCACCATTGCCTGTGACCCTGCAGATGGAGCTTCGACCATGCTACCCGGATTATTATTCCATTGCGTTGATTGTATTAAGACTGGATCATGAGATCCTTTATTTTTAATACCTTTATTATGGTTTGTAATGGATGATGAACTATGGTAATCCTAGGATTGCGATGTATGGCATAATAGGCATCTGGGATTAAAAATCCGGGTGTTGACAGAGATGAACCTGTGTTCCACACCGTAGTGGAAACTGTGCACTTCCATCGACTAGGATTTTTCTAGGTGGGCAAGGAGCGATGTGGGCAGGGCGACAAACTCGCAGCCAGGCTTAGGGCAGTGGCACGGACCATGCGGGGATGCCATCTTGTGGTTGAGGAAGTCATGGAAGGCGACCAATATACCGCAGGCGTCGTTGGGGAATCTTCTACCTTTTCCGCCAGCGACTTGGCGGCGCAAGTCCTTGGAGAATATGGCCAGCCTGACAGTGCTGGTAGTTTCCATATGCATAGCGATTTCTCCGAAGGAGTTTTCCCCGAACTTGCTCCAGCCACCTTACCGAATCTTGGGCATCGCATCCGCTATTGAGTCCGGATGAACTAGGGGCGACAGCGGATTCATTATGGCTATGGTTTCTTGGTGGAGAGTGATGGCGGCCTGCAAGAACTGATTATGCGGGCAAGAACGAAGTGTGCAGGAGATGGAGAAGATGGGAGGCTCTTTGATCGAGGGGTGTTTGTGTGTTGCCTCGTCAGTCTTCTACAGAGCGCAGCTGTATCGAGGACACCGACTGGACTAGAAAGCGGGTAGCAGATCTTTTGCGGATACCATTGTATCCTTCTTCTCTAACACACACCAAAATTATGACTGTGCCATGAAGTGTCGGGAGTAGAGATAGCATACTGTCTCATCAGCCTCGCCTCGTCTTTGTCAGCAAAGTCGCATTGGCAACGTCAGGGGCATTGATGCTCTATAAGAGAAAAAAGGCTAGACTCAAACAATGTTGTACACGCTCTTACCACTTGGCCATTCTATCCGAACAGGTAATTAAATCTATCGTACATAGATTAAATTTAGGTTCAAGTGACCCTAATCGTCCGCTCCCGCTATCTTCGTCGTGCACAACGTCCTTCGCGTCGCGGTCTGCCTCTTCTAAGTCTGAATCGATGAGGAAGAGCCCGGCGGCGTTCCTCTTCACGAGTGTTGCACGTCACACAACATCGATAACGGTGGAGGGCGTACGCCCAGGAACTGCCTAGAAGCGCTGCCTCCCTTCGGGTTTGCGCAGATTCGGATGGATCTTCGAACGGCGAGCTCTGCAAATCCAAATCAACACCTCTCGCTCCTTCTTAAAGCACCTTGGCCAGTACACGCTAGTGCGCGTGTATCGGTCCATTGCCCTCTTCCGCTCTGGCAGCTGGCGGTGACATTCCTCGATCTACCTTGACAGCGCGATGCCACACAGGAGCGGAACCACGCGCACCACGACGTAGCTGAGCTCGTTGCCGACCGGTAGCCTCACAAGCGGTGGCGTGAGTATGTCGTACTGGGCGAACAACTCGGCCTTGTGCAAGCTGATACGGGGCCTCTCCATGGCGAGGCGTCAATTCTTCAGGTAGGATTCGACGCTAGTGATGACGCGATTTGCAGGGAACGAAAGGGGTTTGAGCTTCCGCCACACGGTCACGTTTATAAAGTCAAGGAGGTAGGCCCACTGGTGGTTGCCAGGGCCAATAGGGACGCAGAAATGCCTACTCGTGGATCGTTATTGCAAAGGACGATCCTTATCGTCCATTCTCCCCAATCCAACGGAGCCTAACAATTGGGACGGGGAATCAACCTGGCCCCATGGGGGGTCTTCTAGAAAGCCCTAATCTTGCACATCCTTTGGGAAAACGCCGGTTTTTCGGGTCCAGAAAATGGAAAGTGGAGATTTCTCCAAAGGACCATGAAATCTCTAGTTGGAGAAGTCGCTTGTGATGCCGAGAGGGAGCTAGGTGCCGGGTTTGGGCTCAATCCATGGAGTGGTTCCATGTTCTGGGCTGCGAGGGGGATCTAGGGTTGGAAGCCATGTTTACTCACACTCGATAGACATCCTGGTGGTGCCTTGGGTTCCAAATGACCTGGTATGCCCTGCCTATGATTTTATGAAGGCAGTGGGTCACATGCAAGGACTCCAGGAGTCGTTTTCACATTTTTTAAGATTTTTCTTGGTGCTTCCCATGAAATCGACGAAACCCGCCGACGGGCGCGACAATGCGACGGTCGGTATAATCTTGGAACCGGGTATACATCCAGCCTAGGTACCCCATGGGGCATCCCAAACCATTTTTCCCCAAAAATTGAGAGTGTCTTATAGGGTACATACAGTTAGAAACTACATTACTGGGCCATAACTAAAAAAATACGGTACATGCCTGCACCAAGAGATAACTACCCATCTCCCGGGAATGGCCATGCACTAATGGCTCAGTTCATGTGGAGCCTGTTGGGAACCCCAAGAGCAAGGTGTGAAGCAGCACAGCAGCAAGTCTTCCCTCAGTAAGAAAACGAGGTTATCGAACCAGTAGGAGGAAGGAAACGTCACACAGGTGTTATAGGCAACATGGAAACTTGCACAACAGAAACTCAAGACTTTGCCCCAACTAACAGTGAGGTTGTCAATCTCATTGGTTGCTATAACAAATGATTAACTGTATGGTATGGAAGGTGATGATGGTTTGCAGCAAGTAAATAGTGGAGGATGTATCAATGGTAAAGATTGGACCGGGGTCCATAGTTCACTAGAGGTTCTCTTCTTAGATAAACAACATGGCATGAAGGGTAAACAAATTACAACAGGGCAATTGACAGGAACTGAGCACGGCATAACAATGACATACTAGTCAAAAAGATCCTATGAGATTTGTTTGGGCAAGACAACAAAAAACATAGACCGCCATCCAACTGCATCTATGACTAGAAGTCCACCTTCAGGTTATCATCCGAACCCCCTCCAGTATTAAGTTGCAAGCAACAGACAACTGCTTTAAGCAAAGTGTGTCAGGTAATCAATACACTTGTGACATTAACAAGAAACCGTTGTTTTCTCCCTAGTGGCAACAACACATCTACAACCGAATATATTTATGTATGTTCCCTTGGAAACTAGAGGCATGAACCCACTGTCGATCATAAATAACCCCTCTTGGAGTCATTAGCAACTACTTGGCCAAGATAGCTACCAACAATAGAGAGCATGCAAGATCACAAACAACACAAACATGATAGAATCAAATAGACAAAACCATTAATCAATATGACATAGTAATCTCAATATCCATCGGATCCCCGCATACACAACACGCATGATTACAAATAGATTAGATATTGATCATGAACGGAGCTCACAAGATCTATACATGAAAGAACAAGGAGGAGATACAACCATCTAGCTACTACATGGACCCGTAGTCCAAGGTGGAACTACTCACACATCATACCAGAGAAGAAGTCCTTCGGGATGATCTCCCCTCCGGCAAGGTGCCGGGAAGAACTTCAGACCCCCTCCGATCTAGGGATGATGATGGAGGCTGCTACAGAAGGTTTCGTTGAGTTTTGATCGGGTCCTAGGGTTTCTACATTGGGCTCTCCTGGTCGCGTGGCGGCAAACGAGAATGTCCTGGCAGTTCCTAGAGCGGTGGTGGTCACTCACGCGAGCGGTGAGGGCGGGGCACGGTATGTGCTCGTGTGTCGAGCGCGGCGCTCTGGCGCGCTCTCGGCATGCTTGCAGAGAAGCTGGGCGCGCTTGTTCTGAGTGGTCCAGGGGCTGGCAAGGCTTGGGCACTGGACAGGGGGTGGTCGTGGACGGTGGCTTTTGTCCCAGATAAGGTTGGCGATGCTAGAGATGCTCCTAGCTTGCTATCGACAATGGAGTGGCTATTTGGGCTCGGGCATGGTCACTATTGATGACAATGCCAAGCTTACAGTGATCTAGGGCTTGTTAAATTAACTAGATGATCTACTGAGAGTGTGTTGTGAGCTAGAGAGGGAACAAGTTAGGCACAAACACTACGCACTATAGTGTTTGATGTTTTTTTGGTTTTGTGTTTACAAGGTGTTTGATGAAATGGCCTAAAGAGATTTGAATTTGAATTTTTGGATGAAAAATGGTGGGTGTACTAGTCACATACTAGGTAGTCTCTGGTTGCTTGGATTTGTCAAGGTGCACTGGTTTGGTGGGGTTTTGAGAAATGGTGATATTCACATATGAGATAGATTCAATTTTGAAATGTCATTTGAATCAAGTTGCCAAATGTTTCTGTGAGTTTGCAAGGTGGGCTTGGGTTCACTTTTACTTGGTCTAGCAAGGGGTGAAAATAAATGGAATTGTTTATGTTTGAAATCTTGGACTAGAAACACTAATAGTGGTTTAGTGAGAAAGATTGGTAAAAATGACCATTAGCTGTGGATTTGATTTAGATGATGTTGTTTTCATCTTTAAACCATTCCTTTCTATTCAAAATACTCACACAAGTCCATTCATGCATTCATACTTTCATCACATACACACATGCATTCATAATGATTTTAATTAACAAAAGTTTTTGTTAGCCCTAATTTTGGTGATTAGAATTTGATAATCCTTGATCAATATTTTTGGGATGTTACAGCAATCTCAAGTCCCTTGAATACGAGGGGCACACCTCATGCTACTCAAGTTCAGTCACCTGTAAGTTCTTGTCATAGTAAGTACATGTGTATCATAGAGAACCGCCAACGGGGTACCCCTTGCACATGGTAGCCCTTCCCATTACAAAAATGACAAGGCAAGCAAACAATGAGCATCTCAGCGATCTTTTTATTTACTATATGCATAGATTTTTATTGAGGATGCTTCAAAGATAGCTCAATATGGTGATGCTGCAAGTTTCCACCATGATTAGGCATGGCTTAGGCTAACGGTCCAGGCGTTTCTCTAAAACAAAATACATAACTCTATGGAATTACAAGCTCCCTCTTTATTTCACACCAGTGACATCCATAGACAACAGAGCATGATATCAACTGAGTACAAAGTACAAGTGCAATGTTGAAAATGTTCCCTATGACAGCATGGTTCTGCTAATTCCAACCTATAAGTGCAAGCATATACAACATAGACGACACAATGGTTCAAGTTTTTTAGGGGCAAATAATAAAGTGTGCCATCAAGTTTGTGAGGGCTTTAATCACTAAGTTTTCACATAAAAAAATACTTTTTAATTGGAAGATAGCTGAAAACAAGAATTAACTTGGAATGGTGTAACACACCATGCATAGGAATTTATAGTGGACACTTTGGAATAACATGGTTTCTTGGAAGTTGGAAGCATGAGTAGAGCTTAGTCATACAAGTGGAGGCTAGCAAAAGACTGGGAGCAACAAACTAAGAGAGCAATAATGGCCACAATCATGCAGAGCGACAAAACATTACTAATCAAAGCATAGAGTGGTACTACAATTCAAGGACTAAATGATCATAGAGGCTATGGTGACTTGTTCATAGTCATAACATGGTGTGAGCATGTGCCAAGTCAACCCAAACAAAACATCAAAGGAGAATACCACAATACTATGCTTTTGTATGCTAAAACAACGCATGATTCCTTCAAGGCATACTAAGCAATACCAATTGTTTGGATCAAGACATGCTACAACAATAATCACTAAGCATAAGATCAAAACAACACCTAGCACGTCATGATAAATTCTAAGTCACAGTCAATGCAAGATCCTCTTGCACTTCCAAGCAAGAACTTTCTACTCCTTTCCAACACCAATCGACTTATTTGAAATAACACAGCAAGAACGGGGGTCCAACCTTCTTTATTCAAGCAAACTAAACAAACTAAGAAAAGCAAACTAAAACTAAGATGCTCCAAGAACAACACAACTGTGCATGAAACAATAAAAACGAAGTGTCTAGACAGACCTGAGCTTTTTATTGATGAAGAAGGGGATGCCTTGGGCATCCCCAAGCTTTTATGCTTGTACCTCTTGGATATTTCTTGGGGTGACACCGGGGTGGCATCCCCAAGCTTGAGATTTTGTCCATTCTTCATCTCATTACATCATTCTCTCTCTACACCTGAATTTTTTCCATCATACAAAACTTCACACAATCTTCATTAGCAACATTAGTGTATTCAAAAGATAATAAACCTTTGGGTTTAGCTTTGGAACAGCAAAAATTTAACTGAAAACACAAGCTACTAAAGCAACTTCCTTTAAAAAGCTCAATTCCCCATAAAAGAACTTAGAAAGAAATCGATAAGAAGCAAATGCAAATAATGGCAGAAATCTATCAAAACAGACCAACAGTAAGAAACCGATTTTTACGAAAATCTTATGTTCCTCAAATCAAAAAGTGTTGAACTAACGAAAGTTATCTAACATACTAGGAGACTTATTCGTAAAATATAATCTCAATCGGAGTTACAGAGACTCCTCACAAATTTTTATGGTATAGCACATTAATCTGTTTCGGGACAGCAACTCCCCAAATCTTACTTCCCTCTCATTAGAGGTTATTCTTGGCACAAAAAGCAAACAAAAAGGATAAGGAGAGGTCATTACTGAAGTAATAACTTCCAAGACTTAAGAGAACTCTTGGGTTATCTCCCAACAAGTACTTTTCTCTAACTCCTTTAAGTTAGGCACAAGAAGCAAGAAATCAAGTATTTTCAAATGAAGAAGCATTAACATCAAACCTTGCAAGAAACTTCTCTCTCCTCATAGGGAAGTGTTCAATACCTTTCTTGAATGGAAAATGATATTTAATGGTGCCTTCTTTCATATCAATGATGGCACCAACAGTTCTAAGAAAAGGTCTTCCCAAAGTAATAGGACAAGAAACATTGTATTCAACATCCAAAACATAGAAATCAACAGGGACATAAGCATTGTTAACCATAATGAGAACATCATTAATACTCCCCATGAGTTTCTTCATAGAATTATCATTGAGTGGGACATCCAAATAACAATCTTCCAAAGGTGGCAAATTAGGCATTTCATAAATCTTGCTAGGCATAATAGAGACACTAGAACCAACATCACATGAAGCTCTGAGATCGAAGTCATTCACTTGCATAATGGGTTCCCAACTATCTTCTACTTTCCTAGGAATAGAAGATTTGTTTTGTAACTTCTCTTCCTTTATCTTAACAAGATCATCTGTAATGTGTTTGGTGAAAGCAACATCCATATCACTGGCATCAGGACATCTAGCAAGCTTTTGTAGGAACATAATCACTTCAGAAATATTGCAACCATCTATATCAAAATCAAACTTAGTATCTCTGGTAGTAGACTCATTAGGCTTAGGCATTGTAGGAGGAGGAATAGGGACTTCTTATGGTTTAGTGGTGATAGTGCACACACTATTGTTTCTATCAATTTTAGCTTCCCTTTCCCACTTAGCATGAAGTTGAGCTAACAGTCTAACATTTTCATCAATAGTAACTTGTATGGCATGAGTAGCAGAAAAGGTACTTTCCATGGTTTCAGTTTTAGCAGCCATTTTATTAATCAAGGAGGACTGTGCTTCAGACAAAGAGGATATATTTTTCTCTGCACTTAAATTTTTTTGACTATAACTAGGAATTTCTCTTTTTAGATTATCAAGCTGATGACTAATGTTTTTCAAGATAATAGATTGTTCCTCCATAGTTTTAGTGAAAATCTTATTTTTCTCATATTGTAACTGCATAAAATTCTTAGTGGATCTCTCTACTTCTAGAATCCTTTCTTCACTAGGCATTCTAGATCTACCATGATAAGCACTTCCACTAGGAGGATAAGGCCTATAATTACCATAAGTATTGTTGCCAAAATTGTTGTTTCTCATGAAGTTCACATCAACTTGCTCTTCTTGAGAAACCAAAGAGGCTAAGGGAACACTATTAGGATCTAAAGGAGCTTTCCCATTAACAAGCATAGCCATAATAACATCAATCTTATGACTCAAAGAGGAGGTTTTCTCAACATAATTTACCTTCCTACCATGTGGAGCTCTTTTAGTGTGCCATTTAGAGTAGTTAACCATCATATTATCAAGGATTCTTGTTGCAACACCCAAAGTAATGCCCATAAAGGTACCTACAGCAGCTGAATCCAACAGGTTTCTTGAAGAGAAGTTCAAACCTGCATAAAAATTCTGGATAATCATCCAAACAGTGAGTCCATGAGTGGGACAATTCTTAACCAAATATTTCATTCTTTCCCAACCTTGAGCAACATGTTCTTTATCAAGTTGTTTAAATTTCATAATGTCACTTCTCATAGATATAATCTTAGCAGGAGGATAGTACTTTCCAATAAAAGCATCTTTGCACTTAGTCCAAGAATCAATACTATTTCTAGGCAAGGATAGCAACCATTCTTTAGCTTTTCCTCTCAAGGATAAAGGGAAAAGCTTGAGCTTAATAATATATCCATCTACATCCTTATACTTTTGCATCTCACAAAGTTCAACAAAGTTATTGATATGGGCAGCACCATCATCAGAACTAGCACCAGAAAATTGCTCTCTCGTCACAAGATTCAACAAGGTAGGCTTAATTTCATAAAAGGTAGCATCAGGAGTAGGTGGAGCAATATGAGTGCTAAGGAAATCATTGTTGTTTGTGCTAGTGAAGTCACACAACTTGGTGTTCTCGACAGAGTTCATTTTGGCACAGGTGGGCAAGCCAAAAACAGCAGCAGCAGCTTGAGTAGGAACTATTTTTTTGTGTTTTTAAATAAAGAAAGCAAACCAAACCATACTAAACTTATTTTTTGTATTTTTTGAAAACAAGAGGCAAACAAAACCAAGCAAAAGAAACTAAGAAAACTAAAAACAAAATAAAGAGAAAGGAAGTGGAGGAATCCCCTTGTGAAGACGTCCTTAGCCTCCCTGGCAATGGTGCCAGAAAACTTATTGATGACTCAGTTGATGTGGAGCCTGTTGGGAACCCCAAGTGCAAGGTGTGAAGAAGCACAACAACAGGTCTGCCCTCAGTAATAAACCGAGATTATCGAACCAGTAGGAGGAAGGAAACGTCACATAGGTGTTGCAAGCAACGTGGAAACCTGCACAACACAAACTCAAGACTTTGCCCCAACTAACAGTGAGGTTGTCAATCTCATTGGTTGCTGTAACAAATGATTAACTGTATGGTGTGGAAGGTGATGATGGTTTGCAGCAAGTAAACGGTGGAGGACGTATCAATGGAAAATATTTGACCGGGGTCCATAGTTCACTAGAGGTGCTCTCCTTAGATAAACAACATGGAATGAAGGGTAAACAAATTACAACAGGGCAATTGACAGGAACAATGCCATACTAGTCAAAAAGATCCTATGAGATTCGTTTGGGCAATACAACAAGATACATAGACCACCATTCAACTGAATCTATGAATAGAAGTCCACCTTCAGGTTATCATCCGAACCCCCTCCAATATTAAGATGCAGGCACCAGACAACTTCTTTAAGCAAATTGTGTAAGGTAAACAATCCACTTGTTCCATGAACAAGAGACCGTTGTTTTCTCCCTAGTGGCAACAACACATCTACAACCGAATATATTTATGTTAGTTCCCTTGGAAACTAGAGGCATGAACCCACTATCTAGCATAAATACCCCTTCTTGGAGGCACTAGTAACTACTTAGCCAAGATAGCTACTAACAACGGAGAGCATGCAAGATCACAAACAACACAGACATGATAGAATCAAATAGACAAAACTATTAATCAATCTGACATAGTAATCTCAATATCCATCGGATCCCCGCAAACACAACATGCATGATTACAAATAGATTAAATCTTGATCATGAACGCAGCTCACAAGATCTATACATGAAAGCACAAGGAGGAGATACAACCATCTAGATACTACATGGACCCGTAGTCCAAGGTGGAACTACTCACGCATCATACTAGAGAAGAAGGTCTCTGGGATGATCTCCCCTCCGGCAGGCTGCCGGGAAGAACTTCAGACCCCCTCCGATCTAGGGACAATGGTGGCGGCGGCTAAAGAAGGTTTCGTGGAGTTTTGATCGGGTCCTAGGGTTTCTACATCGAGGGCTTCTTATAGCGAGGAGGCGAAGCAGGGGGGTTCCTAGGGGCCCACACCCTCCCCAAGCGTGGGCCAGGCTTGGATGTGTCCAGGGGGGTCTAGCCGCTGTCGGGGGGATAACCCCTCGGTAGGGTCACGAGAGGTGAAACATAGCACCGCTTGGTTAGCTCTGAGTAAAGAAAGAACCAGGCCGGGTAAGAACAGCCGGGTAAGAGAAGCATGCGCGGCCGACATATAAACAATGTCGGCCCGCATAAGACAAAGTTGTGATTCTTGCAGGAACCGACGAGCCGAGTCTACCGAGGAAGGGACGAGTACGCGTGGCACCTTTCCGAGTAAGGTTCAGGAGGGACCATGGTAAAACATGCTCAAAAGAGAAGGGCGACGTCGGGTGACACAAAAGGAGTCGGGTGACAACCAAAGCACACGCTGACGTACAAAGTAACATCATGACGCCAAAAGGAACAGGAAGCAGCGTACCAGAAGACCGTTAGCTGTCAAGCTTTATGGACTGGGCCATTGGGCTTAGGGCAAGCCCATGACCCGGCCCACATTATAGGGACCAAGATCCAAACAGTAAACCCTAGAACCCAAAGGGGTATAAGCTAGCTAGTGCTGCCTATATAAGGAAGGGCATAACTGTAGTAGAAGGAGTTTGGACCAGGTAGGGAACTAGTGCACTAAACCCTAGTTCATACAGCTCAAGGAGCACTTGTAATCCTCGGGTATCAATAAAATCGCTAAGTCTGGAGAGTTCTTCTTGTTCTTCGTGCATGGCTTGACCGTGCACTCCCTCCCCGGTGACCACAAGCACCCATTCGGCCCCCAGCTTAAGCCTACCCATGGCATCTGCCGTGCCACCACCACGACAGCCACCCTGTGGCGCCTCTCAGTCTCCCCTCTGGACTTTGTGTCGCCCAGGGTAAAATATTGACTTTGGCTTTTGTCCCGTCTAATTCCGAGAATATAGATTTTCTGCCTTTCTAGAACCAAAAACAGAAGAAAACATGCAAATGGCACTGTGGCAACTTGTTAATAGGTTAGTTCCAGAAAACAGATAAAAACACCAAATAGACAAAGCAAAGCAAAGTAGATACTAAACAAGCATGGAACATCAAAAATTATAGATATGTTTCCGACATATCAAGCACCACGAAATCTCTAGTTGGAGAAGTCGCTTGTGATGCTGGGAGGGATCTAGGTGCCGAGTTTGGGCTCAATCCATGGAGTGGTTCCCTGTTCTAGGCAGCGAGGGGGGGGGTCTAGGGTTGGAAGCCATGTTTACTCACAATCGATAGACATCCTGGTGGTGCCTTGGGTGCCAAATGGCCTGGAATGCCCTGCATATGATTTTATGAGGGAAGTGGGTCACATGCAAGGGCTCCAGGAGACGTTTACACGACTTTTTTGTTTTTTTAGATTTTGTTTGGTGCTGCCTAAGAAAACGGCGAAACCCGCCGGCGAGCGCGACAATGCGATGATCGTGCAATCTTGGACCCAGGCATGCATCCAGCCTAGGTACCCCATGGGGAACCCCAAACTATTTTCCCCAAAAATTGAGAGTGTCTTATAGGGTACATACAGTTAGAAACCACATTTACCGTGCCGTAACTCGGAAAAAATACAGTAGATGCCTGCACCACGAGATAAATACCCACCTCCCGGGAATGGCCATGCACCATGGTGTAGCATGCGTGGAAATTTCCTCGGGCCCATGGGCGCACCCTAATCTTGCACCTCCTTTGGGAAAACGCCTATTTTTGGGTCCAAAAGATGGAACGTGGAGATTTCTCCAGAGCATGATGAAATCTCTAGTTGTAGAAGTCACTTGCGATGCCGAGAGGAGGCTACATGCCGGGTTTGGGATCAATCCATGGAGTGGTTCCATGTTCTCTGCAGCGAGGGGGGGATCTAGGGTTGGAAGTCATGTTTACTCACACTCGAAAGACATCCTGGTGGTTCCTTGGGTGCCAAATAACCTGGTATGCCCTGCATATGATTTTATGAGGGCAGTGGGTCACATGCAAGGGCTCTAGTAGCCGTTTTCACGTTTTTTAGATTTTTAGATTTTGTTTGGTGCTGCCCAAGAAAACGGCAAAACCCGCCGGCGGGCGCAGCAACGCGACAGTCGGTGCAATCTTGGACCCAGGCATGCATCCAGCCTAAGTACACCATGGGGCACCCCAAACCATTTTTCCCCGAACATTGAGAGTGTCTTATAGGGTACATACAGTTAGAAACCGCATTTACCGGGCCGTAACTCGCGAAAAATATAGTACATGCCCGCACCACGAGATAAATACCCACCTCTCGGGAATGGCCATGCACCATGGTGTAGCATGTGTGTAAATTATCTCGGGCCCATGGGCGCGCCCTAATCTTGCACCTCCTTTGGGAAAACACAGGTTTTTCGGGTCCAGAAAATGGAAAGTGGAGATTTCTCCAAAGCACCACGAAATCTCTAGTTCGAGAATTCGCTTGCGATGCCGAGAGGGAGCTAGGTGTCGGGTTTGGGCTCAGTCCATGGAATGGTTCCATGTTCTAGGCAGCGAGGGGGGGATCTAGGGTTGGAAGCCATGTTTAGTCACACTCGATAGACATCCTGGTGGTCCCTTCGGTGCCAAATTACCTGGTATGCCCTGCCTATGATTTTATGAGGACAGTGGGTCACATGCAAGGGCTCTAGGAATCGTTTTCACGTTTTTTGGTTTTTTTAGATTTTGTTCCGTGCCAGCCAACCTTTTATCCTCTTTGATCCAACGGGCACACGACATTTTTATTGTAGCAACATCCCAGTATTATTACACACGACATGGTAGTTACAACAATTACAATGCAGGACATGGCAGTTAAATATGTAATAATGACAATACTAACAACATAATAGTACTCGTCATTGTTGTCAGTGGCGGAAGCAGTGTCCTCCGATGACTCATCGGCAACTCCCTCCTCGTATATATGCGCCCTCTCCTCGTCGGAGTCCTCCTCTTCCTCGTAGTTCCAGGGTCGACGTCACTCTCCTCCACTTCTGCCTCCAACTGCTCCATGAATGTCTCCTCCTTGCCCGAGTCGGAGTCGTCCTCGTCGCTGGATACTCTATTCCTCCTGCCCTTCTTCATGGTGGTGTCGCATGCTTTCCTTTGGCGCTCCCCCGTCTAGGCTGCTAGTGCAACGTGCTTCTCGGTTGTGGAGGGTACGACAAGCTTCGATGTCACAGTGTCCTCGAGCATCGATGTCGATGGATCCAGGCGCGGCTGGACACGTCATGGTGCCTCAGATGGGTGCCAGCGTGCACGAACGATGCCGCGACGAGCAGGTGACACAGGACGGTCAGCCACCGGCAAGGATCTGCCACTGCCACGGCACAGTTCCATTCTGCACAAGTTGTTCGGAAATGAACGATGGCGGGTACGCAGAGTTAGGTGCCGATTCTGGGGCGCCAGGAGCATCTCATAGTATAGTCACGTAAAAATTGTGCTACATCGTAAAATATCTACGTATTGGGTGTGTTGTCACGTAACAAACCACAAAATGCATCGTGTGGCATCGTCGGGAAGTTTCCAGTGCGTGCCTGTCGACATGGAGTTGAATGCTCCATCATGTTCTGTTCGTGCAGCAGTTGCGCCCGTCGTGACAACCCCTTGAGAACGCACTCACGCTGGGCATGCAGCCCGTAATTACTTCATCCCTCATAGTCCCACCCCTATCCATGGGAAACTAGGCGGCGCACGCTGAAGCCCCCGCTGAACCGTCCATCTCATTAAAGCCAGTCCAATCGAGTCCCATCGTGTGGACTTTCCCTGGTTATGCCAACCACGCTTCTTTGAGAAGGAAGCGACATAGGCCATCGATTAACAAATGAACGGTGCATGTAGGTTGAGATAGCACCGGAGTATAATGTGGTCTTGTATAAGACTGTCCCACGGACTGGACTCTTTGACCAGTATCCCACGCACATCACTTTCTTCTTCCTCCTGCCCCCACCTTCCTCCATCTGCATTAGCCATGGATCCCCTTAGGAGAGGCAGAGGCAGATCGATCATGCACATGGATAGAATGTAGAGAAATCGCCGCCTTGGACTTACTGTTCAACCAACTGCTCAGTCCCCCCCTCGCACAGAGACCCAATCTCTCCTAGCAATGGCACTGAATGTTCCAGCAGGCTGGGGCTCCTGCCGCTCCCGGTACAGTCTTGTTCTTCTTCTTTGTTTTCTTCATCTTCTATGTCTACTTCTGCTTCTTCTTATTATGATGCTACATATTCCAGGGCGGCCGTGGACCCTGAAAGCAGAACGATGGCGGCGGCGGCGCTGCATGTTGCAGCAGGCCAGGGCTCCTCCCAGTACAGTCTTCTTCTTCTATGTCTACTTCTTATTCTTCTTCTTATTACTATGCTTCATATTCTAGGGTCTAGGTGGACACTGAAATCAGCACGATGGCGGTGGCGGCCCTGCATGTTGCAGTAGGCCAGGGCTCCTCCCAATACAGTCATCTTCTTCTTCTATGTCTACTTCTGCTTCTTATTACTATGCTACATATTCCAGGGCGGCCATGGACCCTGAAAGAAGCATGATGGCAGCGGCAGTGCTGCATGTTGCAGCAGGCCAGGGCTCCTCCTGATACAGTCTTCTTCTTCTTTTTTCTTCTTCTTCTTCTTCTTCTTCTTCTTCTTCTTCTTCTTCTTCTTCTTCTTATTATTATTATTATTATTATTATTATTATTACTATGCTAGATATTCCAGGGCGGCCGTGTAGACCTTGAAAGCAGCATGATGGCGACGGCAGCACTGCATGTTGCAGCAGGCCAGGGCTCCTCCCGGTACTATGCTACATATTTCAGGGTGGCTGTGGACCCTGAAAGTAGAACGATGGCGGCGGGGGCACTGAATGTTGCAGCAGGCCAGGTCTCCTCCCTATACAGTCTTCTTCTTCTTCTCCTCCTTCTTCTTACTCTGCTACATATTCCAGGATGGTCGTGGATCCTAAAACTAGCGCGATGGCGGCAGCATCGCAGGACCCGTTTGACACTGTTCCCCAGATCATCGAGGTATGAAATCCTGGCATGCATTTGGTATTATTTTTGAGATTCTATATGTGGAAATAGTATCGTGTCTGCCCGCAAGTAGCCTCCAAGTAGGGACCATGCTCAATCTTCTTAGACACATTTGGGGTTTTTGTGACTTGAATATTGTGCTTCCCTGGAACATGTAGTATAATTATAGAGTGCCTATTTTAAATAACATGAACGATGCATCAAGTGAAGGTCGATTGCCGTGACAAGGTGGCCGCGATCATGCCAAGATAGACAACCAACTGTAGGGTGCACGCTCCCTAACCCAAACTAAGATGAATAAAGAGTACTTGATATAAATGTATCATCTTATCATAGTGCGTGTTTAGAGACGTGCACTACTAGGAAAACGTCTATAGGTAATCCACACATCCGTGGCGCACGTGCTAGTGGTGCCCCACGGGTAAAATAAGTGTGGCACACTGTCCAAAGGTGCCCTATGGCTAACTGCCGTAAGCGCAGCGTACATGGGGTGGTGCGCCACGGCTATGTGTGGGTCAGCGCACAGGTGGCCGCAGACCACAAACCCGTAGCGCACTAGGTCAAGGTGCGCTACGGGTGTGAAACTTAGCCGTAGCGCACTCTGACCTAGTGCGCTACAGATATGTGTGCTGCAGCAGCTGGGTCAACTTAGCCGTAGGGCACTCTGACCTAGTGTCGTACGGCTAAGTGGCTTTTTAGTCTTGCAAAAAATAAAATAAAAAGAAAAACACTTCAAAAAATAAAATCATTTCATATTTAGGTAAATAATGTGGTCTAGTTTTTAGGAAAATTAACAAACATGAATTTCGACTTTTTCTGTAAAAAAAAGTCATGCCACGGTAAAATGTCCGTCACTTTTTCATGCGATGTCGAAAAAATCGTATAATATACCAAAATTAACAAACTTAGATTTCGCATCCTCTTGCAACCCCTTAAGGTCGTTTAGAGATTTTTTAGATTTTGAAAATTCGAAAAGAGTAAAAAGTTATGACCAAAAGATCGTTT